>JABXJD010000108.1:150000-515000 GCA_013375575.1 Percina caprodes | reverse complement strand
TTCCAAAGAGTAAAGGATGTAAACTCATATTCATTTGGTAAATGTTCAGCATTGTGCATGTAAATCTGTCTAAAAGCACCTGTGATGTCCAGAGATTTAGAGAGCCTCATCAGAGCAATGTCATTCATGCAAGTGATGCTGTTGAAACCTTCATGGGCAATACTGTGGCTCACAGAGTAAGCAGGGTTGAACAGAGTGCCTAATGGATCCGCTATCCCAGCATACACTGCCCAGTCTCCAGGACTGGAGGCCCTGCAGGGGAGAGAATCAGCATAAAGTACATTCAAGCTGGTTTAGACCACAAACACTATGAACCCAGCCATAAAACACTATTTTAAGAAGTGTGATGAAAAGGCCTCACATGGCAACACAGTTTGCTGCTGTGACTATCCAGTAGGGGGAGATGATGGCTCCTCCACATCGGTGGGAGCCTGAAAGCTGCAGGCTGACCTGCCATGGCCAGGCCCCTGGAGAGGCCAGCTGATCACCAGAGGCCCTGCTGGAGTTCACTCCAAACCCACAATCTGAGGACAAAAGCTGCTGTTGGAGAGGATGTATCTCACTGCTACAGGGCTTTTACAAGCAGGTACAAAAGGGGTAACAATCAGTTTTTTACACGTCATGAACACCGTCAAAGTATAAATAAATGCAGTGTAAGGAAGTACTGCAAAGAGGAGAGTTGATATACAGAAGAATGCACTCATATGATGCATATAATGCATATGAGGCATATGAATATGATAATTATATTCTCGTCATGTTGGCAAGTGTACAGAAATGTGGCCTTTTGAACTAATTGGACAACAAACTTGTATTGATAAATGTAGTTTCAATTGAAAGAGGGAACAGTATCCTACAAGAAAATAATTATTTTAAATCTGGAAACACAACAAAGTACACAACAAAACATTAAGATTTGCAAGAATCATGTCCTTTTTGCAGTGAATTTAGCGTGGGCACAAGAACACAACATAGACGAGACCAAAAGCACTTCAGAGAACACTGTCCTTTTCAAAACAGAGACAAAATGCTGCAACGTCTCTTTTTTAGATATTTACAGCATTCCAATTAAAAAACCTTACACTGCAGAAAATAATCAACACAAATGCAGACAAAATGACGATGCACCCACCCCTTACACTTATGTCGTATAAACCTAGAAATTAGAAACATACCAGTACAATGCAATGTCACGGCGTTGTTGTTGGGACAGGTATTGCTGCAGATGACAAAATTTGAGGTGAAATTAGGTCCATGTTGATTTAGCAATCACAACTTTACACTGGTTTATCTCCACCAGTTCACTAACCTGAGCACAAGCTGTTGCAGTATGGATGCCTCAGGGTTGACGTCGGACTTCACAATTAAGAATCCATTACCAGAACCAGTCTTCTGTTGGCCTGATTTAAAATATGTGCCCCTGTCAAGCCACATAACGCAAAATATAAGACTTCATTTAAACACACAAATGCTTCACGTATCAATAATATTGAGACAGCAGACTGAAACACAGGAGCATCTTACCTGCTGTATCCAACAGTCTGGCAGCTGGCTCTCCCTTGCTGGTCGGTCCAACCGTGAGAACAAACAGCCCTCCAGTTTTTGCTCTGAGTCGAGTAGATCTGGAGCAGGAAACTGGTGCCATGCAGCCTCACTGCGCACATACAGCAAACACAAACAATAAGAAGTATGTGACCAGACTCAGGTAACATACACAGATAACTGACCATTAACAACAATGTTCTCTATGTGTCTCTATGTACAGTATCTGAAGCAAAGTTTAAACACTTTTTATATAATTACTATTAACAACAACAAAAATGGCCTCCGATTTAAATTATGTGGAACTACAAGACAATCATAAATAGCAGTCTGTATGGTGATTAAACAGAAAAGATGACAAATACATACACATATGTGATCTTCCTCGATTTGAGGCTGCTTAAACTGATGTCAAAATTATATTAAAATGTCCCTTTTAGCTGTAAAAGATGTATATAGGCTGCATTTTATAAATATAAAAGGGTGTGAACAGACGGCAGGATCTTCACATGTGTTTTATCCTGCACTATGGCTCCTGGATAAGATTGTTTACCGCAGTTTGCTTCATCCTGGCCTGCAGGACAGTCTGTCACTCCATCACACCACTGGGACTCCCACACACAGCTCCCGTTACCACACTGCATCCCATGCACACAGGACGAGGAGTCTGGGGCAACAAGAGACAAGATTTATTTCACAGAAAGGTTGTAGTAGTATATCAATTATTACAGCAGACACTGGGGATAAATCCAGCACTCACAGTAATATGCGAGGAGGATTCCAGCCAGCAGCAGAAGAAGCAACAGGCAGATCACAGCAACCACAGTGAACTTAACACACCTCTGTTTTACACCTGACAGGACACACACACACACACACACACACACACACACACACACACACACACACACACACACACACACACACACACACACACACACACACACACACACACACACACACACACACACACACACACAGTGTGACTGGAAGCCCATTTATACACAGTTGACCCACTTTGTCTTTAATGTCTTTAATAAATGCACCTTTTCAACCAGGTTAATCTCATTTTAATTACATAAAATATCAGTTTTTTCTGTTCTTGATTGTATAAAGAATTTTGTATAAACAAGTATATGAATGCATCTCTATGAAAGTACATTTGTTTCATGAAGCTTAAATTAACATTGAATTAAGTACAATCTATTTTAATAATCACAACGTTACGTAGGTATACATTTTCAGTTTATCCCATCTGTATCCTTAACATAAATAAAGTTTACAATGTCCAATTAATAGTTACTTTACCTCTGAAACATATACAGTCAAAATTGAAATATAAATGCATAGAGCTACATTATATTTTGCTTGCAATTAATCCTTTTGAAAAAATCTGATTCAATGCCTGCACTAAGTTCCTGTTTTAACACCTATATTAAAACCACTTGTACATTATGCCCTGCTAATTAAAAAGGAGACTGAAATTACCTTTGTGTTTGGGAATGGAATAGCTGATCTCAGGTGGGGGTTTTGGGGCCAGGTGATGAACATACTGAGGCTTAACATCTGATCGGCTGGGTAGAGGACATTTCCTCTCATCATCTTCATGGATGAGACAAGGACCTGAATCCAGACACTGTCAGTAAAAAGCATACATGATGAGAGAGAAGCTTTCAAACTCTGGCTGCATGTAAAAATCGTGATTTTAGAATTTGAGCTAAGGAGGGAAAATGCCTAAAATGTAAACGTACATTTGAGATTGTCCGGCAGCAAATACAAATTCAAACTGATTCAAATTCAAATGAAAACTTACCAGATTGGTGGTCATTTTCTGTTCAACCAACAATATCTCACAATTTACTGATCAAACTTGCATGTAAATAATCTGGTACATATGAATGTCCACTCTAAAGAGTAAGAGAAAGATAAAACTCAGATCACTAGCATCTCCTATTACATTCACCCTGTTCTGCTCTCTGAGTTGTCTCACCACAGTGATGAATTAGTTTATATGATCGTCTGGGAGGCCACTCCTCACGCTTCACTGGATCGGTTTAAAGTCTCCCTCCTGAGCACACAACAAGCACTATAAGGACTGCTGCCTAGTCTTAACATCCCAAAAGTGTTACCTGCTGAACTGTCAGTTTGGGGAGCAATACTGTCACACTGAGAACTGAACGGAAAGGTGCTACACTGTATGTACAGGCAAACACAATTAAGCTTTTATACTTGAGTTAATGATTGACAGCAAATGCAATGAGCTGGTATATCTGTTCATAAACCTGTAATGAATTAGCAGTCAGCTAAAATTAAATAACAGAGACAATTTTAAGATCAAATGTATTTTTATTACTGCTGTTTGTTTTATTTATTTATTAATATAGAAATCATGTTAAAGGGCAGTTGTTGTTTATTTAAAACAAGAAAGTAATATTAAGTAGAATAACAGTTGCTGTTAAACAGCTGAAATCGGTACACATACACATTTCTGAATGCTCTAGAGATACTCTTTAAGCTTTACAGCATGACATAATATTCACTAATTTTAATAGTATAAGAAGTGAACTAATAAACAGATGAACTGAAACAAACCACCGCTGGATAGGGCATATAATACATTCTTAAGGCATGTATTCAACATAAAAAGCTTTGGGTATTCATTGGTAAAACTTAACGTCATACAACAATCAACAGTATGAAAACATTCACATCCTATGGGCTAATATACAGAAACCATCTCACCTTCATATATACATGTCCGGCTCTTCCCTTTCAGCCCCACAGTTTATTGGTCTTTTTAAATTCCTTCAGGATTTTTGGATTAACAGATTACTGCAGCAAACAAAAAGGGAATTTTATGGTTTGTGTTGCAATCTGCCAAACTGACTTTGTTTTTTTAAAGTGCAAAGCTAAGCAGAGATTAAAAATTTAAAGAAAGAATTGTTGTTCATCTGTTGGTGTTTTGTCTGAAAATGGAAACAATAGAAGATTCCTGTTATTGAAGATAATCAAAAGAGGAATAAATAAGTAACCAAGGAACTTTACCATGTTTACATTCTGAAGCTCATTTGCATAGTTGTCTGTCCACTTACTTTCTAAACTATGTGTTGATATTATGCCTTCAATTCTAGACAAAAACAGGATTATTTTTTGTAGGGTGAAATCTGTTGCTATCCAGAAATGTCCATACACTTGTTGCCCGGAAGCAGGGACTTAACCAGCCCGAGTGTACTTTCTCTCAGGTCTATACCCAGGCCTGCCAGCCTGGGAAGAGTCTGCTGAGGTTTTTGGGGTCCATGGCTTGTTGGATAAGCAGGTTGACCTGCCCCCCCACACTGAGCACCGTGCCCTCCTCCACCCCCTTTAGCTTTTCTTGCAGCCTCAGTAGCACCCGCTCTGCCACTTTGTTGAAGCTCTGGCTGTCGCTGCAGGAGGAAGAGTATGAGATGATGAGACAGAGCTTTATGAAAGTGAGGAACACTTCAACAACATCACTGGAAGGGCTCTCATCTTGGAATCAAAATATTCAAAACCAGAAAAAAATCATCATCATCTGCTGTAGCACCTGGATTTGCGGTGGTTGTCTATGTCATCTCCCCCCATGGTGGAGCTGAGCGTTGCGTTGAGCTCCTGCTGTTCGTCATGCTGCAGGTAGAAGGCCTTCAATGGATTCATGGTCCAGTCGAACAAAGGGTCATATAGCAGCACCTGAACAGCACATTAACACACACAAAGGCAAATGTGGTAAAAGAAATGCCTCTGATTTATTCAAGTGTTTGTGTGTGGGCTGTCCCGTGTTCTTACCTCTACAATAGTCAGTAGAGCTTCTTGAGAGCTCCTCATCACCTCCATAGTCTTCTCACAACATCTGACCAGAGAAAACAGGGGAAGTTCATTCATTTTCTAGATTTAGAGTGTCTTTGAAGGCACCACAAACCAAACTGTTTTATGGCTGATTTTTTAATGACGTAATAATGTAAACATAAAAAAAGTAATGGCTGACTGGAAGGTATGAAACCAATCTTAAAATGCATGGCATGTTTGAGAAAATAGTCAGGAATGTTTAGTGTGTACTTTGTAGTTAATTAGTAATTAGGTTTGTAGTTAACTAGTTGTGTAGTTAATGGGCTAAAGGTTTCATGACAAATTAACCTTCCTATGATGGAAAGAAAGACCATGTTGAAAAAGTTCTCAGGTCCGACTTCTCATTAGTCTTGGTTTACAAATATTTAGTTACATTTTTGATTATATAAGAGAACAACCACGATCTCCATCTCACCTCCGGAAAACCCCCTCCACTCCAGTGATGCCCATCCCGTCCACAATGTCTCTGGACAGTCTAAAGGGGACAGTCTCGGGTGTGGGGAGGATCTTCCCCTGCTCAAAGGCCACACCTAAAAACCAACAGCAATGGAAAGGAAACCGAGAACAGGATCTGTTAGGATGCATGTTCCACCATGTATTTACAATGTCTTTATCTTTTAATTTAGAGCTTTAAAGAGTTGCATTTTGTAGCAAGAGTCCATATATGATATATGATTTTGTTGATTGTAAGAGACTCAGATCAAACTCTTCCAGATGTAAAAATTACCTCCTGCAAAGTTACACAAGACTGCTTCGTGTTGCTTGAATTACCTTTTCTGAAATGAAGAGTAAACCTTCTATGTTTGTATGGATAAAACTAATGAGAATAATTTTACCTAAATCAATGTGCACCAGTTCAGCAGTCTGCTCATCAACCAGAATATTCTGGATGTGTCTGTCACCCAGGCCAACGATGTAGCTAACTGCAGGCACAAAACAGAAAAGTGATAATTGATTGGTTAAATCTAAACTAGAGTGTAGAGTGTATACAGAGGAAGTCAACAGGTCATCTACGGTTTTTAAAATTCCCCAATCCCAAGATGTGTGATATAATCAAATGTGTCGTTTACTGAGTTATCATATATATTTAATTTAAAAATGGCTTTAATAACTGTAATAAATTGTTACGTATCCGTGTCATAATTTATACCTATCTTAAAATGGCCTAAGGGTCAACCTGTTATGGAGCTGAATACAAGACCTGGGATGAACATGCAGCACTGTCTGTACCTATAGAAGAGGTTGCCACACTGCGAGTGTAAGCCAGACGTTTCTCCATCCACACTGCGGGGTCCAGGAATCTTTCCATGCAGAAATACCTGAAGACCGGCCTGAAGTTCTTGCACACCTCGCTGTAGGCCTGCAGCTTCTCGTCAAATGCCAGCTTCTGTGCCTCCTGCAGTTCAATCAATTAAATACAAAGATGGATAAAACACTGAAATTCAGAACCGTACCTGCAATGAACAAACTGAGACAGCTGTGGTTTATTAGAGACAAATCCCTCAGTAATTGTGTAAGACTGCTTTGTATCTTTTCCATTACAACGCTGAATATGTCCAAGCAGTACCATCATCTTCCTGCGGCAGGCTAGGTTGGTCCAGTCCTGGGGTCTGAAGCGTTTGTGGGCTCCTTTATTGGGATCCACCAGAAACTCCCCAATAGGCACTGTGCCAGAGCACCACTCTAACACACCGCTGCGCTGTGAGAACGGCACCACCTGGGATGAAGTAGACAAAAAGTAGGTGATGCAGTAGTGCAAGTGTTTTTTTATGTTGAATTGCTTTGATGGTTTCTTTAAAGAAAATAAGGGAATGACAAGTCAATGACACAAAGATCAAAGGCAATATGCGACAGAACAATCAAGTCATTATTCATAAATCTCTTTGAATTAAATAACAAAAGAATAAATACAAGATCAAGTGAAAAAAATGATTAAATAATGTGCGCAACCTTGTATCGTCTGATGTTTAGCTTCCTCTTGCGAGTGTCTGTGTTGCGCTGCAACAGCATGGAGCACATGCTAAAAACCTGCTGCATCACTGCATCCTGCCGCAGGTCGTCCTGACCCTGTTCACACAGAGAGGGCAAAGGTCACTGGAGAACATAGAATGTACCACAGCACCCGGGAACACTGACAAGCTCATTTTGTGCCTCAGTGTAATTCTGTGTTCTAAAAATACAAAAATCACAGCGATGCCATATTAAATCTATTTAATTTTATGATTCTCCCAAGTATCAAAGTGGTGAATTTTTACACACACACAAAGAGAAAGAGAGAGAGAGAAGAAAAGAAAGACAAGAAGTGAAGTTAAAAGTGAGCAGGTCCCCCATCAAGGCTGCTCAGACTTTAATTACAACTGACAGCAGCTTAAGCTTCAAAGAGAGGGGATTTGTTTAATGAACAACACACACATATCCAACAGAAAAACATGTCTTTGCACGTTTGTAGCTCAACCTCAATTACGACAGGGAATCCTAGGCATAGGTTTCCCTTTTACAGATGTAGCACACAACAAAAGATTGTCTGTGTCAAAAGCGTTCTCGCTTAGTGGAAATACTCTGGTTGAGTGGCGCTGGGTAGAGCGTTCAGGAGGCAGGACATGATGAGGCGGTCATGTAACCGGTTCGTAATTTGGTCATAAACAACCAAGTCTCTTGTCGCCCTTATGGACAGAAGTTCCCATGTCTCGTCGTCTCTCCAGTTAAACATTTTAGGTGCTGTTTTAGAATTGACCTTTATTCTTCACCCTCTCCCCCTTATGTTGTTTTTTCCACGTTCAACTGGCCGCATTGTAGAAAGGTTGTCAACATGCCCATTCGCTTGCTGTGAATTCTCCATTCACACATGGGCTCAATTGGAAAACTATACAGACTTTGTACTAGGGAACTGGCAGGGTAGACTGCTTGAAGTCGAATCCAACTGACACTGGCATTCTCACATACAGCTCTGTCGGGTCTAGATCATTTTAGGTTTGCAGTGCATGTGTGGAACAGGAACACATTAGACACAAACGTCACGTACCTTGACCAGTTGTCTCCTGCTCTTTCCGTCAGAGCCGACACAATCAATGATCTTGGGCAGGTTGACTCCTCCAGCCAGGTGATACTGGGGCAAGAAGGACCTGACAGTCACCAGGTTGTCGTAGCAACCAGATGGATCCACCTATTAGCATGAACCATTTGTTATCTCACAACAGTTGCTAAAAGAGATTGTCCTAAAAAATAAAATATTAAAAAGCACATGTCATCGATGAAGCTTGTTTGGTCTGAAGGAGGTTCCTGTTGTACTGTTGTTTTAACATGTGGGACAGGAAACAAATGATCAACACTGATTTGATTTAAGGTTTGAGAAGTCTATAAGTCTGATGAGTGATTTACTGCCAACAATGTTCAAGCAACTCTGACAGAAAATCTAAGATCTATTTTTTCACGTGAACAAAAAAAAAAAGGGAAATCTTTGCATTATTTGATATTCAACTAGAACATCAGCCAAATAAAATCCACTGGGTCAATCAAATTAATCCCATCATCCCTTGTAAAATTTAACAGGAACTCCCTTGCCTCTGTAAATATTTGAGGAAGTGAATGGAAATTCAAGTTTGATCATCTCTCACCTTGATCTCCATTGTGGGGATGACAACCTCATCCAGGTCTTTGATTTGCATGATGGGCTGATCAGCAGGGATGGGAATTGCCTCTACAATGAAACAAGGACACAAAGGATGACTTTGCAGCTGGACATACTGTATAACACACACATTCAGGAGTAAGGAAAAGAGAGGCGTCCTTCCCCCAATTTTACTCTAATCAAACAGAAATAAAGTATGTAGGATAAATGTTTAGGATAAAATGGTAAATTTATTGATATTTAAAAAGGACAGAAAGCCTTGACTCCTTTAAATGCCATTTGCTGTGTTTGTTTAAGTACATCACTGTGCTCTTACTACTCACTCTTCTCTGTCTTGTGTTTGCTGGCGTCCATATAAGCCAGAGTGATGTAGGCATCACACAGACGCTCAATCCCTCGGATCATCTCGCCTCTCTTTTTCCTGATCGTATTGATGATCTTCCGAGCCACATCTGATCGTTCCTGGACGAGAAAAAAAATCCACATGTAAAATTAGAACTGGTGGTGAGAATTAATTTGGAAAGTTGGCTAAAGGACAAGGATGCATTTTCTACAAAACAAGACTGGTATAGAATTGTGCAGGTGTTTGGTCCCTTGTCTTGTGTCTGTCTGTGTGTGTGTGTGTCTGTTTATGTGTGTGTTGTTTTGTCTCTCTCCCTCCAGTCTTTCCTCTGTTTTTGTTTTTATCTTTATTTTTTGGCCCTGGGACACGTTCTCCGTCTCAGTGTATTGTTTGTAATAGTTTGTTCCTTAGATATATAAAAAGAAACAAAAAAGATAAAACTATAAAAACCTTGGAGGAGCATCACTTTTTCCTTTGTATTCCAACATCATGAGTATGTGTCATGTTCAAGCTACACATGAAACGGATAATTATCTACTAAGTCTCACCAGGTCAAATGATGAGGGCTGCCGTGGAGCGGTCTTAGACAGCCGGGTCTTGCAAAAGTTTTCGTCTTTGTTGGCGTTCACCAGGGCGAGGATGATGAAGAGTGTGTGGTGAGGGTGCTCCAGAGATGCGAGGCAGATCAGCTGTGAGGAGAGCAAACAGCAGGTTTTCTGTTTTATAATTCTATTATATGCATCAAACTAAAATATTGTGTTTGCTAAAAAGTTGGGTTTTCTCAGGAATTGAGGGACACTGGCTGGACTAATTCTGCAGATACACTAAAGTCATCATTGAAAGAAGTCAGCTGTAGATGGCTGCGTCTTGCATGAGACCAATAAAATATGCTGTTAACGTGTATTAATAAAAAAAAAAAAAAAATTGCATTACATCGATGAGGACATCATGGAAGCCCGTGTCCTCAGGGATGCCAGTTACCATCTTGGTTCCCATGCGAGCTGCCAGCTGATACATGAGAGGTAGAAACTTGTAGGAAGGAATCTTCTTCACCCCTTTCTGGAACACAGAATAAGTGAAATCATAAGCATTGCTCTTCCATCTCACAGAGTAGCTTTTATCCCAAACTTAAATGCAAAGCAATTTGGGTGTTTTACCAACCTTCATCATGACGTTTACGGCCTTAACGTCGGCATTCTCCAGCCAGAGTGAAGCCAAGCGGAACACCCAGGTGTCATGCTCCTCACCTTGCTCCAGACACTGGATGTAATTCTCCACCGCCTTACACAGGAAACGCTGTTTGTCTGCCTGCAGGTTGGACAGGGCCTTCTCATCCAGCTCTAGCTCTCTCTGCACCTTTATTGTGTACCTGTGAAGTCAAAAAGTTAAATCACTTTACGGAAAGGATCCGCCGTGTAGCACAAAAGCAGTGTTTTTAAAAATTGTGATTTAAAAAAGTAAAAAGAAAAAAAACAAGTAGATGTCTTATCACAGACCTATTGGACGTCACTCTACGCTCCCTCATCAAGTCCACTTCTTCTTTGGCCTTCTCCAGCAACGCCTGCTTGTTCTCAAACTCAGAGGAGTTCATGTATTTGTCGATGCTCTGGTATTGAGCGTCAGAGAAGCGGGCCAGTGACAGGAAGGCCTCAGTCCGCTGACCCTGAAGCCTGGAGTCCTGAACTCCTGACTCCTGCTCGATCACCTCCACGGCCTGAGAGAACAGCACATGAATAATATTGAAGGCTTGCCCATTAAATAGGCTCATTATCTTTTAGCTTCTTCTTACCCTCTCCAGGTACTTCTCCAGTATTACACCGGGGCTTTCCAGGCAGGTCTCAGCCAGCCAGTTACCACATAGCCTGAGGCACTCAGTGTAGACCGGGACCAGAGCAGGATTCAAGTCCACCTAACCAACAAAAAACAAAACTTCTTGTAAGTTTTGATTTTACTTAATTTTATTGTTCCGATGCATGATGAAGAAGTTAGTCATGTTCAAGCTCACTGTGTTACATATGTTACAATGTGGAAAATAGCCTCAGGGGATAGCATTATAACATTTAAGTATGTTCCATAATTAAAGTAAGGTTTTTGATACAACACAGGTGATAAATATCTTCTAAAGCTGTGTTTGTGTCTGACCTTTTCTTCAAGGTTGTGTATCATCTCTCTCAGCAGGCCCAGTGCTAGTCCCTGTTCTCCTTTTGCCCAGAACACCTGGGCTTCTTCCAGTTGCCATGACAACACAGGGGATGATGCCCAGGACCCTCCACCACCATGCTGCTTCATCTGGAAGACTGCTCGCTCTGCCAGCTGGACAGGAATCACAACACTGTGAGCATTTTGTAGTTAACCGTGCTGATCATATTCACTTAGAAAAGAAAAGGCATGTGCACGCGCGCACGCACGCGCGCGCGCGCACGCACGCACGCGCTACCTGTGTATTCCCAGCCTTGCGAGCCAACCGGCAGAGCTCCATGAGGTGGTCAGTGAGCACAGAGCTGAGGTACTGGGTGCTGTCGGGGTTTCCCAGTGTGGACATCAGGGTGTGCTGGGCCACAGAACGGACAGCCAGAATGGGCTCCACCAAAGCAAAGTCACTGTCAGCGAGCAGCTGGGAGTGCTGTCGCCACTGGCTGCAAACTTCTGTCAGAGTCACATCTGAGAATGGCCTGATATGAGTACATAAAACAAATGTATATTAGGGCAAGTTTCTAAAATATTCACTGCAGTAGACATCTCCATCAGCACAACTCAAGATAGCAGGAAAAAAAATAAACCCTGCATGTTGTTATGAAGGTTTTACTGCTAATCTCACCTAGAAAAGAGCTGTTTAACACTCTCCAGCTCCCTGATGCTCTGCAAGTTCCTGAGAGCTGGGTACAGAGAAGACACAGCCTCTAGACTGCCTCTGCACAGCTCCTCCACATCTGCACCCCTGTGAAAACACACAAGCACATAGATTGGTGAATTATTTTACAAGTGGAGAAGTAGAGTTCAAACTTGAAAATCCATAAGTGTCCTAAATATCTACTATACCTGGCTTGTTTCATAGTTTCATCAAATATAGAGAACTCTTTGTCCCTCAGCGCTTGCAGAGAACAAAACACTGATTCGTGGAAGCCTGGTTTGGATTTCTCACTCCTGATACAACAAATTAGATTTGGAGGAAAAATGTAATAAGTGAGAGGTTGCCTCTGATTCTCTGATGGGTTACAGTTGTGTTTTGTGTAGCGCTTTCAGCTGTGTGTTTTTGTCCCCCTTTGCCTCACCTCTCCAACAGCTCACAGTCCCACTGTGTGTTCCTCCAGGCGGTTTGGAAGCGAAGCTCTCTTAGCTCGGCTCCCCATTCCACCCCTTCACTCTCCAGACCCCTCATGTAGGTGGCAAGGATGCTGCACAGACCAAAGTTCTGCAGGCCCTGTTGGTGCAAACATTCCAACTGAAGAGGCTAAACTACAATGCATTAATACTGGATATAATTAACAAACTATGGGACGTGGAACGGCTGGGCTGGGACCCTCCAAATACGTAAAATAAATATTTAGAGTTATTGATGAATATATAATGAGGCATGGGCTGCTGTGGGACTACTGTAATAAGAGTCTGCACAAACAGGATGACAGGGAGACACGCAGATGTCATGGCTCAAATCAAAGTGTCTTCCTCTGTTCTGGCAATTCCATCAGCGTCACCAGGTCACTTTTCCAGGGCTTCAACCCCGAATGTTTTGACTGAACCCCCGAATGTAATTTTAAGTCAAGTAATACAAAGTTTAGGTGTGCAATAATATTTCTACATTTTCTTTAAAGTTTCCATGATGTGACGTTTACCGTCTATGGTTCAGGCTCGCTACGCTGTGGGCAGTAAAGTGCTACATTCATGCTCCACCTCCGATGAAGAGCAGTGTACAGCCACTTCTCTTAACTTTGTCAGAGACCCAAATGGGCCTCTGTGTCCGTCAGACGGTCTGAATGAGATACTACCATATCAGCGGAGCAATAAAACGCACAGCAGATGCCTTGCTCAAGAGCACCTGGCAGTGCCCAGGAGGTGAAGTGGCATCTGGATTGGTGGCTGGAGAGATGCCACTTCACCTCCTGGGCACTGCCAGGTGCTCTTGAGCAAGGCATCGTACCCCCCAACCGCTCAGGGCACTGGTTCAGCTGGCAGCCCACTCACTCTGAGATCTCTCCATTAGTGCATGTATAGGTCCTGAGCATGTGTGTGTATTCCAAACAAAGTGTGTACGCAGAGTGTAAATTGTAATTTCCCCACTGGGGATTAATAAACAAATTACGTTAATTACGTTATTACAACTCTCCAAATCTCGGAGAACACAGATGGGAGGAGTTATATTTTGAATGTGCACAAAATTTTAAAAATGAGCAGACATCTTGCTGAAACACATCTGGGCTATTGAAGTCCAGGGGTTTATAAATTAATTAAAATGAATGAATGTATCATATGAATAAGTGCCACATGCACATTGAAAGAGGTTCTTTCCCCAACAAAAGACGCAAAATAGGAAGGAAGAGTAAATTAGGCCTACATGTGTGTTGACTCAGCAGAGATAACAATTAGAAGAATTAGATTAGGATTAAAAAAAGTTAGATTAGAAAAAGTTGATCAACAAGAGAATAGTTGAAAGTAATACAGAATGCTTGAGGGCCTTATTTTTCTATATTTTCAATTGATTCCAGCATAAATTGATAGAGAAAAGGGTGGAAATAGGTGCATTAAAATTCAGTGTTTAATGCTCAAAATGATATGTCTCCTCACAAAATCTGGTAACAAAACCTATGCAATTGGATTGCCAGGCCACCTGTGACTGGTTCAGATGTTTGTGCCAGCTCACCAGGGGGCGGACACTGGGAAACTTTGGGCCACTATTGTGCTTCTCTAACCTCTGTGCATCTCTAAATGCAACTGTAAATAATTAATCAAATGTTTCATAAAATTAACAAATAGTCTTTCTTTTTCTCTAAAGATTAAGATTAAGTGGGGCACAAGAGGGCCAAACATTACTGAGCCTTGGCACAACAAAAGTTTGAGAAAGGCTGTAATTTAACACAATAGAATTCAACTTCCTTTCATTATTTTACCTCCACAATTCCCACTTGTCGAGTGACTTCAGGCAGAGTAGAATGAAGGTCATATGAAGTCAGGGCCTTCCCCCACATAGCCTCATGTTCATAGGTTCGAATCCTATAAATGGATGTAAAAAAACAACCTATTGCAGTTCTGATGATCAGTGAACACTGCAGGTAACAAGTGTTAATGCGAAGGGATGCAGGTCTCAATCAACACATTGATTACCTTGTCAGCGGACTGGTCATCGTCTCCCCGCCGCAGCCATACATACTATCAGGCTCTCCAATGCTGCGATACACCTCAATCAGCAGCTCCTACAAACACGTAAGAGAGAGATGTACACAGAGCAAATGAAATAATTATTTTAAACATTTTTAAAATAATTATTTTAAATTTTACAGCCATTTACACTGCTTTGTAGGTAGGGATTGGGTCCCTGTACTTTACAATGCATGTTGAGCTTTTGTGAGTCGTTTGAGTTTGAAGTTGGTGGTCATTACACTACACATCAAACTGTAACTGTTATTTCCAAGGGGACATTTTTCAGAAATATGTTTTTACATCAGGGAGAAATCTGAATGAGTAATTGCTTTATTTTTTTGTTAATTTACAAAACAAAATTGTTACATAAAGAACTGACCTGCAGGTTGATATTAGTGTCCTCCCTACTCTTCTCAGTCAGGCTGGAGATGGTGAAGTTCTGGCTGTTCTCTTCAAAATTGATCTTACGTGTCACTCTGGACTTGGTTCTGCAGATTTGGTAAATACATGGATAAAAAAAATAAAAAAGGAGATATATATATATATATATATATATATATATATATATATATATATATATATATATATATATATATATATATATATATATATATACATACAGGTAAAAGCCAGTAAATTAGAATATTTTGAAAAACTTGATTTATTTCAGTAATTGCATTCAAAAGGTGTAACTTGTACATTATATTTATTCATTGCACACAGACTGATGCATTCAAATGTTTATTTCATTTAATTTTGATGATTTGAAGTGGCAACAAATGAAAATCCAAAATTCCGTGTGTCACAAAATTAGAATATTGTGTAAGGGTTACATTTTGAAGACACCTGGTGCCACAAAGTAATCAGCTGATTAACTCAAAACACCTGCAAAGGGCTTTAAATGGTCTCTCAGTCCAGTTCTGAAGCCTACACAAACATGGGGAAGACTTCAGATTTGACAGCTGTCCAAAAGGCGACCATCGACACATTGCACAAGGAGGGAAAGACACAAAAGGTTATTGCTGAAGAGGCTGGCTGTTCTCAGAGCTCTGTGTCCAAACACATTAATAGAGAGGCAAAGGGAAGGAAAAACTGTGGTCAGAAAAAGTGTACAAGCGATAGGGATCACCGCGCCTAGTCAAGATTGTGAAAAAAACCCATTCAAAAATGTGGGGAGATTCACAAGGAGTGGACAGCTGCTGGAGTCAGTGCTTCAAGATCCACCACCAAGAGACGCTTGAAAGACATGGGTTTCAACTGCCGCATACCTCGTGTCAAGCCACTGTTGACCAAGAAACAGCGAAAAGCATCTCACCTGGGCTAAGGAAAAAAGAGCTGGACTGCTGCTGAGTGGTCCAAAGTCATGTTTTCTGACGAAAGCAAATTTTACATTTCCTTTGGAAATCGAGGTCCCAGAGTCTGGAGGAAGACAGGAGAGGCACAGGATCCACGTTGCCTGAAGTCTAGTGTAAAGTTTCCACCATCAGTGATGGTTTGGGGTGCCATGTCATCTGCTGGTGTCGGTCCACTCTGTTTCCTGAGATCCAGGGTCAACGCAGCCGTCTACCAGCAAGTTTTAGAGCACTTCATGCTTCCTGCTGCTGACCTGCTCTATGGAGATGGAGATTTCAGGTTCCAACAGGACTTGGCGCCTGCACACAGCGCAAAATCTACCCGTGCCTGGTTTACGGACCATGGTATTTCTGTTCTAAATTGGCCAGCCAACTCCCCTGACCTTAGCCCCATAGAAAATCTGTGGGGTATTGTGAAAAGGAAGATGCAGAATGCCAGACCCAAAAACGCAGAAGAGTTGAAGGCCACTATCAGAGCAACCTGGGCTCTCATAACACCTGAGCAGTGCCAGAAACTCATCGACTCCATGCCACGCCGCATTAATGCAGTAATTGAGGCAAAAGGAGCTCCAACCAAGTATTGAGTATTGTACATGCTCATATTTTTCATTTTCTTACTTTTCAGTTGGCCAACATTTCTAAAAACTCCCTTTTTTGTATTAGCCTTAAGTAATATTCTAATTTTGTGACACATAGAATTTTGGATTTTCATTTGTTGCCACTTCAAATCATCAAAATTAAATGAAATAAACATTTGAATGCATCAGTCTGTGTGCAATGAATAAATATAATGTACAAGTTACACCTTTTGAATGCAATTACTGAAATAAATCAAGTTTTTCAAAATATTCTAATTTACTGGCTTTTACCTGTATATATATATATATAAAATGTGTAAAATATACATATTGTTTAAGGCACTTAGAGTAAACATTTAACATTTAATGTGTATGCAAAGTAAAATTTACTTTAAAATAATAGGTAAATATCTTAATCAGACACATAACTAGACATTAATTAAAATCCCATATTTAAAAGTTAAACTATCTGCATGCCTTCGACTGTCCTCCATGTTAGCTTTGATCTTGTCTACATAGATCTCAGTGTACAGCAGGGCGGTGAAATGTGCGGAGCAGGACTGAGCAGCTCTGGCCACCTCCAGGTAGTTTAGCTCCAGCCAGAAGTTTGAGTCGCACACTGTCCCACAGGCATTGCTGGAAGAAGGATACAGTGTTAATTTCAAAGACATGCCACACACTGTGGGTCATTTTGTACCTACATTAGCAAAGACACATCACTTTGTTGTAGCATGAGCAAATCAGGGAGAGAGCAGGTCCAAATAGAAAATGCAGAGTGCCTGAACAATAACTTTTATATAAAACAGATTTGATAACAATAACAGTGCAAACCTATCAGCGTCCATTGGTCTCTGTTGGTGTCTTAGATAGTCAATAACAGCAAGCATGGTACGAAGTGAGGTCTTGTCGTACAAGCCCTGGCTGGCAGCGTCTGACTCTGTGAAGAATGATAAACGCTAATCACAAACAGAGAAAACCATAAAGACTACTGAATATGAGTAGATGAAAGGACAGATTAATTATTATTTTTATTATTATTTGCCATACTCTCAAACTTACCGGAGTCAGAGTTGAGAGGTGTGGCAGAACGACTGGAGGCCTGAGCACTTCTGGAACAAAAGCTGAAAAAGTCCTGAATGTGGGAGGAGAGTAGCTCCCTCCACGAACCATTAGAGTCATCCAGAAGGATGGAGTGGATGATGAGGGGCAGCAGCCTCTGACAGCAGTCCACCCTCACCTGGAGACAGACAGGGGAAATGTGGTGCGCTTAGATCTGGAGCTCTGCTGTGTAACAAAATGTGGACCACAAATGCTACAATATGCTCAAAAGAACAGACAGAAAATAAACACAATCCAAGATGTGGATACTTTTAGGCACATGGAGCCACATGAAAACTGTGTATGTGTAGTAGGCAGTCCAGTTATGAAGGGTAAGAGTTCTCATGGTATCTTCCTTGTGCTCACCAGACACAATGGCCGTGACAGCAGCAGAGCTTCACTCCTGACTCCTCCGCTGTCAAGCAGGGCGGTGCACAGAGCCTTTAGCCAGGCTTTGTGGCTGCCCGCCTGCGGAATCCAGAACTCCTGACTCTCCAGCTTCTCCCTGGCCTCCAAACTCTCCTCAGCACTTACAGTTTCCCCCTAATCAAGAAGACACAGACGTTACATGTGCACACACAAAAGCACATTCATACTTGTATTTATAATATAAAAGTGACTTTTAGAGCTGGTAAAAAAGTATTTGGGTTGATCTTTTTTTAATTAATTAGTATACATACATACATACTGTAAATACGACATCTGTACCCCACCTTTTTCTTGGCCTTTCTAAAAGGATTGAGGTAGGCCAGCATGGGATCTCTGTTGTCTTTGTATTGCTCCCAGAAGTCAACTCCAGACTGAGTGGCAAGGATGCTCATCACACACTGGGCGGCTGCTTGCCTCACCTCAATACTGGGACACAATAAAAGCACAGAACGCAGTCAGTACAAACACAAACCGCCTGCTCCTTCATAGTCATAGTCATGTACAACAAATTTGGATTAATAAGATCTAGGGTTTAGTGTACCGCTGTTGAGTGAGTGCATCATTCATGCAGTTGAGGATGATGTAAAGACACTGCGACTCAGTGGAGGTGAAGAGAGACACAGCCTTTTCATAAAGGGGGTCTCTGCCATGAAGTAGTGCGATGGTGGAGAAATCCACAGGACCAAGTTCTCCCAGACAGCTGCCTGCTGCCTCTGCAGGAACAAATTTGTGTTTATGATTAATGTGTCCATACATGGCCAAAAACACAGCTGCTGTTGCTGTAGAAGTTATTGGATTTCATACCTAAAATGTTGGCTCCTCCTGGGTGGTTGACTGCTAGCTTACAGAGCTGCAGCAGACTGAGAACCAGCTTCACCAGCACACTGTCAGAGGGTTCAGCTGCAGGGAGGACAACGAGAGACAGAACAAGCTCATTAGAAATTTTAACATGCCACAACTTTTTTTTTTTAAGCATAGACCATGTTTTCACATCTGGCATTGTACCCTGGCACTCTTTGAGCAGCTCTCTGATCTGTCCCTTGTTGACATGCAGCTGTCTGGTGAGCTCCTTCAGCCCCTCCAGTCTGGTCAGAGGTAAGGAGTCACAGGACGTCACTGATAGGAAGTGGGCTATCTCCTGTAAAAGGGAAACATTGAGGATGTACTGTAGGTCAGCAATACAATTTAGTCTTGTTCCTTTTCCTTGATGACTATGACCCACCCCTCGATTTACTGAGGAATCAGAGCTTAAAAAATACAAGTGTAGTAATACTTGGGTATTAGTCATTAGCCATTACCTGTCTCAGTGTAAAGGTCCCAGTGTTATGTTTGAGCTTATGCTGTACAGACCGCAGCTCTCGGAATTCAGGGAGGTCAGGAAAAGGTTCCAACCTGCTGATGGCTCCTTTTAACTTCTGTTGATTTTCTATCACGAGAAACTGCAACAGACTAAGCACCTAGAGGGCCAGAGAGGAAAGGAGGAAGACATTTCTCACAAACTGTTCAAAATGTAAAACAATAATAAATGACTTAATGAGACTTAATTTTTTTTTAAGTAAATGTTTTGCACTTTGCTATGGATGTCAAAAAAAAAAAAGTCTCTAAAATGGTAACATATTTAGAAAAATGTTTATTCAAGGGCCCAAATATCCACTAGTGAAGGAAGTGGGTGCTTTTGTCCACAGCATAACATAGCAGTGTTGCATAATGCATGCATTCTTAAATGCAGAATTTTGTTGTATTTGTCGCCATTCATTAATAATTACATATAATAACTGACCTGCAAAACAGAATCCCTGTCACTTACCTGTTGTGAGATGGTGGGCCGGCTGGACACCAGAGCTGTGAGAGTCCCAGCGATGACTTGTAGGTGGCAATCTAGAGCATCATCACAGAACTGCAGAGCTGCCCGACACACAGCAGTCAACAGGTCACAGCACAGGGAGAGGCTTCGGTTAGAAACCTCATCACAGTGAACTGGTCTGAGGGTGAGAGAAACACAGACTCTCAGGGGCGTGCACTGTTTGTGTCTATACAACATGTGTTTCACTGCATTTATCTAATGATAACCTGTGAGTATTTGTGTGCACCAACCTGCTGTTGATATGGTGAATGAGTGTGTAGATTATGTCTCTGAGGACAAAAGCCCAGGCTCCTCCCAAGCCGTCCTTCACCTCTCTGAGCAGCAGGCTGACAAACAGGTGATACATGAGGAGGATGCGATGACGTTCATAGCTGTTGGTTGTCTCT
The DNA here is from genome assembly GCA_013375575.1 of Percina caprodes. NCBI lineage: Eukaryota > Metazoa > Chordata > Actinopteri > Perciformes > Percidae > Percina > Percina caprodes. The sequence goes on along the minus strand of JABXJD010000108.1, from coordinate 494,561 downwards.
GCTGCTCTTCGACACACCGCCAGCAGAATCCTCTGGATAGAAATCTACAGCACAAAGAAGGGACAACAATCAGGGCAATAATATAAAACAGTAAAAAAACAAACAGTAAAACAAGAAAGCAAAAAAAAGACTAGTTCCACATCAGGGTCCACTTGAATGTCTTACCGGGGTTTTTGACAGAATGGCTACTAAAGTTTTGTGGTTTGCACTGTGGCACATGCTGAGGTAGTCCAGTGTAGCTTTAATGACATAAGAGCTGAAGTATGGTGGGTTTGGTACAGGGTCCAGTTCCCTGAGGAGCATTAAACAGTTATTTAGTCATCCTTTTTCTTTCAAAAAGTTTGATTGATGGATAGACAATTATTAAAGACCAGGGTGAAACTGGGGTTAATCAATAAATGGATAAAGAAATGAACAAATAAATAAAATAAAAAACATTGTAAGTTTTAACTACCATTACCCTATAAAGCGTTTTAGGTCTCCACTGTACCCTTCAGCTCCACTACCTTCATACAGAGTCATCAGCAGTTCCACCACTATGTCCGCCAGGTTACTGTGGATCAGGTTGTCAATTTGCTGCAGACACATAAAAAACATTGGAACAGATGTGTAGCACAGTCAATTCAATTTGCTATTCAGTCAGTTGGGAGTTGGGTTGGAAACTGGAGGGTGGCAAGTTCAAGTCCCCATACGGACCAAAGTATGGTGGCGGACTGGTAGCTAGAGAGGTGCCAGTTCACCTCCTGGGCACTGCCAAGGTGCTCTTGAGCAAGACACCAAACCCCCAACTGCTCGGGGCGCCTTTCCATGGGCAGCCCCCTCACTCTGACATCTCTCTATTAGTGCATGTATAGGTACTGAGTATGGGTGTGTAATTCAGGCCTTGTGTTTAAAGTGTGTAATAACAACAGAGTGAAAACATTGTAATTTCAGCTTGTGTGATCAATAAAGTATAAATTACATTATTACTGGATATTTTTATCATATGTGGCACACACTCATTTAACCCTGGGATCCTGTATGACCTTTTGTACAGATCTCAGAACAGACAAAGACCAGTTTAGCAACTTTTTTAAAATGGGGCAACACATTCTGAAAATGAAAGACACATGAGGAAAAAAGTGCAAAAGGTTTCCAACAAATGCCATGTTACAGAACATTATGGAACAACAGTCACACACGTCTCTGTCCTTTTGCATTTCAGATGGACCTTATTCTTTTAATTTTAATGTGATTTAGATAAGTGTACTACATGTCTACACCTGGTCCAACAATTAAATGTATTTGCTTTCCCTTGCTGTCTCTTTCACTGTTTTAAAAATTATTGTCATGAATAAATTTAATTCCCAGATGTAGGCTGATGTCAAACTGCTGTGCTCACCAGTTTGCCCAGACAGTTGGCATCTTTGAGGAGGTTGTACACTTTGTGGGCCTTCTCTCTCTGCTGTGCGACCTGTGGATCCTGGCCAGGTGAGGCAAAGTATGGCAGGATGTTGACCATGATCTTGGGAAAACAGTTGGCCAATAACTCTTTCCAGTCCTTCTCAAGATACCTGCCAATAGACTTCACCTGCTCAAAGTCATCAAGGAAGACCAGGTGGGGGATCAAGACCTGGTAGGAAGACCTTCAAGGGCACACATGATGTTGGAATTTAATATCATCAACCATTCCTTCCTGGTGTTTTACTTAATGTCATATCATTGCACACTGGTAAAAAAAAATGACATCAAATGGACAGTGTGACATAAAAGGAAAATAATAAAAGTTTAGTTCCTCACTTATAGAAATCTTTGACTGTGTCGTGGTCTAGGAGGGTGTAGGGAAAAGAGCCAAGAGTGTAGCGATCATCAGACTGTCTCTGCGCAAGCCACTCAGCTACTAAGTAGTACAGGTGAGAAGTGACAAGTGTTTTCCCGCTCCTGTAGCCCAGCACTCTGGACACACTGCCCAACATCTGTAACAAAAAGAAGGACAGAAACAGTTAATCTTACTCTGCTCTCTCTAGTTTGTTGTTTAATAGGCAAAAGGGCAAGATGTGGCTTAGTGTTTAGTGCATACAATGATGCTTAAAAATAAGCTCTAACTGAAAAACAAAAGATCAAAGTATCAGATTAGTTATGCAAGTAAGATTTTTTATTTATTTTTTTTAACTGTAAATGTTAGTTTTTATTCAATTTCCACAATGCACAGGGCCCTGAAATCATTACCTTTTTGATGAGCGGTTCCTCTATATTGTTCTCCTTGTAGGACTGGAAGAGGGCAAACAGAGACTGCTTTTCACAGACTGGGCTACAACACAGCACAACTGACAAACTTTTCAACAGTGTGGCCTTGCGGTTAAACAACTCGTCACGCTGGTCCTCTGAAGAGCTGCTTCTCTATAGATGATCACAGAGACATAAGAACATTAGGAAAACAAACCGAGGTGGAAAACACATGCATAATGAACAATTCCTGATTTATGACAACACATAATGAACTTACTTGGAGCTTCATTCCTTCCTGAGCCTTCAGGTAAACATTCTCAAAAGCCGCCTGCTGGTGTTTAAGCAGCAGCATGTTTCTCTTATCTGGATGTTCTGGTCTTAGCTCCAGAAACAACCTGGAGATAATGGAGATGCATGTTAAGATGTAATGTGACATTTATTGCATAATGTACAGTACATCTTTTTATAAAATGTAACCTTCCTGATACATTATCAGTCCCCGGCTAAAGCGTACCTCTCCACTGACATGGCTACTAGCATGCGGACTTGGTGGTGGGCATCTGCGAGGTGAGATGGAAGGATGACAGACACTGGGCAATCTTCCTCTCCGTCGGGCCCTCTGATACTTAAGAATGCCCACTTACAACACGGGTCAGCCTGTCAGGGGGGAGAGAAGTCAAAAACACAAAAAGAGGAACTGCTAATAGAATTAATATATTAATATTTAACTGAAACATAAAGAGAATATACAGAATAGTTAAGAAGAGGGTGAAGGTTTGTGGTACATTTTTATTCTCCAGTCTTATGTGTTAAGCTATTGACTGAAAGTGTTGTTCTAAAACAATTTAGGCACTTAAAATATTGACCGTTAATCTTTTGACTAAAAAAACACCACACTAGTCAATAAAGAAACCAGTTTTCTTCCCAGTCAAACAGGTAAGTATGGACCCTCAAAGTTTAATAAACTATCACAAGTGTCTGGCTTATGTTATTCATTCAGAATCAGATATAACAAATAGAAATACAAGATTTCATTGTGCAGATACATACAATAACTTTGCAATAGTATTGCCTAAACCTCTGTATAGCTCACCTCCAGCAAGGCAACCAGACATCTCACTAAAGCAGCTCGTACAGCTGCAGTGCATTTCCCTGTGTGGCTCAGGAAACTGAAACACAGCATAGGGATTGAGTTAGTATCAGAAACTAAATGAACTACAAGTTGCAGACAGATTATGACTGAGATAGACATTAACAGAAAACCGTGATTCATATTTTCAAAGTCTAATAGTGTAGCCTTTTCTTCAAAGTTTAATTAAAATAACTTTTAGAAAAGACTTTTGCTTTTTTGTGACAACCAGAGGACACATATTTTACACTTTATCCTCATCCTTCAAAGACTGAAGGCTCCTTGCTACAGACCGATGCTTCATTTTAGGGAAATAATCTTTTAAAGACCAAGCCTGCATTTATTTATATTGTAATTATATTGTATTTATTTATTTTTTTAAATGCAGCTAACCAGAATCCCGACACCACTTTTAGCAGAGATCCCTGAACATGTCTCATCTCCTCTGGCATGTGGTGGGTTTTGACGAGGCTCTTGATGGAGGGTAACAAACCCAGCAGAACAGCAGCACAAATTTCTTGGTCCTGACGGTACAGAGAACACAGGTCCCTGTAAACACAGCATAACACACAGGTGAAATACATTAAACATGATTAGATTTTATTTTTTAAAGACAGAAATAGATACATTATAAAAGAAAACATTTGTGCTACAGAAAGATTTTCCTACGCTAGAGGACGAAGCAGTGAATCAAATTCCTCCGGAGAGAGCGAGTCCTCAGCAGGAAGCTTCTTCAACAGGACGAGATACTGGAAGAGAACCAGATATAAAGTGTTCATCAGCTGAACCATCATTGCCACAGCAACCATGACGCTCCACTGCAGCTGCTACCTACCATGTTCAGGTGCAGGACTTTGTTAAAGTCCATTTGCTCAACCAACTGCAGCAGTCTGCGCCGCACCTCCTGCGGTTTAAAAAGCAGACCGTGGACGGGCTGGATGGAGCCGCACTCACACAGGAACTCCAAGACTGCAAGGAGAGCCAGGTCCTGTTGGGCCAGATAATCGTCTGCTAACAGACTTCTTGCACCTGTTGGAGGAAAGAACCAAGATTCTTTTACCTGTTATCTACTGACAGGATGATCAGCAACTTCGGTTAAAATGGTTTTGCTATGTGTATATACCTCCGCTTTATGTAAGCAGACTTGGCTCTACATGTATTAACACACTGTATTCTCCATACAAGTAAAATTCCACCTTTGTTTGCCATATAATATTTATAACAGGTGCTCAATGTATGGTGTAATTTAGTGGGAACGCTTAGAAACTTTAAGCTCCGATTTGTGTGGTACTTTTCTGCATAAATTATATAACAATACATACATTTTTCTGCATAAATTATATAAAATATTTCTAATCCAAGGAAAGACACTGATTTGAACAACAAGGGATCCCTCCTTACCTGGCCCACAGGAAGTGTCACTGTTGTCTCCCTTCAGTCTGCAGGTCCCATTGGTGCTGCTGTGGGACTCTTCACCCTCATCGAACAAGTCAATGTCGTCTCCTTGTTGAGTTCTGGTCATGTCTGGGTCATCATCCATATGATCGTCTTCATCCACAACACTGACTCTCTTAGAAACACTGCTTAACTGAAGGGATGAGAGGAAGTAAGACTAATTCAGTGCATCAGTTCTGTGTTTGAAATTAAGGATTTTCTTGTTTTATCCTCAGCCCACAAGCATCTTAATTGTACTATATTTATATATGTATATCTCACTAACCAACAGTTTGCAGATTTCAGCCAGTTCACTTAGGAGACTGGCCGGCAGAATCATAATGAACAGACTGGAAGAAATAGGATGAGTATTGTCCTGCAGAAAAAAGGACAAAAAAAGTTACGTAACTCCAAAATGTCTGGATTGTCCATACATTGTTAAGGTTAATGTAACTGCTGTATTATTTCAGTTTATTCATGTTGTCATGATGTCACCTTGTTTTTTCTGCTGGCTGACTGTGTGCAGAGCTTCATGACGGATCTCAGTGTGCTCATGGTTCCTTCCTCTGTCATCTTCACTTTCACACTGGAAACAAAACCGCTGAAGTCCTGAGCCAGGGCCTGGCAATAAAAACACACCAACAACCTTATATTCTTTTATGTTTTGACGTAATGTTTTTAATTTTTAAGAAGCGAACATGAATAATCACCAAAGGATGTAATGACAAATCTACTGCAAAGCATCTGAATGATACCTTGGCTTTAGCGAAGAGCTGTGAGCGGCAGGCCTCTTCCTCAGTCAGAAACTCAGTGGACACGTAACCTGCTAGAACACCAGTCAGCAGATTGAGACAGCGCACCAGACACTCTGGAGGAGTGGACTGAGACTGTGGTAGGGGGAATCAGAAGACATACCAGTTGGGTTCTGTGATGACTACAAAGACACATAAACACACAAGCGTCAACTTCCACTCACATCAGGAGAGTAGCAGTTGAGCAGGGTGTCAGCCACACAAAGCAGGGATAGCTCCAACTTGTTTCTGAGGCAGGGGACGGCTGTGAATTGGCCTCCAGATGAAGCCGTCGTCACTGACTCGTCAGTCTTTTGCATCGCTGAGGGCAACGTGTTGAAGCTGAACTGCAAGTAAAGCCCCTCGATCTCTTCCAGGTCTTTGGCTTTGGATGAGGTTTGTTCTTGAAAAAGGGAACTTAAAAAAGTAATTGGAAGCTAAATTATTTCTATTCCAAAGTGGCAATTGATACTTGTATTGTGCAAAAAGGAGGTGAAAGGAGGTAGATTCGTCATCATGATTTCGGTACGCTGTACAGTGTGTGAGACTTGTTAATTTCCCTCACCTTTCTACTCCTTTAGTACCCAGCAGAAACTTCAGGCCAGTTCTTGTATCTTTCAAGGTCAGGGAGACCAGGATGTTTGCTATTAGATTGAAAGGAAAGTCTCTGCACACAAGATCAAAACGAAGCATATATTTACAGACCTTTATTGTAAAATCAAAGACAAATAGACGCAAAGAGAACAGTTTGGAAAAAGGAAAGTATAATTCACATTTGGATTAGGTTTTCTGTTTCTGTACATGCAGTGTATCCCCTGGAGAACATCAGTCTGTAACTATAGCAACCCATCATTTAACCCTTATGGCAGATAGTATAAAGGTATTACAATTTGCATCATTAAATAAGCAAGCACTGAACCAGGATAAAATTATCTACAGTCAAAGTCTGATAAATCTACAGTTAACATGGAAAATAACACAGCACCAACCTGCAAATGATAGGGTGAGGTCTGGAGCTATCCTCCATCTCCTCGCTCTGATCCGTCATCAGCAGCCAGGCTATGAGGGTCTCCTTCAGGTTAGGTGATGCAGATCCCTCTGTGACCCCCATATTGTCCCAGCCTGAGCTGGAGATGATACTTTTAGGGGCTGAACACTTTAGTAGGGCCTGGGCTAGACAGAGAGCAGCACCCCTGTGGATAGAGAGAAAAAGAGCAACTTAATGCAAACACAGAAACATACACATTGATCATAATGATTTTTAGTATTGACAAATTGAACATTATACACTGAGAATTAGTGGGGACTCACGTAGATGGTTTACATACTGATCCAAAGAAGAGTTTCCAGAATTCTCTGTCCATATTGATCAGTCCACCATGGACAATGGAGCTAAGCAGGTCTAGGCTGAGGGCCTCTGTTTGTGGTGAGCTGACCCCTCGCAGTGCCAGGGCCCACACCCGACCCCACATCCGGGCCAGCTCCGTCCTGTGGACTTGGGCCCTTTCTGGGCAACGGGCCTGGCACTGGGCCACCTCCCTCAGACAGCGCAGCACGTATGACCCCCTCTCTCCTCTCCGTTGCTCTGCCAGGAGCTGGTACAACACTGACAGCAGCGGGATTAGCTCCTGGCTGGGCACCATGGACGGGTACTTAAAGGTCAGCACTGCAGTGATCTGCAGCCTGAGAAGAGAAAAGAGGGTTTGAATATCTTTACATGACGCTTGATCTTGAATGGAAACTATCAGAGAAATAAAAGGCTACTTTGTGTGTTTTTCTACCATGAATTAAAAATTAATCTAAACCCCAAGAATATAAATGTATTGATACTGCTATACTACAGGCAAAAAGGAGTATAGCTCTCATCTGGAAGAAAATGGAGGGACCTACAACTGGTGCTTGGATCAAGAATATGGAGCTATGTATGTCCATGGAGAGACTGACATATATACAGTATATATTTAGAGGACAATTGGGGGTGTATGAGAAACTCTGGAGACCATTTGACCAGTTTGTAAAAGAAGACATAGGAGAGCTGCTACTGTGATACTGTCATACAATTTGCTTTTAGTTTTTTGATTGTTTTCGTACGGCAGAGGTTGAGAAAGAAATTCTGTTGTGGGCTTAAAAATCTAAGAAGCCATGCTTAGTACTAACTTATTTACCTTCAAAATGTTCTTATATTAATTGGATTGTGATTTTCATACCATGGTATGACATCAAAGTCACTATGCTGAGGCTGAAGACGGTCCCGGAGGACCTCCCAGCCTAGTTCGATGCGCCGTCGCTTGCTGGCCGCTCCATTTGTGGGACTGCCCATGTGGGTGGCTCTGAGGGAGGCTGGGGTCACCTCCAAAACATGGGTGTTATTGTCATCACTGAACAGCTACATGCAGGTAACATAAAATGGAGAAAATAATATTGTCAAGACGGTTGTACAGCATTTTATATTAGCTAATTTGGCTGTACAATTGCATAAATATTAACATTAAAATTAAATTATTATTAGATTTTCTGTATGCATACTTGAGACTTGATCTGTATTACCTGATGACAAATGTCAGCTGTGAGCTCAATGAGATTGTCTTTGACAGCAATGTGTCGTGTCCCTGTGACGTACTTCCCTCTGCTGCCTATCTGGCTAATTTCTCTGATTAAGGCGTCATAAAGGTTATACAGCAGACTCCGCCACCTGGTCCAGTCCTCAGCATGAGCACCTCAAATATGAGAGAGGGGGACAACTAGTTAATGGTTGTTTGTTTAAGGTCACACCTGTGGTTTCAATGTTTTAGTTCAATAACTTTGAAAAAATTAGTTTTCCAAAGCAAACCACCTGTTCGCCACTGGTTTTCATTAATTTGATGGTATTATATTGCATTTTATGGTTAGTTTTAGTTTGTTTAGTAGAAATTTGAAAAGATTGTTTGAAATCGGAATTCCTGAGTACTAGAATCTTACCTTGGTGGTGCAATTTGAACTTTAAAGATTAAAATACTCACATTAAATTGGTGAAATTGCATTTTAAATTTTATTTTTTTCATAGTCACAAATCATAACAGAATATCTTAGGACACTTTCCAGATAGAGTAGGTCTAGACCACATTCATAATTTACAGAGACACAACAATTTCCCCAAGAGAAAGCATTTGGTGCGATGGTGGCAAGGATACGGAATTATACACAACCCAAAATAAAGCCTGTCTACCATACTACAGACAACCAAATGTATTACCAACACTAGAAACAAAACTGTTTTAAAGAAAAAATATCAATCTACCTGTATCTTGTGTCTTGGCTCCTTTGGGGTGATGAACACAAATCTGCAGGTTAAAGAATTCCACAATCTCCTCTTTGAGAGCAGCGCTGGGCCTCATATCCGCCCAGACATACAGTAAAGAAGGCAAAAGCTCCTCTCCCAGGTGACACACCCTCATCCGACAGTTCATGGCCGCAGATCTCAAGAAGATGTTGAGACCAGAGACGAGGTGTTCCAAAACAGACAAGTGTTTCTCCTGCCTAACAGGATCACAGAAAAAGAAAACATTAAGTAATCTATTTATTTAGCTGGTGTACAATATATTCACAGTAAATTATGATGGCTTTTCAAGACAGCACCAAAATTGTGTTGAGTGGAATCCTCAGATCCAGTCAATTTAAAATGTTGATTAAAGTCCTCACCTGGCATTTAGCAGTGCTTTGGAGAAGAAGCTGAACAGAGAGTTGTTGATGTCAGTCTGCATGCAGCAGCCCTGCACCACCGTGTGGATCACCCTGCTCACCAAAACACGGTTGATGGACTTGGATGAAGTGTTGAACAAGTTGCAGTACAAGTCCAAAATATCTAAGGATCACAAATATAAACAAAGGGGATTCAGTAAACGGAATATAGTGGTATAACAATATCAGCCAACAGTAATAACACTGTGTAATGCAAAACAACAAATAAGATTAGTGCTAATGAAATTTTGCTAAAAATCTAAAATACATGTAATTTAAATGAATATCCCACGGACTGTGCCACTGCTGTGGAGGGATGTCACACCAGTACTTGCGGACAGAGAGGATGTCCTTTAAAAGAAGGCTGCTATAATCTTCTCCAAAGGCCGAACAGCTGTATGAATTCTGCAGGACATCCATCACATGTTTCAACATCTCACTGCACTTTAGACGAGGCCCGCCTGCAGAGAGAGAGAGAGACACACACACTGTAACTGTAATACCAACAATATGTTTAACTCCTCAGAATGTTTTGCTGTTTTCTACTCAAATGAGTCAATTGAAGAAGATACAGTTATTAACTTAAATGTAGAACAAAACACCTATATGACAATCATTTCACCTTAACTATTTGTATTGTAACCCACTAATGGATCTCGCAAAGACAGGCTCCTTACGTTTGTTTGCGTAGCGAATGAAGTATTTGATCAAGCTGCACATTTCAGCCATCTTCTTTTGCCGTGTGGCCAGCGTAGATGCCGTGACAGATTTGCTTGATTGCATGCTTTCTGTCTCTTTCTGGACGTAACGCTGCAGAAATCTGACATGGGGAAAAAAACAGAATAGAAAGTGCTTATTTATCAAGCTATTGCCTCTAAAAGATAACTGAACCCAACACAACCGAAACTCTTGCATAAACACAATTTACAGGTATCTTCCGAAACATGGAATAAGAACAGATTCTTGTGGGACAAGTTGGAATAAATCAGAAATTCTAGATATAAAACCAATCATATTTACTGTGTTCTTAAGTACAGTATGTCAACTTTCTATTTGATTACAGTGCGGGCACAGTAAGGTTACCAAAAGTCAGCCAGTATTCATTTGTGAGTTAGGCAAAGAAAAAAAAAAGAAACTTAACTGATAAGATGGAAATAAAGTAATTTTGTCTTGGCATGCAAGGTACAATAAATTAAAACCACAGTTGCATGCTTAAGTAAAGATTTGCAGTGTGCACAAAAATCACACAGAAAAATCGCAAATCCAGATTACCTGAAAACAGCATCCCATGTGAGTTGCTTGGAGCCTTTAGCTTTAGGTCCGGATGTCCGATCCAACTCCTGCACAACCTCTGGAGTTCGAATGAGTCTTCTGAAGCGTTCGGCTTCTTTCTGGAGGCAGAAGGAGAGGACAGCTATCAAAGTGTAGGATTTACACTGCACTTCCTGGTTGGCTTAGTGCAATGTATCCAATTTCATTGTTTATATAAAGGTGTGATTACCTTCCTCTCTGTAGCTTTATCATTCTCCAGCCCCTTGCAGCAGACCAGGAGTTCATGAAGAGCCAGACTCATGGTGCTTAGCAGTGGATAAGTCCGCACCTTTCATCAATGTACATTAGACTATTCTACCTGCCAGGGCAGGATGTTGACAAGAGAGGATGTTGTCATTCGTCCACATTATGCATACACTGAAGTGACTTACAGTAGCATAGCTAGCTTTCTTCTCCAAAGCACTCCTGACAAACTTGATATGAGATGAAAAACAAAATACAGTTAACCTAAATACAGCAAACCACGCTATATTCAGCCTGGCCTGGTAGACGAGCTACCGTGGCAACACAGAATTGCAAGACTAGTTTTGAATTTGATTCACAGACGTCCATTCAAACACTCTCTGTTCACTGACCTCTGATGGCTGTACCGACTGTAGATACGGAGCTGTCACGTATGCAGGTGCAGAATGTAAACTGATATGCTACGTTGCTGGGGTAGTTTGCTGCTGTTGTGCTGCTGACAACTTTGCCATTTTGACGTGCATTAACAGACACGCACGTACAGGACCACGCAGGAAATTCCCGCCCCAGCATCAGCAACCTAAAGGCCATATCACTTCCTGGTCATGGGTAGAACCGAGTGTGTCCGGCAACTTTGATGCCAACATTAAAATTAAAGTATTGTTTAGTCGGGCGCAATATTATTAAAGTGATACATAGCATGTAGAATAAATGCAATATCTACAACACGCATATGTGTTTAAAGCAGCCTATAGGGTGTAGTGGAGCTTGACGTTTCGGATTGGACTACAGCTACCAATATTCCAATCGGCAGATTTATTTAGAAACTTCCGGGTTACGCGCTTGAGTTCCCCGCCTTTTGAGTAAGCGACGGACGTCCCCTTCACAATAATACATCGAACGGGTTTTAATTAGCCGTTGTATAACGGCTTTATGATAGACTTTTCCTGAACATGGAGCTACCTAACGTTAGCTGACTCTTCAATCTTTATATCAAACCAACAGGCAGCATGTTGCTACCGTCCGACGTCGCCCGGCTTGTTTTGGGTAAGTCTAGCTAGCTAGCTAGTGTTGTCGGACGAAGCAAAGCTGTAACGTTAGCTGTACCTTAGTGTTCGCGTTATAACGTTACTTTTGCCGTTTGCGCTTTGGTGGACTGTTCTTACTGCTTGTTGGTAAATGTCTTTCTCCAGGGTACCTTCAAGAAGAGGGACTGTCCGCTACAAGCCGAACTTTCATCCTTGAGTGCCAAAACCTGAAAGAGTATGCAGAACACACCACAGAAGATGGGACTATTCCTGCTTGTGTATTTGTAAGTGTGACATTTGTCACTGAAAACCTCTCTCACAAACTGTTAAGTGAATATCATGCTCATACAGATAACGTACATCTGTGATTCATTGTTTTTCCCACATAGTCTATCTTTGGGAAAGGCCTAACAACCATCTTAAATGAGTATGTGTCTGCCAAAACAAAAGGTGAGCTTATCTGACATTGTTCCCATTACAAGATGTAGCTACCAAATTATGTTTATATATTCTTATTTATGTATCCTGCTTGTGTGTTTTTTTTTTTAGCAGAGTCTTGTCATGAGGTACCTGCCATGATGACTTCGTTGTGGAAAAAGCTAGATTTTACACTCAACCAGATCAAGTAATGAGCTTCAAATTTCACCTTCTAAATCACTGCAACCATTTTAACATGAAACTGACCACGATCTAAACTCAGCTGACATTAGTCACTGATAGTGTTTCATTATGCTTCTATATCTTTAACTTAAGTCTGAATTGCCTGGTTGCTGTGTTTTACAAATAAACTTGCCTTGTCTTGCCTCAGGTCATTGCAGAATTCCCCTGCTCTATCAGCAAGTCAAAGAAGTACGTCTGTTATTAGTTTTTCTATTTCAATTTAATATTTGTGGGTGTTTTTGCTCATTGATATTGCAGTGTCTCCCATAAGGTTTTATCAATACCCTCCAAAGTACATTTGACTCAGCCATCAAGATATTTGTGATAATTTGTACCCTTCAAAAGTATATGTGGAAAAGCAGTTGAAAGTGTATTTGTTGATTCTGTTAGCATAATAAATTTACAACATAATTAGCTGCACATATTGGAATTATCTGTCTGGCTGAAAAATCGCTTCCCTAATCAGAAGCTTATTGTGATTATAGTGTTATCTTTTACAGTGTTATATACTGGAGCTTCTAGCATCAACATATAATATCCAACTGATCAGCTAAATTAGCAAAATGTGGGAAACAATTTGGTAATACATTGAGTGTGCAAATAATCAGCATCAACTGCTTATTTAAGATATAACCATAAATACTGTATGAATTAGGTTGTCTGAATGCTGTGTTTGCCAAGGGTTTGTATGTAGGCCTTTTATTTATCAGCCTCTGTTCATTGCAGCACGTTCACGCATTGGAGTGGCAAACATGGCTCGACAGCGGGTCTTGACTGTGGCTTCAGCTAGTGGTGTTGTCTGCTCATCAGTTTCTGAAACAAGCTCCATCATCAGCCCTGCACACATCTCCCACAGCATGCTCGGCCACTCCACTCCTGTGAGCTACACTGCCACGCACACCCGACCAGTTACCGGCAGTGGCACACACCAGCAGATCCTGGATGTCAATCAATCACTAAATACGCCCAGTCAGTATAAAAAAAAAACATGCAATACTTTCTATATTTGTCGTTTTATTTACAGAATAGTTGAGATGACCGTTTAGAAGGAGGTGGTGTTTTGTTTTCACGTCTTGTTGAATTTTATCTAAAATAATCTGAAAACAAAATATTTGTTCTACATCCTCAGCAGTGGTGGTCATTTCCCTGTGCTGGTTTAATACCGTAGGGATGCTTAAAGAAACCATGTTGTGTTTTACTGTATTAAGTATTTTTATTTGAACTAAAGTAATCTTATGTTTTTTGAGATGGCTTGAAAAAGTTTCCTTGTTTTTCTTAATTTTGTGTAGGGCTCTTGAAAGCAGCAGAGCTCTATTAGCTTGTATTTTGTCATGCTTGCAAGCTAACATCAATCACAAAAAATTGCTTTTGTATGTGTGACATATGTGCCCATACAGGAGATTCACCTATACAGATAATTGTTTCGGAACATCGGCTAAACCCAGGTCCAATGTCTCCTGGAAGACGGAAATGGTAAAGATGATTATTATTGCTAAATTGCAGTTAATGTTCATAACCCGTTAAGAAGAGAGCATTAAAGACTGAATCTCTTGTCCTCCTAACCCCCAGTGGCTTAACAATACTGCTTTCTTGGTGCAGAACTGAAGTACAGTAGATGTTAATAAATAGTCCTTTTTTGCAGAAGACACTTTGATGTGCCATGACATTAAAAAAAGCAAAAGGTAAATAAAAGTAATGATAGCTAAATTAAGTTCTGTTTAGCTGCTTAGTTTCAGGGTATATTTTTTGAGCATGCTGGCTCACTGTCACTGATATGACTTACAGGGACACTTTACTAGAACAACACCATCATTATTGTTAGTTGTCATACATTTGTTTCAGTGTTTCCTTTTATGTTGATTTTATTGTGGCGGCCCACCATGGCAACATTTCTGCCACCACAGTATCAGAAATAGGGCAGCCGCACAATGTAGTCGCGGTTGCCTTTTTAAATTATCCTGCCGGCATAACGCGGTTGGCTGCCGCTCACATAGCAATTTAATAACAAGTAGAACTAATCAGAGGTTATTGGGGCCCATCCAGTTTAACTCCACATACTGTTGTGTTGATGTCGTTTATTGTCAAAACGTTCACTTTCTTCCAAGTCAACTATTAAATGAATAGCTCTGAAATCCTAAAGGAAACACTGTGCTTGCTATGACAAGTCAAAAAATGTCCACCGTGAGAAATGTTGATTGGCCTGTTAGGTTGAGCCTTCAGTTTGTGGTGTTTCTGTATAAGACTGCATTTTATAGTGCTCTTTTGTTTTGTCCATGGTCCCTTTTTTAGTAATCTTTTCTGCTGCCTTCAGGGACACCCCCAGGAAGAGAGGTGGTGCTCAAAGTGGTTCCAGTGCCCCTGGCAGATGCGCCATGACTGTCAGTGCTCCCAATGCAGAATCCCAACCTGAAGAGGCAGCCGATGAGAACTTTCCTGTAAGTAAATCTGTATGTTAGTTGTTGAGTTTTCTTAACACCAAGACAATTTGAACAAACAAACGTTTTAACTCATACAATGATTTTGGACCATCTTGTGCAGCAAATTAGGACTGAATTACCTTTTTAGATTGTCACCGTTTGACACCTAAAATAAGTGTTTAAATTTTTGATTAAGTATGGTGAATAACAAGATGGACAGAGAGCCATAAGGCTTTAACAACTTTTAACGTGATTTGAGCTGGTTTTAGCCAAAATAATTGGTGGCCTAAGAATTTTCAACATTATCTCTCTGTATTCCTAAAAGCAATACATTTCATAAATTTGGTGACTTCACAACACATGCTAATCTCCACAGCAACTTGTGATACAAAATGCACGTGACAAGATATTGGGGGACAGATCGTTACAAGAGAAGCTTGCTGAAAATATCAACAAAATCCTCGCCAAGTAAGTGTTGAGTCGGACCTCTGCGTTGCCTCACTGCGTACTGTATATATTACATTTTTGTGATAGATGATTTAGGATTTTGTCCCTGCGATTCAAAGTTGTGACATTGCTGCAAGCATGTTATAACATGGCTGTACTAATTTCTTCTCTGTTTCATCTCTAATAACAGTGAGCCAACGCCCCAAACATCTAAGGCCCCTTCCAATACAGTGGAGGCAGACCAGTCTATAGATGAAATCCTGGGATTACAGGTGCTAAAACACTCAAAATTCTAATATCATAACAGTATGATTTCTTTATTTTTCTCATTATTTTCCTCGTGAACAATTATAGTGCTCACTCACATTTTCCTGTATGTTGTTAAATTTTTTCTGACATATATCCTTTGATACAGGGGGAAATCCATATGAGTGACGATGCCATCCATGATATTCTGGAGCAAACAGAGTCTGACCCAGCATTTCATGCCCTCTTTGAGCTCTTTGATTACAGTAACTATTACCTACTTTGCTTTTTTTTCATATAAAGAGTACTTTTGAATTACTTCTTTTTAATTGGGTAATAAATAGAAAGTCATTGCAAAACAGACTTTTTATAATGTGTTTGCAGATAAAACCAGATTCATTGATGGCGATCCAGGGGAGGGAGAGATTAGCAGTAGTCCAGAAGAGAGTGACACTGCTGGACCTTCATCTACAGTCGTACCCCTTCAGAGTGATGATCCAGGTATTCTTACAATCTAATTCTGTGTTCCAGTTGAACTGGGAAATCAGATTTCCCACTCAGAAAGACAGGAGAACCTCACCAAGTCCAACATCACAATCCAACATTGCTGCTCTCAGCATTAACAGTAGTGAAAGCTGAATGGATATACTGTTTTTAGCTTCTCTGTCTTATTTGTGTCTAATTAAATCAGCGTACACACACAGTACTGTCCATCTGCATTTGTGGACTTGTGTGACTACAGTGTTTGAACACACAACATACCACAAAATGCATATTTTCAACTGGTATTGCTAACCTTGCTAGCAAGTCCATCTACCCCTGTTTTTCCGACTTGTAACTGCAACGGGGTCAACTCGGGTGTGATGTAATTCCCAGTTCCAACCTTTGACTGCCAAGTTACACACAGCATAATACAATAGTAGGCTCTCAGATGTCACCTTTGACTATCTGTCTGTCTCACACAGGTCAAGGCAGATTTCTTGAATTCAAAGTTTGGAAAGCTTTATGTTTTATTAAAAACTGATACTGTCAGATTTATAATTTACTGTAAAAAGTCTGAAGGAGGGTGAAAAGGGTGTAGGGTGTGGTTAGGCTAGAACAGAACTTGTTTTTCCAACATGTTGTCAGACCACTGCAAAAAATCTTTTTTTGAAAATTGTTTTGAATGGCCACACTGGAAGCAGAGGAACAAGCAGGCTGACAGTTGTTCACTAAATCAATTATTAAAGATTTTGGTGTCAAAAGTCAATGACTTTTCCAGTTTAAACTACTTTCCATTGTAAAACACACACACATATTTTAAAATTTTAACATAGCTTTGCAGTTGTTGTTAGTGCATGTTGAGGGCAGGAAAAACTCAAGCTTCACAAAAGTTTGCAGACTCACCACAGTTTGTTGATGACTGCTATACCATACACTTTATACAGAGAAATTGTTGGTTTTGTGTCAAATACTAATTATTAAGGACTTTTGACATAAAAGTATACCCCTAATAAATACAGAGCTGCAAAAATACACAGATGGGGACAGAATACTCATTCTATATTTATTTTTTTTTCTTTTCAGGCACTACACACACAGATACTAAGGCTTTGGCTTCAACACCAATGACAGTGAAGATGAGAGCTGGACAAGAGCGTAAGACCAGAAAGTCTACTGCTCCCACCTTGTTAAAGAAGGCTGTACTTGGCCCCAGTGTCAAAGCATCCAGAATTGAAAACAGTTTAGCCAAATTGTTAGTGAATCAATGGGAGCACCAAGGTGTTTCATCTGCTGCAGTGGACTCAAACAGAAAAGAAAAGGCCTCACTTTTAAATAACAGTGTTTTTGTAACACCAATGGATATTGATGAACCGTTGAATACACCTCCCCCTCCTTTAGATGGTATAGACACTCAGGAGCCTGCCACAAAAGACAGCACCCCCATCACAACTGCCCCCAGTGTATCAAACATTCTTCCCTCTCCTGCATTTGCACAAGGATCTGAAGTGCAACCTGCTACAGCCCCCCCTGTTTTTTTGTTTCCTTTACAAGTTGAACTAATCAACACTCCAATGCCGACTGCTGACCTACCTCATATGTCAATTCCAAGCAATGGAATTAACACTCAACCAGAGTCTACTCTCTCAGTAACAGATGAATCTGCCGCTTGCACATCTTCTTCTAACAGTTCCACAGTTACAGCTGTGCTTGCCTCGCCTTCATCAACTGCTACACCATTCACAGCAACACCTATCTCACCCACATCTGCTTCTACCTCTGCAACGCTTACAGCTACACCTGCCTCATCCTCACCTGTCTCCCCTGCATCCTCCCCGCCGTCTTGTGCCCCAGTTGGTGCAACACCTAATCCTCCAACCACCAACCCCACCACCCCAAGCAAGGCTGCAACAGATTCCAGTAATATAGTTTCTTTAAAGATCATCATCAGCGATAACCAGGATGAGGATTCTTCCAGTGACACAACCTTAAATCAGGCAATTTCTAGCATTTCCAGAGACAAGATACCCACCATATATCTTTCCTCTCCAGCTAAGTCCTCTGGTGGAGGCCCCAGCACACCAAAGGCCAACTTGGATGAGGCAGCACAGGCAGTTAGTGGCTTACAATGTGCAGAGGCACATGCTAGTCCTCTCAGCTGTAAGGCTGGGGCTGTAGTTGCATCCCCATTAACAGGGACATCACAGGTCCAGCCAAACTACATAATTCAACTACCCCTGGACGCCACTAATTCTGCCCTCCAAGGAGCCACTGCCAGCTATTTCCTTGTAAATGAACCCCAGGCTACAGATGCTCAAACTAGACAGGTGCTACTGTCAGCTGGTGTCTCAAAGGGACAGCCTTTGCCTGCCAACCAGTATGGGGTGACAACACCAACTCGCTCTCGAGGCTACTCCACCGGTAAGAGACAACAGTCACTATCTGGGTTTGATTTTTGTAGTTGCTGATTTTGATGTTTAGTTCGTTATTTTCTTTTCGGCAAATTTGTAGTGTTCTTAAGTTACTGTGAAGGAGGCACTCTTCTCCTTGAGGGACTTTGGGTTTGACAAAGAAAAGACAATGATGCTTCTGCCCCATTTGTGAACATGTGATAATGTGTAATGATAATGAGTTCTGTTCCTTGATTCATGAAAACATTATGGTCTAGTGAAGTTAATTTTGTTGTTTTGGACTTTCTTCTCTGAGCTGACATGTATAAGCCTAGTATCAATGGAATTTCCATTATCTATTGTGTGTTGTCCCTGATGCGGGGTGGCATGTTTAGTTTATCTTTGTTGTTCATTACCTACTGTCTGTCAAGCCCATTAGAATTATCTATATTTTTTGTGCAGGGTCAACATTCATCCTACCATCACCTGTTAATAAGCCCATGATGCTTCCTGTTTCTGTAATGGGGCAGAATACTCTGGGCAAGGTCCAGATGGTGTCCAATCAGGTAACATACCTTCATCTGCAGTTCGTAAGTTGGTAGTCAAAAAGTATTTCCTTTCTTACCATTTTTAACAGAATAATAGCAGTGTCACCATGTTGCCTGCTCACCCATAAGGATAAAATGTGAATGTAAACACAAGACATCTTATTGCTTATTTTGCATATTACCATACAATGTACTAAACATTTATCCTTCCAAAGTAATAAACACTTAAAATGTTAAAGATGCCATGGCCTTTTCCCTCAGGACAAAGCAAGATTGCAAAATTGTTAGTATGTTTTCTAATCAATCCAAGACTGTATTGTTTTGTAGTGTGTGGTAAAATGAACATTGCTGCATCAAGGGGTTGAAGACTTTTAGTGATATCCAGAAACATAGAACTTATCAACATTGTTATATTTACAGCTTGTTGCCATACCAAACCAAGTACTGGTACATCAGTCAGAAGATGTAAAGCCCAAGTCTCCCACAATGGCAATAAAATGGTCTACACCTGCTGGTAAGTTACAAGTTAACTTGGAGCATTGCTAGCTAGCAGAATATAATGACTGAAAATGAACTAATATCCTTTTACTTTGTTACCAAAAGATGTCCTCTGTGTTAATCTGCTTTATGTTTTAATATCACTGCCTTATTTCCCTGACATTATTTTTTTTAATTCCAGGCACTGAGCCAAACCTGGCTGGTAAGTTAGTTTTACCTGTGATTTCTAAAAACACAGGCCAGCAGGATATGGAAAAGGGTGCGAGACATAAGAGAATTTTATGTTTTGACTCTACTGCAGAGGTTCTACCACAAACTGCTCAAACAACAAGAACCACCAAACCTCCAGCTACAAACACATCTACATCACAATCTGTCCAGCAGACTGAGAAAGATGATACACAGTCAGTGGCTCGAAGAAAACCTACTATCTTGGGTGGCAACAAGCCCAAGAGGAGGATAGAGACTGTCAGATGCTCAGCCAACCCCCAGACTGGAGGAGGCTTCATGAAGGAGGCAGAAAAGGCCATGCCTTCACAACAGCACCAGAAAGATCCTCTCAAAAAGAACTCTCGCAAACAAGATCATAGCACCCATAACGAAGAGTCTCAAAGTGCAAGTACCAGCAGGGTTGATGCCTCACAGCCTGAGACTTTGAAAAAGTCAGAATCAGGAAGGAGATCAAAATCTATTGACAGGAAACACAATCATAAGGATGGTAATGGAGAAAAAATTAAGGATTCTCAGACTTCTAAGTCATTGTACTCTGATTCTGCACTGAAATCAGGAACTAGAAAGGACAAAGAGGAGAGCTGCAGGAAAGAACCTGCAGATAAATCTCCTGTGAAATCATGTGAGGGGCGTACAGAAAAGAGAACTCCTTCTCAGGAGATGCCAAATGTTACCGCTAACAAGGAGAATGAAATTAAGGGTAGCTTGCAGGAGCAGCATTCAACACCCTCATCCTCAACATTAAGAGACTTTAGCCCTCCAGCTGTCACCCAGCCTGCATCTAATCCACAGTCCAAAGCTACAAAAGCATCCTCAAAAACCAGCTCTCTGGCAAAACAGGCAGCTGAGATGCTGCAGGACATCCAGGGGCTCAGCTCTCCTTCTACCCCCACCAGTAGGCCTGGAGCAGGCAGTTCAGACCATAATGTTCCCCGGACCCCTGGGCCTGGCCGTAACCAGGAGGAGTCAGCTGAACGTCCCAGGACTCCCTCCCGACAGAAGAAAGGTAGAGATGGAGAGGGGACCCCCAAGCATCTAATGCCCCCCAACACCCCGGATGTCCCCACCTGCAGCCCAGCCAGTGAGGCTGGCAGTGAAAACAGCATTAACATGGCTGCTCACACACTTATGATTCTTTCACGTGCTGCCATCGCCAGGACAGGCACTCCACTGAAGGACAGTTTGCGTCAGGAGGAAGTAGTAGAAAGTTTGCCCGCAAGCTCAAAGAGTTCTAAAAAACGCAAACCGCCTTCTCCCACAGCCAGCCCGCCTGCAAAGAAAAAGTCAAAACAATCTCCCAGCAAAAAGACAGACCGGGTGAGTACAACACAAGGATTTGCCATTCAGTAGGCATATGTTTAAAATGTATGGTGTTAAAACCATCCCTGTTTTCTATAATAGACAAGTTCAGCTTTATCAGCATTATTCTGTTTTCACGTGAAGTTAGATGTAGAGCTGTAACTAACAACTATGTACATTACAGATTAGGGCTTGGCAATATATTGACATCAATAGATGAGGTTAGATATTGTCTTAGATTTTGGATATCGTACTATGACACAAGTGTTGTCTTTTCCTGGTTTTAAATGCTGCATTACAGTAAAATAATATAATTTTCTGAACTTACCAGACTGTTCTATCTGTTCTATTATTTGCCTTTACCCACTTAGTCATATATCCACATTACTGATGAATATTTATCAAAAGTCTTATTGTGTAGATAATTTGTGAAAGCTCCAATGGTCAGACCTAAAATATTTCCTTGATATCAATGTATTTGGTCAAAAATATTGTGATATTGAAACAGTCAGAAATGAAATTTTTACAGTCGCTAAAAGCCCAAGGTAAAGTCTTAAAACTGCCTATTTTGTGTTGACCCCAAAGATATGCAGTTTTCTATAAAATATGACAAAGAAAAAACTGCAAGTCTTCATATGTCAAAAACTATAACAAGGTAATGTTTGATATTTTGGATTGAAAAATGACATTCAATCATTAAAAACAAGGATTTGATTTCTTTCAAAATAGTAATAATTTATGCCCCTTTTATAATAAACTATACCATCCAACCCTTGTGTTTTGGTGTGTAATAAGCATCATTTTTATGCTACCTCATTGCCATTTAATGAATGGGAATTTTCATACATGTTTTTGTCATGTAATTCTGACTTTTGGTTTAAATCTGCAGGAAAGGAAGAAACTTGCAGATTGCTTTCCCCATGACTTAGATGTGGATAAGTTCCTGTCTTCACTTCACTACGACGAGTGAAAATGGACACACCAACAGAAAAGGACTTTATCACTACCTACTTAGGTTACTATCCAGGAATAGAAAAAGCCATCTGTTGAACAAGTGTGCATGGTTATTTAGTAACCTTGCCCAAGACCTTATAAGCTGTAGTGTCTTCTTCAGCCAATGAGGGACTTTGATTTGATTGATTAGTTTCCTGTATCTGCATACAATCCTGTTAGATGCAGTGGCAGTAGGGCAACCATGGCACTTTGTTGTATTTTTTTATTTTATTTTTTATCCCCATGCTCACTTCTGTTTATATTATCATTGTTTAGTACTACAACAAAAAATAATATAATGTGTGCATGTTGATAAAATGAGTGACTCAAACCATTTTTCTAGTCAATATTTGACTCTAGTTTGATAAATCCAGATAACACTGACTGATCAGTTGGTGTGTAAAAATAGGTTTTGGAATTATGTCTAGTACTTTAAGTAAAACTGACAGAAGAGCTCCCACTGATTTTAGTTTTTCAATTTGAAGATTATATTTTATGGCAAATGTTTTTTTATATATATATATTCTTTGTTAGTAGATTAGATAAAATGGCTGCAACTTGATAAATTGCATACTCAGGCTTTATTCAATGTTGTAATAAAACAAAGAAACAACCTTGTGTGTGTCTTTCCTCAGTGTACACACAGCTTTCTTTGGCCATGGAAGTGCAATGATTTGAGTGTTGCTCACTCTCTGAATATAATAATGACCTAAATGCTGTAGGCAGAATTGCAGACTTGTGATGTAAGGGCTCAAAAGGAGAGATCCTCCAAGCTACCCAACGGTTTCTGACCCTTGATGGACTTAAAAGCAAATACTGGGACTGAGCAACAGCTTTATGATTTAAGACAAATACTGCTACATGGCTTACGGTGTAAATGAACTCACCATGAGTTGCCTCACTTTGTTGGCAAATCTGGCAACCTCCGATTGGACCATAAAACACAATTTACGGAAATACGTCTTCATTCCATTTTCACAATAAAAGCATCTCTTTTACGAGTAAATCTTAACTGCCTATGGTTAAATCCATATACAGTCTATGGTTAAATCTATAGACAGTTAATATTATATACAGTCTATGGTTAGATCCATAGACTGTTAATATTATATACAGTCTATGGTTAAATCCATATACTGGTTAAATCATTAATTGCATTTGATGGTAAGAAAATTATATTTATTTATATATGTGTCACATATATATTTGCGTCGTGCTTCCACGTTTATACAATTGATTATTTCTCCATATCAAGCTAATAACAAACAAAAAAAAGAAATGTTTTACTTTCACACGTCCAACGTTTGTTTCCGGGTGAAGAGGACAGGAAAGAGGTCCAAGTGTCATTTGATTTTATCAAACATCGCTCTCGTTTCCTTCTCTTTAGCGTATGTTTTGTCAATAATATAACAGCACAACGACAAGGAGCATTTTATATATCTCTCCACAAGTAAGGCGACTCGTTGATTTAAAATCCTTTTTTTGATGCAGGAACTGCCTACGTCCCAATGATCCATTAGCATTCTGGCTAACCGGTTAGCATTTGGAAAATGATGTGCACGCATTTGGCCTCATATCTTGTTACAGATTGACCTACAGAACGACTGTTGTTGTAAGGCAGTCACAGTCATATTTTCGTTTCGTTGTATCGCTTTGTATTATGTTCTTTTGTAATTGCCATGTTATTTAAATGTCAATTGTGTGTTGACGATATAGTATTGCTTAAGAATCGCTGATTAGGATTTCATGAGAGTGCCACAGCGACTGTCATATTCTCTTGGTCAGTAGGAAGCGAGACAACAGCGGGGAGAGCACTGTTGAACGAGACACCAACTTGTCATTCTCTTTCCTTCTAGACGGCCTGACCTGCTAAATTCTTGGTTGACATGGCAGCCAATGGAGCAACCTGTGAACAGCCACAGAAACGTGCAGGAGCCAAAGACAAACAGAATGGCAAGTCGACAGGTTGGTAAACTTACAGTAGAAAAGTTAACACTCATCTCTAAAGTTTAGTCTGTCTGTGTGTCTGTGTGTGTACATTCATTTATTTTTCTCTCCTTTCTCTTGGTTATGAGTATGTTTGTGCATATGTAAGGGGAATGTATCAGTATGTATGACCGAATGTATAGCCACATATAGATGCACACTATGACAGTAACATCTATGCACTGTGTTTTTTGTTTTGGTGATGCACAACAAAATGTAAAGGGTTTAAAAACTGTTAAGAGGTTGAAAATACGAACTGGGCTAACAATGCGTATTGACACAATAGAGTTAAAAAGAAAAGTTTAGCTTGTGTTATCTCTGACAACAGAACGATAACTACCACCATATGGTTTGAAAAAGTCATAAAAACTTTACTTACATTACTTAACGTTTTAAAAGGAGCAAACAACTTGGCCGACAATAGAATAAGAAGCAGAAACAGATTTGTTAATGCCACATGTGTCATGTATTTAGCATTACCAATTCAACAGAATGCAATAGATACAAGTATTACAGTATTTGAGGGTGATTGCAATACTGTTTGTTCTTCAGACTCTTCAGTAAAGGAGAGGCGACAAAAAGATAAGGAAGATCGCTTGTCACTGGTGTTATGGAGGAGGCCAGTCACCACACTACATTATTTCTTCCTGGAGACCCTTATCAAGCTAAACGAGTGGACTTTTAAGTAAGAAGTTAAACAGGTTTTTCTAGTTTGCCTTTATTGTCGCACTATGTTTGGCAGGATCTTTGTCCTTGCTCATGCTTGTGACCTTAAATTGTAATTGTTTTTGTGTGACTCTGTATTTTTCAACAGCTGGTAAAACAGATTTTGTTTGCTTATCTTCCTGTTCAGGCTTTGGCAACGACGAGGCACAGTGTTCTTAGTTTTGGTGTTATGTTCTTTGTTGTCCATTGCCTACTCCACTGAGGGAGCACACCAACATGTAAGGCTTGACTGATTTTGTTTTTTTATTGATGTTAATAATCAACAACACCGTTGCTCTATCAAAGTTTAAAGGTTAAAGATAAGTCACTCTTTATCCCCCTTAAAACATTACCAGAAGAAATCTAAGGTTGCGAGATAGTGATGTTTGTTGTCAAGTAACCCTTGATTATACAGGTTGGTTGAAAGTTATGTTTACAAATTCCTCTGTCCAGTTCAGTTAAAACACAGCCAAAATTCAATATAGAAATAACATCTTCCTAGATTACTTACATTTGTAATATTAAAATGTAAATTTAACTGAAGGTATACAATGATGAAAAAAATGTTAAAAACATCTGACATTAATAAAAAAATAATAAAAAGTTATTTGTATGGCCATAATCATACCAATGACAAGAGTTCTTAACCAAAACATATTCAATATGCGTACATTGGAGCATTCTATTATAAACAGATTCAATGAAAGACTCAAACTGTAATTAGCTCATTAAGATTTGCGTTTTTAAAAAGAAACATAATTGACACGTTCCTAAATCCCAGTGTGTTGTTTATAACTGTTCATGAATATTATGTTTCCTATACTATGTTTTCTGAATGTAAAAAAAAAATCAGTGTGCCAGTCCTGTGTCCTTTGTCTTCTAATCTGTTTTTTTTTGTTGCTGTTTTCACTGAAGTATGTTAATTACCTGGAGAAGAGGTTCCTATGGTGTGCCTACTGGGTAGGCCTTGGCATCTTGTCCTCAGTAGGCCTTGGGACTGGCTTGCACACCTTTCTCCTCTATCTGGTAAGATAAGACTTTTTTATGGTTTGGCAAAAGTGTACACACCAGTTCTTGAGCTGGGTTAGTACAGAATACAGAGATACTCTGTACAAAAAAGATGTGAAAAAATAACAAGCTACACTGCATTAAGAAAGTCCTGCAATCCCAGTAGGGTGCATGTGAAAACATTCAAATAAGAGAAAGCTGCCTCATTTTGAAGGCACTGTGGCTGTGAAGAAATATTGCATTTTAAAGTAAGCAACATAGCAAAAGACTCAAGTGAGGAAAAAGTAAAACATGTTTATAAAATGTGTAATAAAGTTAAATACAGTTTAGATTAGCTTGAGCATGTGTTGATGAAATATTTGAATAAGCAGCATGTAATTGTAATAGCAAAAGAAAGTGTGTTAATGTCTATCATTGATAAAGTTCACACATACCCAATAAATACATGTACATTTTCATTTAATCCACATCATATCATTTCTTCCTCATGTTTTCATGATAATACCCGTTTCTACATTTACATATTTCTGGGAAACCTGACTCAGCTGGCCCGCATGCCACCCATATCTCAACAGTCAAAATGCGGCAAAAAAGATAATGGATGTAAAGAGAAAGTGGTAACCATCATTATTTAGTCGCCTGTACTCCTCATGAGTTAGGATTTCCTGTTTGTATTTGCAGTATGCTGTTTTTTTTTAAGATGTAAATTATGTCTGATTCACCCCACAATATTTTCTTTTAATATTTCAGATAAACCTGCATAAATTACATGAAACTCATTTTGCATTTCTTCAAAGCCCACGTTCAATTCAATTTTATTAAATAGTGCCTTAATCACAACAACAGTTATCTCATTGCGCTTTTCATAAAAGAGCAGGTCTAGACCGTACTCTGTGATGTTATTTACAAAAACCCAACAATTCCATGTGTGTCTATCCCTGTAGTGACCAGAGGATGGTGTCATAGTCCTTATTATTGTCTGCTACTTATTTAAACTTGTTCCATTTTGTCACCCATCAGTCCAAGGCTAACCAAAAGTTAAGTGTAATTTTTTCCCTGACATGCAGTCACAGAAAGACTATGACTGAGTCACCAAAATGTGTGTCATTTGTCTTGGCTGTGGTAAAAAGGAGAACATAGCAAATAAGAACCATAGTGCAACATAGTTGCTTTAGGCTCATAATATGGCTTCTGTTCTAGAAATTGTGCAGATGTGGGCTAGCTGAGTCAGCTGTTTACATCATAATGAAATAATGGGAAAAAATGTAACTGTGAGCTTCCTGTTTTTCAGAGAGATTATGTGCACTTCTTCCATTAATCCTTTGCAGCTCAACATGTGTTTGAGCAGTTTCACTGTCTTCTATTGTCTTGTAGTCTTCACTCACTTCATATACTTTGTCCAACAATAATGTAATAGTATTGATGGTTTATCCTGTATGTTATGTATGTTTGTGTACTTAAGTGTCCTCTGTGTGTATTATGAACTGATAAGGTGTGACCTCATCCACTCTCCCCTCTCTTTAAGGGAGGTGTCTTACTATAAGTAGGCACCAGTATCTCCCCCATATGGAACAACCTGGCATTTGTTTTTCTTGCATTTATTTTTTACAATGATCAGCTTTTACTTTTGCAATGGAGACTATTTATGTATGTCCCATAAGCATTTGATGGCCTACTGGTGGCACATATAGTAAAGTCTAACTTGTGTTGCTCAACCTGATCTTGCACATTTAGAAATTGTTAAAATTCTCATCAGAAATATTGTCTAAAATGGAAATCAGTCCCTCCAAAATGTTAGTGGCACGGTGGCACCTACCCTCATGTTAAGCAGAAACTCATTTTGTTTGGACACTTGGATAAACCCATTCTTTTGAAATTCAGGAAAATCATACTCTGTCTCAATTTTGCCATTGCCGGAGGGAGGGTTCTTGTGGTTCAAGTAGGTAGAATGTAGTGCTTTGAATAACTATTAACTTTACATCATTACATCATTTACATTATTGACCAACGATACTGTTATTTCCAACAGCATTTTCAGGGGTTGTAGCTGTGGGGCAATGCTTTCGGAGAGGTTGAGGATTCTGAGTCAACCCTGTTGAAAACGAGGTTCAGCTCTCTTGTCTTTTCCCACTTCCTCTGCGTTCAAGATTATGTACAGCGGCCTTACCTCTCTGAAGAGAATGATGTGTCCATACAAACAAGTTAATATATCTGATCTGGAATTTCTGGAAAACCTCCCATCACTGCTGCCTACTCAGTGAGGATGTCAGCCCCCTCCCCCAGTATTAATTGTGAAGGAAGAACCACAAGTCCCACCTGGAGAGTTTCACTGTGAATTTACCACAAACCTGAAGCATTAATAAATATCTCCATAGAGAGGATGAGGTCATCATGCTCATGGGGAAGGGGGATTACCTCACCAATACGATCTCATGATTCATTGTGATATTTTGGAGGTTATTGCATTTAAGTACTGGATTCCAGTGAAAATAATGTGGTTGAAATAAGAGCAAATACATGCTCGTAATTTGCTTTTACCTGGTTACTTTCTTTTTGATTATATCACCTTTTAATTAAATGTTCTTTCAGATTTCTCCCTCTTAATGGTGATGTTGATCCACCCCTTTGTCCATTCATCTCTTTTGGATGACTTTAGAACAAGATCTCTGGACTATTAATGTCCAGTGTGTATGATGCACAGAGGAGGATTTGTAATTTTGGTAACCAAATGCTATTTGGTCAAAATGAAACTCAACACAAGGTGTTTCTGAAACTAATTGTAGGATTTCCTTATGAGGTCATAAAGGGCAAGGTTACCGCCCCTTTCTCTGCTTTGCCCACCCAGAGAATTTGGCCCGCCCATGAGAGTGAGACATTATGCCTTTGAAACGAGCAAAGTGGCAGTTGGTCAAGACCACCCCCCCAGACTCCACCTTGCCCCCTTTTATTATTAAAGTCTACTTTTGCTACATTGGGGGTTAAAGAACACCACAGGACATCATACAAATGAGCCATTTAAGTGACTCCCACCGACGCACAACTGTGTGGTAAATTGCTGGATTGACCAATTTGGTAGTGTGAATGAGCCCTTATTTCTTACTGGTATGGCTCTGAGAACAGTACAATTGTCAGTATGTTATAGTTCTATCCAACAATTTAGTATTATAAGTTGTAATAAACTTTTTAGCTTCTGGGGACCACAAGCTGGGCATAGAAGTGGTTTATGTGCCCTGAATGCCAGGAGTTATGCTTTGCTGACTTTGGTGGAGGAGGAAAACATTTTTTTGCTAATGTATTACCTATCAAATGAGTATCAGAGTTTGACTCACAGCTTAGTCTTTTGTTGTAAACACTTACTTGTTGTGTCATGAAGAAATATCATGTGAAGTTCTGTTTGGTTTGAAAAAGACTGTTGTGTAAACAAAAGAATCTTCCTGTGTGTTCATACTTGGTGGGTGGAGCGGTACAATGGGGGAGCAGTTGCAAACGCCCCAGACTAATTGTGTGCTGTCAATCTACTGTCAGTGTTGCCAGTATCACCTTAAGGAGGCATAATGGAGTAGTTGTGTTGTAGTTGCATGTGGGCTGACTGTTCTTGAGGCCAGGTGGCTGGGCCTAACCAGACATCTTTACAATAATAAATGACATACCTACCTGTCAGAGAGACTGTGACTCAGCTACTGTTGGTGTTTGTCTACCTGTGGGCAGATGAGTCTAAGCACACAAACTTCGTTTTAATCAAGCAACAGCAGTGCTGTGCAATATAATCATAAATCATTGTTTAAGGTTCAACAGTTACTTCATACTTATACGTATGCCCTCAGTTGCCAGGTACACCTAAACTTAACCCAGTCTAAAACAACAGCCGCCATGCTAGATGTACCTAATAAAATAGAGCCCCTCCTTGGTTATCCTGGCTGTGTGCTTCGGGTCATTGTCATGTTGGAAGACCCAGCCTCGACCCATCTTCAATGCTCTAACTGAGGGAAGGAGGTTGTTCCTCAAAATCTCGCAATACATGGCCCCGGTCCTCCTCTCCTTAATACAGTGCAGTTGCCCTGTCCCATGTGCAGAAAAACACCCCCAAAGCATGATGCTACCACCCCCATGCTTCACAGTAGGGATGGTGTTCTTGGGATGGTACTCATCATTCTTCTTCCTCCAAACACGGTTAGTGGAATTATGACCAAAAAGTTCTATTTTGGTCTCATCTGACCACATGACTTTCTCCCATGACTCCTCTGGATCATCCAAATGGTCATTGGCAAACTTAAGACCGGCCTTGACATGTGCTGGTTTAAGCAGGGGAACCTTCCGGGCCATGCATGATTTCAAACCATGACGTCTTAGTGTATTACCAACAGTAACCTTGGAAACGGTGGTCCCAGCTCTTTTCAGGTCATTGACCAGCTCCTCCCGTGTAGTTCTGGGCTGATTTCTCACCTTTCTTAGGATCACTGAGACCCCACGAGGTGAGATCTTGCATGGAGCCCCAGTCCGAGGGAGATTGACAGTCATGTTTAGCTTCTTCCATTTTCTAATGATTGCTCCAACAGTGGACCTTTTTTTACCAAGCTGCTTGGCAATTTCCCCGTAGCCCTTTCCAGCCTTGTGGAGGTGTACAATTTTGTCTCTAGTGTTTTTGGACAGCTCTTTGGTCTTGGCCATGTTAGTAGTTGGATTCTTACTGATTGTATGGGGTGGACAGGTGTCTTTATGCAGCTAACGACCTCAAACAGGTGCATCTAATTTAGGATAATAAATGGAGTGGAGGTGGACATTTTGAAGGCAGACTAACAGGTCTTTGAGGGTCAGAATTCTAGCTGATAGACAGGTGTTCAAATACTTATTTGCACCTGTATCATACAAATAAATAGTTAATAAATCATACATTGTGATTTCTGGATCTTTTTTTTTTAGATTATGTCTCTCACAGTGGACATGCACCTACAATGACAATTTCAGACCCCTCCATGATTTCTAAGGGGGAGAATTTGCAAAATAGGATGTTCAAATACTTATTTTCCTCACTGTATACCTTTTACCCGTGGCAATTGCAGACTCTGTGTTTGTGTATCCCATTGCTCAGTTCCCCCAAGCTACAGTATTTGCCACATTTACAATGAGGACACATGTCCAAGTGTTTCTTGACAGACGTTGGACAAAATTATTGCATGTGCCAGTATATGTCCCAGTGGTTTCCAGTCCATTAATGCAGCTCATCTTCTCCATCTGTCTCACCTCTCTTAGGGTCCTCACATAGCATCAGTAACCCTTGCAGCATACGAGTGCAGCTCCACAGACTTCCCAGAGCCTCCGTATCCAGACCAGATTGTCTGTCCCCAAAGTGGAGGGGTGGAGGAAAGCATCTCCCTCTTCTCAATCATGTCAAAGGTCCGCCTGGAGGCCTGTATGTGGGTGAGTCGATGTTTGACTAATGATGCAAGACAATGATCCACGCAGAACAATGGCAAGAGTGTTTGGCAGTGCCAACAGTGGGTGGCATTGTGATAGCTGGACACTTCATTCACCCTCATTTCAACATGCCTCTGCCAGGACAAAAAGGTCCAAAAAGCTTGTCTTGCATCTTACACTCGGCCGAAGTCTGCGTTACTTTACACAGTTCAGTCGCGTGTACCAAGATCAAAAGTTTATGATGACATTATTATTTATGTGGGAAGCAAATACTAACCTAGAACTTTTCAAATAATTGTGGTTTAGGGGGCAGGCACTGCTATCGGAGAGCTGCCTCCATATTTCATGGCCAGAGCCGCTCGTCAGTCAGGAGCTGATCCAGAAGATGAAGACTACGAGGAGTTTGAGGAGATGCTGGAGCAGGCCGAGGGCGCACAGGTCAGAGTTTCACACACCTCTATTATGAGAACCATTTGCTTGATCATTTTTTAATATTAACTCCTTTTTAAGCAGGTCAATATACATGGGCAAATAAACATTTAAGAAGATGTGCTCACCCTAGATGTGCTTTTAATTGGATTTAAGTGGAAAAGGGGACACCTTAACATGTTATTTTTTATTTCATTCAGTATAAGAATATCCAAAGAACACAAACGCAAGAAAACTGAATAGGTTACATTTTCTTTATCCCCCAAATTTGTAGCCCACTCAACATCCTGCCTTTCCGTCTCAAACACGCAGCACCTACACTAAATATAGACTGTATATAAACTGGATTCCTTTTAAAGCTTTGGGTTATTCTGAGTCACTCACTAAACTGATCCGGGTTTTGCGAGTCACTTGAGTCATTATTGATCTATAGGCAAGCCTAGGTGAGCTTGCAAAGTGTCGGACTGTCTGCTCCACCTTAACTGCATTTTGACATACTACGTTTATACACCAAAACCTACAGTAGGCCTAGCTAGGCTTTTGTTGTAGATTTGCTTTACCCTGAGATTGAGAAAAAAAAGACCTCGCTCGTCTGCTACGGAGCCATGCTGGCTGACTCGCGCAAGAGCTCGTGGGGTTATCGACAACTCATGAGTCGTCGAGGACTCATCGACAACTCACGAGTCGTCGAGGACTCATGGGTTCTTGAGTGAATCCCATGGTCTGCAAGCTTCCGGCTCCGAGTCTGCGGGTCGGACTGTCTCCTGCTCACTCAGTCGCTTGAGTTGACTTGTGTAGTTGTTTGCTTGCGAAATTATAAATCATAAAGCTTATGGCAGCTAAGATGGCTAGGACTAGTGCTAGCTAATGTTGCAAGAGGGTTTTTGTGTGGCACTATTATCATTTTAGATTGAGTTGTAGTAGGACTCAACTGATCCAGATTAATGATACTAGAGACTTGCGACTCATAAGTCAATTTAAAGATCTGAGTGAATCACGACTCAAACAGGTTTATATAGTAGTATCTATCCCTCTATTTGTTTACACTTTACCAACCCTCCCAATATGAGATGATCATATCTGATCTGGCCTCATCTTTATAATGCACAACTGAGCCACTGTCAAGTGATTTAAGTGCCATGTGACTTTAGTGAAGCCCTTCCCTCCTTAGACTTCCAGTAAATCTGTATGTTTGTGGGTGAGTCACCCTGAGCACAGCTCCCCCTTTAATCATTCCTCAGGCTTTGCTCTCTTTTCTCTCTACTTCTCTCCCTCCTTCTCTCTTTTCACCGGCCTCTAATTTGAATGACAGACAGTTCAGTCAGGAAACATGCTCACATGACTGGAGATGGCTGAGAACAGATGCTGAGTCAGCAGTAGAAACAGAAATCCGAGCAATTGTGTACATTGTCTCCATAACCTAGTCTCACTTCACTGGTTCTCAGATGAATAAGCTACAAAGGCCAACCTCACATCATGTCTTTCATCATGGGAATGTATTCAGGATATATCCACATGTGCATTTGTCATAGGCTTTCTAAGCAACCATCTCACAGACGAGTCAGAAAAAATATGTTGAGATTTTTTAATTGCCCTTTTTAAATAATTATCAATGAATTACACTGATTATTTATTGTTTAGTGGCATAGATGACATTGGACTTGGTCTCACTGGCAAGGAATGAGATGCATTAAAAACAAACGTGGGAAAAAAAATAAAAATAATAAACCTCAATGCTGCATCTTCTGTGTTTTGTGGAGATACAAAATACTGAATAAAACATATGCACCACAAACATTTCCTACATAAATAATTAACATAACTGAAATGAGATAGGTTTGAAGAGTAAAACTAAAGTGTATTTTAATTTTAATTAATTGGAGACTAAGACTAAACTAAAATTTAAATTGCTTCTAAAATTGGCATTGACAAGATGCCAGATTTGTAAACTGCCTCTTAATCTCCCTTCTGCATCGGCTGTGATCTTCACAATGTAACCACATATATTTCACCCCCACAGGGAAGGAGATGGGATCAAAGGATCCCCTGCACTTCTGTACCACACAGTTTTCAGCTGTAATACCACTAAAGAAAATCTAACCGTATTTATTATTTTACCAAAGTACTCTCAACAAGACTCTTGTTTCGTAATAATATTGCAGAGATCACTTTTGTCACAAATGTCAGAAGTAAAACATGGTTATTTTTTAGAAAAGAATAAGGGAGATATGTGTTTAGAGACAAAAGTGTTGCAATGTGGTAGAACAAGTTTTTACAAAACAAAAAAACCTACCCATTGATATCTGACAGCAGTGATATGTGTTTAAATATATATATTTTTTTTATATCTGATTGCAGGATTTTGTTACAAGAGCAAAACTGGGAGTTCAGCATATGGTGCAGAAAGTGGGATTTTTTGGGATCTTGGCTTGTGCCTCTGTAAGTTGAAGTGTATTGGAGGTTGTTTATATTGTCCCTGCAATTTCTATCCATGCATGATCAAAGTTGAATGTTGTCTCTAAGATGCCTTTTCTGATTTCAACAAACATTTGTCATTGTTGATGCAAATATACATTGAAGGAAATTAACCTGTAACCTGACACCTGTAATAAGGCCATTTTATAAGACTGTGAATCAGCAATATTGTCTGATGTGTACGTATGTGTTTCAGATCCCTAATCCTCTCTTCGACCTGGCTGGAATAACTTGCGGCCATTTCCTGGTTCCCTTTTGGACCTTCTTTGGAGCAACTCTAATTGGGAAAGCCATCATCAAGATGCATATACAGGTTGGTAGCCCAACTCAAAGGTTCATCAGAGTTGGTTAGAAACGAGCAAAGGACCAGTTCACATTAAATTATACCAGGCTTTTCCATTTCACCATATACCATACAGGCACGCAGCATCTTGGCTTTGAATATGACTCATCTTTTGTTTCATGTCATCACAATTATCTCTCCACATTGTAATAATGTAGTATGTCAAAAAATCCACTCATAGGAAGAAAAAAAAGGGTATGACACTGCTGACCACAACCTCAAAATGTGTGTGAGAACTAAGATTAAACCTAGAAGCTTAGATCATTAATCTTAATTGTGCACTTCTGGTTAACTCTTTCCGATGGTGCTCTGGTCCTTTGGGGATTCCTTGTTCTGATTTTAGCTTTGAGATGCATCCAGACCATATAAACAGGCTCCAGATGAAAGGAGGGAAGCTTTTAAGAAGTCTTTAACGAGAGTTTTGATTTTTTTTTTTTTTACACAACACTAGATCAAAAACAATGTGTTGAATATGGAGTGTATTGTTGAGTCTGCCACACCAGTGACTAATATAAACCTATATTAAGAGAGTCTGTCTGTGCCTGTGGGTGAGTCGCTGAGCGTTTGAACAACCTAAACCTATCCATCTCATGGTGGTATGGGCCAGTGATCTCACCCTAAGGCCTTTCAGACAAAGCGGCCCGTCGAACTGCAGGGGTTATGGAGGATGTAGAGTGGACATGAAAAGGTAGACATTAAAGAAGGAAATTGAGCAGACTGTAAGAGGCTGCAGGGGGTCTCTTTGGATTAGGTTTCATTTTTTGTACCTTGATCCTCTGGGGCATCACGTGTCATATCCTGTCTGCTTTTGTCCAGGGGGGCATGTGTCATGCTGTTAAATGCTGATCAGTGTCAGAACTGGAAAAAGAATATTGTGGTTTTGCCCCCCAAGTTTGGTGCTTTGCAAACCACACAAAGCCCTTCACAGCCCAAAATTGAGCTTACTGCCAGATTTGATTTTTGTAATTAGTATCTGTGGACAGTGGCAGATGTGGCCTCAATTTCCCACAGCTGTACCGCTAAAATAAATAATATAAATATGTCTGTCTATCAGTATATGCTTGTCATATGTTTCTTAAAGACACTTTGTTGTTTTGTAAACAATTTGTTCCTCTTAAACTTTTTATTTATATTTATTGTCCGCTCAAACACTTCTACTGTTATATAAAAAATATGTGTATATAATTTTATTTATAGAGAGAAGTGTTCTGTGTGTTGTATATCTCAGCATATAATCAGAAAGCATTGTTTCAAATCTTATTAATCTCTCCTTCTTTTACCTACAGAAACTATTTGTCATTATTACCTTCAGCAAGCACATAGTGGAGCAAATGGTGTCACTCATTGGGTAAGTGTGTGTGTGTGTGTGTGTGTGTGTGTGAGATAGTCTTTCCCCTGGTTTTGTGGTTGGCAAGGCATTTGTAAACATTTTGAGATGCATTTTAAGCGCTGATTGGAGATCCTGTACGAGTAAATGCTTTCTCAGCAAGGGTGAACGTTCATGCATTTTTCCACACACATTTTCCCACCCCCACATGTGATCCATATCTGCAGTATTGGTGGTCAGGCGTGTGCGGTCCCATCCGAACATGTTGATCTCACTCACCAAGTTCAGCTTTGACTGGAAGGTTTGCGTCAGTAAGGCGGGAAACACAATCATAGACATAGAGCAAAACAAACTTTCTATGTGTAAAACCAATTTATAGGAATTAAAATTAATATCCTAAATATTCATTTTAACTAAAGATTTTGGATGGTAAAATTAGCTAAAATTATTTTTTTAAGTCAATTCACTAATTGTTATAAGGTGACATGTTAAGAAGGCCAGCAAAGAGTTTAGACTTCAGACTTAATGTTAAGTTCATGATTGACTTACATGTCCATAGGAACTGCTTAATTCTTATTGAGAATTGGCTGATGAATGTTCACTTCTATGTATGTCTAGGTAGTACTTTTGACCATATTGGGACCTGAATATGTGTCCTTTTGATTAAAAACTAAAGAGCAAGGTTCTTTCCATGAAATTCAGATTGCCTGTGGTGACTCGCCGTGATGGGTGCTTCAATGTTGATACAAAATGTTTTTTAGGACTTGCTGTGTGTATATTTGTGTGCTTGCATGTAAAGTGGGAGAGATAACAAGAATGCGCCAGTCAAAACTAGTTATTTATTTAAAATCAGCAATTACTTTCTTCCCTTTTGCTTTTTGTTTAGTAAATTTTTTTTTTTTTTTGTGTGTTGTGAGTGTATTTTTCTTTTCATGGAAATGATGCGTTTTGCATCATGTAGAGATTCCTTTCAACTGTCACCACAGCTGACCAAATAGTAAAACTATAACACCAATTCCTTTACATGACATGAATTGATAAAATGGTATCCATTATAATTGGCCCCCGGTGAGCTAAGCCACACTGCCAAATAAGGACAGGAGTACGCCCTGATTAGTTATCGTTCTACTGAGAAGGCAGCAATGGTGGTAAAGGTGATGACATAATGTCGACTCACTTCCTGACTGAAGGGGCTGACACAGGCTCCTATAGAGGGCTGAGGAGTATAAAAGGAGGGCTAAAGGGTTTCTGCTTCATTCCTCTCTGCTGTCTGATCTTGCTCACAGTACTAAGTAGAGGAGGAGGAAGCTCCAGGATGGGCTTCAAATGTAGGATGGGGCCTTCAGCAACTGTTACAAGGATGCTGGTTGACTGGTAGATCAGTGAAGACTTTTGGTAGTGTTCGGGGAAAGAGAAGACTTAATGAATGGCTTTTTGAGGCTCTAGAGAATATGTGTTCAGGGTCTAAAGCTTTACTTTTGGGCTGCATGTCAAAGGAAGTGTTCTTAAAGGGTAAGTGAATTCATGTTCTTTCTCCCTGTGTCTTGTTTCTTTTCTGTTATTGCCATTCTGTGTGGATGAATGCGGGGCCGCGATGTCAGGTCTGTGCCCAAAGTGGGGCCCTCACTCCAGAAGCCCTTCAGTCAGTACCTGGAAGCACAGAGGAACAAGCTGCATCATGCTGGAGGAAGTGCACCAGCGGTAAGAGCAATCCATTATTTTACAATGCACCACTTCTAAGTGACAACCTTAATCTAAATCACCACAATGGGACTTTTAATCAATGTATTTGTTAAGATTAACAACAATATGTATGTAAGCCTGTACTACTGACGAAAAATAAAGTTGGGATCTTATTTTAGTGTAGCCCAACCAATACTTGATTTTTGAAGTTAATTTTGCCTTGGGAGTTTACAAAGTCAGATAACCATAGATTGGTGGGTTTTTTTTCTTTTTACATAATCTCATAACATACATTATTTTATAAAGTTCCTTAAATTTGGTTTTAAAAGAATTGGGACTGAGATATGTACTGAGTGTTTCATTTCACAGTTAGAATATGTATAATTATCAGTGCTCTCTGGTGGACAAAGTATGTACCTAAGAAATCAAATTTTTAAATGATGTCCAATATACTGTATCTTTGGCATTTCTGTACTGCAGTTTCTTACTTATAGGCCAACATATGCTCTGATAAGAATATATTTGCAATAAGCTAATATCAGAGGATTGTGTCGGTCTAGCTCTGGTTTTTGGTTAAGATCAGTCTTCTGAAAAACACACTTTATGGGTTGAATTCTGCAAAAGGGGAAAGTTTCTTATATTTGAATACTGTTTTCTTCATGTACTACTGTCATGTATGCAGGTTGCCAAAAATATTCACAATAACTCATCATACCTGGATTTGTTTTCTCATGAACTGTAATATTCCAGTATGGTTTTATGATGATAATTTATAGCATATGCACTCTTAATGTTGGGTTTCCAGGATGAGAACTGGCTGTCGTGGGTGTTTGAGAAGGTGGTGCTGGTCATGGTCTGCTACTTTGTAACTTCCATCGTCAACTCCATGGCTCAGAGCTATGCCAAGCGCCTGCAGCAGCAGAGGCACTTAGAGGAGAAAACCAAGTGATGATGACACCAAGCAGTACAAACATCCAAGTGACTGTGTACCTGCTGCTGCTGAGAGTCTCACTCAGCCACAGCCACTCACAATTTAACAACAAACCTCACCCCCATCCATTCTCAGAGGCTGACCACTCAAAAACCTGGCACTATTTGTTGTGTGCACGTGCGTGCGTGCGTGCGTGCGTGCGTGCGTGCGTGCGTGTTTTTGAGGATGTATGTGCTGTTTACTGTTTGTCCCTCTTCAGGTTTTGTAGTTCTTCCTCTCATCTCACTCTCTAGGTATGTGTAGTGTGAGTGGTTCTATTGCTGATAGCTTAACATGTTACTTTAATGTTAAATTAACCATTAATTCATTGACCTCAGAAGTAAAGCAGCATTTTGGTGGTGACTGCTGTGTTCATGCAGTGGCCATCAGATGCTATGCCTTATGCAAGACGGGAAGGTCGGACTTCCCATGAATATAGTTTTTGACTTCTTAACTTGATTTTTATTTAATTGTGTAACATTTCTGTATGGATGGATCTTGACTTGTTTGTACAGTGTGCAGGTAACTGCTACGGATGGTCTTTCTTTTCAGAGTTTAATTTTCCTCGTGTTTTTGTCCTGTTGAATAGTAAGACTAATTTGTCTTTTTTTTTGTATCTGGACTTGTCAGTTTAAAATGGTGGAGGAAAAAGCAATATCAACTTAAAACAGTGTGGTATTGATGGTTTGCACATTGTGTAAATATCTTAATATCTTTTTGACAGTATGCGCAGATGTATTTCTATTCTAATGGTCTGTGTGGAAATGAGTTAACTTGAACCAAAAAAAAAAGAAAAGGTGATATCATTTGTAAAGTGACATTGTACTCTCAGCTAACTAGTCCCATTTCTATTCTGTACATTTAGGTTGAATCCTGGATCATATATAAAACATGTAAATCATGGCACTTGTTTTCAAGTCTGAGTCTGTCATTTTTTTTGTCTTCTCTTGTAGTTGAAGATAATCTCTTAAATGTTGTAGTTTTTTTTTTTAACCCATCATGACAGATCAAATACTTAATTTTCTCTGAGAAATTATCATCCTTAAGGTAAGTGAACAGTTTAGCACTCATCTGGTCTTAATAGTTCTTGTTGCAGTTCTTTATCTGTGCTGGACTTTTACATGTGACTACTTTACTGACTCCAGAATACCCTTCTGCCCATGTTGGGAGGAAGTTCCAACTTGGCAGATTCTGGTCAACCCACGCTTGGGGATAAGATTACCTTCTATATTCTCAGTCGTGAACACCTTGACACCACTACCCCACTCCATCAGCTAGCTTATCAGACTGGTGTTGGCTGTTAAATTAGCACGGCAACAGCGGTCTGTAAGCTGGCTGAAGTGTGGGCCATCTGCATTTCATTGGTGCTTCTTTGCTCATGCCAAAACTGCACTTTAGGTGGTCCATTTATGCTGATCAGCCCACTTCTGGAAATACTGTTATGAAATATTTATTAATAAAGTGCTGAAAAGCAATAAGCGTTAATTGATGCCCTTGTCACTTTTCTTTGTTCATTATTACTAAGCATGCCTAATTGAAAATGCAGTTGGTCTCACCACAGTGTCTATTAAGTAGCTGTTTTGGAACTTCCTAAATTGATGGAGACACTCTGCTGTCACAGAATTGTAGATGTTGAAATGTCCATTTCTGTGAGCGCTTTAAAGGCTTCTCGTCTATTGATGTATTGGCGTAAAAGTTCAGTCCGTTTGAAAGCAGTAATTGAGAAAAAAAATCTGATCACAAAGTGATAAAATTACTCCTACGTGTTTGCCTTGAAAAGACACTGAATGTGTGGTCCAATCATACTATTGGTGAAAATAAATCACTTCAGATGTCTGACAATGTCAAGCAATTCTTTTAGCTCTCAGTAAGACATTTTGTTAATGCAAACCATTTGTTTTATTTACATGTTATAAAAAGCATCAGGAATGTCCCCCATAATGGTATTCTCGTATAACTACATACAGTCCGAAGGCCAGGTGGTGCACATTAGTTTTTCCCATTTCTAGCTTAGATGACTGTAGCTGGAGATGACTTGCTCAAGAGATGTAAAGCTGTCTAGAAAGTCCTCCTCTGAGATTCCAAATTTAAGGTACTGATGGATAAATGCCCTGTAAGAAAAAGAAAACAAATGGGAAAGAAATATGACAGACATTTAATCCAGAATCAAAACAAATGAGTACTGGTTTCCAGGTTTACTTTGTCAGCCTCAGGGATTAACATAAAAAAAAGAATAATTGTGTTTGGACCCAGCTTTTCCTAAAAGTCTGAGTTATGGGGCTGACTCACCTGGAAGCAAACATATTCCAGGCTTTTCCCACCATGTTATCCAGAGGTCTGAGCAGAGCCTGACTGTTACTGACCAGCGTAGCACATTTTTCATACTTATTAAAAGGCACTGGGGATTTCCACAAGTTGAAAGCTTCTTCTGATGAGAGCCAGGACGTGTACAGGGCTGGGTCCTCAAAGCCACCTGTAAACAGTACACAATTCACATCTGTTGTTCTGCACTCTGAAGCATTACAACATGGAAAACTCAAAGCTGTTGATTTTATAAGACATTTTCTGTGTTACATGCATCATTACATGTCATTTAGCTGAAACTTTCATCCAAGGCGAGTTACAATTGCTATATACTGTATATAAGTGCCATCACACAAGCCTGTACTCATTTATGTCTTTCCAAAAAATCATCTTCATGACTTTTGTGTCATTCATGTGAATAAAAAAAAGAAAAATACATTTCAACCAGTTTTCTGACCTGTCTCTGCGCTGTAGACCTCTTTCCCTCTCAGTATGAGCAGATTGGCCAGAGAGGTGTTAAAGCTAGGTCCTGTGAATGTCCTGGTCCGCTCAGAGCCTGCCGGTGGACGCACCTGCCAGTCTATACCTGACACAGGATGGACAACAAGGATCCTCAGAAGTGTTTTAGAATTTCAATTGTAACTGAGTACCCGTAGTTTCAAGCGTTTCAATGATTTGATAAACTGAATTGCCAGATTTTGACAGAACTTGCCTTCCTCCATCTTGGTGTTGGAGATGAGCATCTGTCGTAGGTGTTTGAGCAGGCTTGGCCAGCTGAACGTGCTGTATGCCATGGAGGAACTAGGCATCTGAGGGATCGTGCACACACTAAGCAGCTTGTACTCTGGGTGACACGTGAGGGCGCTCACCAACTCACCTGAGAGATGTTAAAGAAAATCACCATTAGGGTTAAGACATGCAGGTTTATGAGGAAGGCACCGAGTACATGCAATGCAAAGATTGAATGTATGAAGGTTTGACCTGATGATATTGGCAGTTTTAATAATAATAATAATAATAATAACTTTGACTTATATAGCGCCTTTCACAAGGCCGCAAGGACCGTGACTGAGTGTATGGGTGGAGCAG
This sequence comes from Percina caprodes, assembly GCA_013375575.1. Classification (NCBI taxonomy): domain Eukaryota; kingdom Metazoa; phylum Chordata; class Actinopteri; order Perciformes; family Percidae; genus Percina; species Percina caprodes. Next base: position 452,796 of record JABXJD010000108.1, on the reverse strand, counting down.
ATCTGTTAGGTACTGAGGTGCAAGTCCATGGAGAGATTTGTATGTCAGTAGGAGAATTTTGTATTTGATCCGGGACTTAATTGGCAGCCAGTGGAGCTTCTTCAGGATGGGAGTGATGTGAAGTCCAAGTTTTGTGTGGGTGAGCATCCTAGCCGCAAAGTTCTGGACATACTGAAGTCTGTCAGTAGACTTGCTAGGCAAACCAAAAAGGATGCCGTTGCAGTAGTCAAGTCGGGAGGTGATGAAGGAGTGGATGAGGGTCTCAGCTACAGAATTGGAAAGCCACTGTCGGAGTCTGGAGATGTTCTTGAGATGGTAAAAGGCAGTTTTAGTAGTGTTTTTGATGTGCTGTTGGAAGGAAAGGGTGGAGTCCATGATGACGCCCAGGTTGCGTACTTGAGGGGATGCAGAGATTGAGATTGATTGATTTTACTGACACAGAAATACTTTATTGATCCCAAAGGGGAATTGTTCAATTTGTGTGACTGAATTAAAGGCAAAGGGATTAGAATAACAATAATGAGGACCTTTGTTATGGGTTAAATTTTACATTTAATTTTTTTTTTCCCCAACTTTACTTGTGTAGACTACACCTCTCCTTATCCTATTCCAGGAAATCCTGTGTGTGTGTGTGTGTGTGTGTGTGTGTGTGTGTGTGTGTGTGTGTGTGTGTGTGTGTGTGTGTGTGTGTGTGTGTGTGTGTGTGTGTGTGTGTGTGTGTGTGTGTGTGTGTGTGTGTGTGTGTGTGTCTTGGGCTCTCTCACCCACAGGATTTCTGCTGTAGACCCCGTGGGAGTCAGCAGTGAGCGCGGGCTGCAGGATGCTGCCCAGCTGGTGAGAGATCACCCCGTTGACATCACCAAAAGAGATGCGTTTGATGTTGAGCAGCTGACTGCAGATCCTGTGCACTGTGTCATTCTCATGCACCATGATAGCGTCTGACAGCTGGTAGAGATGAGCCAGCGTCAGCACAGAGTTGTAGTTCTGAACAATCACCTGAAAGGACAAGTGAAGGGAAAACAGATTTAATAGCACATTATTCTGTAGTAATATTAAAGACCAGCCAAATAGGAGCACTTGACAGCTGTCTCCATACCTCCCCAGTCCCGTACGGCCAGGTCAGGTGGTTGAGGATAAAGGACTTGGGGTAGATGTCTCGGAGACACTGAGTAGCATAAGTACCAACCCCGGAACCCGTACCCCCCGCCACACTCATCATGGCCATGAATCCGGCCAGTCTGTCACAGCGCTCCACCTCTCGCCTCACCAGCTCCTCCACCTCGGCTCTGTGGCGAGGCCCGTGGACACAGTACCTGGTGGAGTGATACAAGTAGCTCATCACCAGCTTTCCCCGTTTATTTCTAAAGACAGGATAACTGATACACGTAAAATACACATGCTAAGTTACATTTGTCATGATGATGATGATTATGATGTCATTAATGATACTAAACTAACATGACCTTGGGCTCTGACAGAATATTATGTACATTGTTTACAATTTTATAACTGTTGTCAGATAAAACGATTAATTGACTGACCAAGAATATTATCTGCAGATAAAAAACATAATGAGTCATTCATATTTTAAAAGTCAAAACAGAAGATGACGTAGTCCTTAAAGTGTCATTGATTAAATCTTAAGAGCTTCTGATCGATCTGAGCAAACCAACCACTCATATGTTTTAAAAACTCAAGAAAAATGCTAGTAAATGGTCCTCGTGTTGGTATTGTTTTGACATGATTACAAAATGACATGATGAGGTGATTGCCAATGTTTACTGAACTGTAGTACCATACCATTATAACAGCAGTGTATTTTAAGAAATTAGAAGCCACTAGGTCTTTTTTAATAGGATTGGGAAAATGTCCTTACCCATTAGCCCAGTTGTTCCCAGAGCCCTGCTTCTGGCTGAAGTGTGAAGACTCTCCATACTTCCACCTGCCAGATTTTGCAGCCCTGCTGATACTCTGGTTGATCACTTTGGGCTCCATGTCAATCAGCACCGCCCTGGCTACAAGGTCTGGTTTTTAGACAGGGAGATATGACAGGTAAACAGGTGTAGTGCAGACTGGACCCATAGTTTTTTCATCCAGAAAAGGGGAACATAGACATAAACCAGGTGTGTTATACCTCCATGTGTAGTTTGGTGGAAGAATCGTTCACAGCTGGCTGTGCTGTACACTTTCCTCTGTCCCTCCATAGCATCGCTGCAGATGATATCAAACAGCTCGTGACCCACCTGGTTACCGCACTGACCAAGCTGAACTGTTACTATGGACATTTTCACCCAGGCGTGAGGAGACTTTCCAGGAGGATTGTTAGTCTCCCGATCAGATCAGGGTATGCGAACATTCAGTTGCTGTGAGTGAAACGTCTCATGGTCATGGCAGAGTTTACGGAGCTGTCAGCATCTTGTTGTTTAATAGCGTAAGCTGGTGGCGGTGTCCGTACCACAGACAGTTAAACGAAGTTCCGCACTGTCAAAGATCCTCTACTATCTGCCGCCACAAGACGTACCACGTACGGCGTTTCCGTCCCAAACTGTCAAAATTTCCAAAATAAAACTTCTAGTCATATGTGGTAAATGGTTGAGTCCCAAAGAAAAACAGAGACCGGGATAGTGTCAATAATTAATCTGGATCCAGGTCCTTTACATAGGGGCCAAGAAGTGAAATACTGTATTTTTGGAGGAATTTAGATTTTTCAAAATTATTTAAATTTAACTTTGTTAGATTTCTCTAAATGTGTCTTGCATCTAAAAGTTTATGAAACGTCTTGCTATGAATGGCAATGGGAAGATTTAACTTGTAATGAATATATATATTTATACATATTTGTTTATGACAAAATAAAAGCGAATGCTCAGGTTACCACCCCTTTTGTTGAGAGTTGTACTGCGCATGCTCAGTGTAGTAGCCGGTTATGGCGGCGGTGTGTGTTTGTCCATGAGGTGGGGGACGCCTGCTATTCTTGCGGTCTGTGACAGAGCGATCCGAGCGAAGCGCTGCCATGGCTGGAGTGTTTGACATTGATTTGGATCAGCCGGAGGAAAATATCTCCGACGATGAGAATGAGGAGGTACTTTAATGGAAGATGTTGAACGTAACTGCGAGAGTTGTCACTGCAGAAACTCTTCACGTACAGTAGCTAGCGGTTAGCATGGTAACGTTAGCCTGCCAGCCACCGCAGGCCTGCTCCTGCAGCCGGAGCTCTAAGGCCTTCTTAAACAGGGTTAGCAGAGGCTAATGCTAGCCCGCCACCATTAGCCTGATAGCGATAATGACAGAGCTGTCACTTGTTTCGTTTTTTTATTTTACTAGTAGCGATAGCTAGTGATGAACTGCATGCATTGCCAAAGCTGTCTCGTTTAAAACCCGTCGCTGTCATGTCGGAGTTGTGCAAACAGAGCCTTACTTGGCCAAAGGTGCTGCCGTGATAAATGTGGCTCGGTGTGCAACAGTTTATTTTGGCAAGACTGTTACAGAGTGAGACTGTATGGACCGAAAGCTGGTACATGTGTTTCTGTTCACACACCGAGCCTAAAATGCAGCAGCCCAACACTAGTACAGATTTACACAGTATATTCATTTAAAAATAACAATTACATTAAATTATATTAACAAAGTATTATTAAATAATGTGTAAATACTGCTTTATGCAATTGTCTACTAGAATCTTATTACTGCCAAATCATCACCCATTATAACTAGTGCAGCCATTGAATATAGGTAATGAGTAATTAGACTTACACTTCTCTTTATTAATCTTTTTGGGATGACTCCCGCAAAAGGATTAATAAAGAGAAGTGATCTGCACACACATATGTTCATTTTAGCTAATGTACAGTACTATATAATGTAAGTTGGGCTGCAACTAACGAATAGTTATTAATTGATGTGACAGTTGTTTTCTTCATTAATCTTTGGTCTGTAAAGTGACAGTAAATTATCAAATTAGAGAAGCTTGAACAAGAAAATTACCATTTGAAAAGCTTGATTCTGTATTTAATTGCAACCGTTATACTTTTTAAAGCTATTTATTTGTATAGGATGACAAGTGTGATAAATGCTTTACTACCATAGTATTTAAACAGACATAAAGCGTTTAAACACAAGATGAAAAGAATGTACGGAATAGCCTCATGAGGTTCATAAAATGTGTTTATGTTGTCTTTTCTACTTTTCCATCCAGGTTCAAATCGGTGATATCATGGACCAGTGCAGTGGGTTTGAGTTGTAAGTATTTAATATATCCTTCTGCGCGTGTGTTCATGTACGATTTAATTTTTTTGCAATGGAATCAGTAATGCATATTATGTTTCTCTGCAGCAACATGGACGACTGTGAGAAGATTGAGATATCGGAGGACAACGTCAATCAGGGGACAGAGAACATCAGACCGGAGTGCTTTGAGCTACTGCGGGTGCTGGGGAAAGGTGGTTATGGAAAGGTACTTATGGCACCCAAGTAGCAGCAAGCCTTGGGAAAGTAAACACAACATGCACACACTCCTACAAATACACTCCTTTGGATTATTTTCTCTCCATAATGTGAAGATCTGAGTTATATTGACTCGTAATTCTTTCAAGTGTTGATTTGATTATTTAAAACATGTTAATCATTTCCCCTTTTGTGCAGGTTTTTCAAGTTAGAAAAGTTGTTGGAGCTGCAGCTGGCAAAATATTTGCCATGAAAGTTTTAAAAAAGGTATTTTTTCATGCTTATATCACTTTAATTAGAGCAATCTACAGCTGCTCTCAGTTTGTATCCTATGAACATAATTGCTTGCTCATCTTGTTCTTACAAGTAAACATTATGGTGCTTCCATTCTCTATCTTCCAAGGCAGTGGTGGGGTAAGACTTCAATGCTAGTTGGTAGAGTGCCATCTGTGCTGCGCTGCTGCAGCAGCCCTGGCACTTAGAACACTCTGCCACAGCCCATTAGATTCAGCTTGATATTCTCACAGCTTCTGCTTGATTGGCTAAAATGACCCCAGTGACACGTTGAAGACCTGCCAGATTTCAACCAGTTGTTTCAATTGTTCAGCTACAAAGTGGCAGGCAGCACAGCTTTGATAAAGGCCGGTAGTTTTGGGGCAGAACCCAGGGCCTGTATTTATGAAGCATCTCAGAATAAGAAAGCATTCCTGACTTGTCCACAATTCCATGAAACATATGCAGTCCTGCATTTAGGCTTTTCCAGGTTTCAGAAGAGAGCTGTAGAACTTCCCAAACCTGTTAGATAGTGACTGGACCAATATGCAACATGTGCTTCAGCAAATAAACAATGTATAACCTTTGATTTAAAATATTGAATTTATACAAGTAAATTTCACTCTAGAAAAACAAATACATAATATTGCAATTTACACTCAATTAAAAACAAGAAAATATAGCTACAACAGCAATGATGTAGGACTTAACACAGCTATGTCTGTTATTCCACCTTGAAATGTAATTATACACTAACGTGTAAATTGTGTCTAATTTTTATGTTCAGATAAGTCTTTTTGTGATGGAAACTAGCTAATAATAATACAAGTGACATAGTGCTGAATACTGTTATTCATTTTTCTGCTTTACAATAATTCAGCGTGTTTTGAGAGTGCTGATTGCATAATTCTTTCATTTTATTTTTTATACTCTTTATTGATCCGCTCTGGGGAAATTACAATTTACACTCTGTTGTTATTACACAATACACACAGGCCTGAACTAATAATAATCAGTCTCAACAAAAAAGGAAATGTCAAGAAAGTCAACAAGCCACATTCTCAGTCTGCCTGTTGGAGCTCCATCTTTTGTCGGAGTTCTGACAATCAAAGCGGAGACAACATTGCTGCGGACAGGCAGCTCTTTGGCTTTCTGACAGAAGTGGTTAGCAAACATAAACAGCAACAGGAGGTGAAGAGTGCAGAGAGCTGGAAGAAAAAGAAGGCACTTATAAACCACAATAGTTCCCAGTCTGTTGACCTCATTATTCTCCACAGAATAGTAAAGCTTGGTTTTCATTGTAAAGCTTTTGTGTTGCTTTTCTTTGAGCAAGTAATAATTAAGGACTGTCATTGTAGCCTGTTGACAGGACAACTTTTTTGTTTGGAGCACTTCACATCTGAGTGGATCAACACATGCCCAGTGTTTCACTTCTCTATCTTTCTCTTGATTAATTAATTGATACACTTCTTGGGGGTGGGGACACCAGGCTATGATTGTACGCAATGCCAAGGACACGGCCCATACCAAGGCAGAGAGGAACATCCTAGAAGAGGTGAAGCATCCCTTCATTGTTGATCTCATCTACGCCTTCCAGACAGGAGGGAAGCTGTATCTCATCCTGGAATACCTGAGTGGTCAGTACAATAAATGTAGGGATGGATGTGTGCTGGATGTGTGACTGCCATGTTAACAGCATAACCATGTGTTCACCTGTGCAGGAGGAGAACTGTTCATGCAACTGGAGAGGGAGGGCATCTTCATGGAAGACACAGCCTGGTGAGAATTGTGCATTTTTACTGTAAATAGGGATGCACAGACTATCAGTATCAACTGTTAAAAAATCACCATAGAAAATGTATGTAAAACTTGTATGTCAGGACACCTCAAACATAGTTTAATTATTTTTTTTAAATCCGCACACAAGGTATATTAATCTACAGTTAAAGGTTCCCTTTTTTTACTTGCATTTTTTAAAATATGTTAGGTCCATATGTGTTTGTGTCATGTTGTGAATGTGAAAATGAACTGCCACCTCCTCTGTCAGCTCTGGCCACTGAAAAGAAATAAGAGGAAAGATCAGGTCAATTTCAAAAGCTGGTCAATGTGACGTCATGTTACCTGAGCTCATTACTATTTATTTATGAGCTCGCCCAGTTGCGCTGGGTAAAGGATGCCGATAGCCAGGCTCTCATTGGCTAGCTGTTAACCAATCAGAGTCAAGCAGCTTAGCTCATTGAATATTAATGAGAACTGGCACAAATCTGCAGGCTTTCTAACAAGACATTTTTTCCACAAAAACTGAGTCTGTGGTAGAACTTCAGACATTACCACAAAGCAATGAAATATGTGTGACAGGGTACCTTTTAACTATTGTTAACTCCTCACAATGGGTTAAACAGACTACAAACATATGGTTTATTGATATCATATGCATATCAAACTTTGGATTTTTTATGCGCTATTTATTGGCATGAATTTTATTGTGTTCAGTTAAGTGTTTTCTTTCTTGTTCTAGTTTCTACCTGGCAGAGATCTCCATGGCTCTGGGCCACCTGCACCAGAAGGGCATCATCTACAGAGATCTAAAGCCTGAGAACATAATGCTTAACAACCAAGGTGTGTGTGTGTGTGTGTGTGTGTGTGTGTGTGTGTGTGTGTGTGTGTGTGTGTGTGTGTGTGTGTGTGTGTGTGTGTGTGTGTGTGTGTGTGTGTGTGTGTGTGTGTGTGTGTGTGTGTGTGTGTTATTTCAAAACTTCCTGCCAAAAGGGAGAAAGAAAAAGGTATTTGACCTTAAAACCTAACCATCCATATGCACAACAAATAACATGACACATAAATAAAAATGTTGTTTTCTTTCCAGGGCATGTAAAGTTGACAGACTTTGGACTGTGTAAAGAGTCAATTCACGATGGCACAGTCACCCACACTTTCTGCGGTACCATCGAATACATGCAAGTTGTGCTCTCTCATTTTCCTCCTCACTCCTTCAGTCATGCTGGTGCTATCCCTGCTCTCCTTCTTTAATGCTTACAGTTGTACTCCATTAACATTAATTCATTGGTGAGAAATATACACTTGAATTGTTGCAGGGCCCCAGAGATCTTGATGAGAAGCGGACACAACAGAGCAGTGGACTGGTGGAGTCTAGGCGCTCTGATGTACGACATGCTCACAGGAGCGGTCAGTTAAAGTTTTTTCAACATAAGAAAGGCTCTTATTAGTGCACTTTTATAAAATAGGAATCAGGATTTGGTAATGTTTGAATAACCCCTTCTCTTTTCTCACTGCAGCCACCATTCACTGGTGAAAACCGAAAAAAGACCATTGACAAGATCCTGAAGTGTAAGCTCAGCCTCCCACCCTACCTCACACAAGAAGCAAGAGATCTCCTGAAACGGGTATCTCCTGTTTGTTTAAAGCACATACTGTGTGTTTATCCAAAGTAAGTATGGAGTTGTTGTGTAAGTATTGCTTTGACATTTGTATGCTGGTTGGACAGTTGCTGAAGAGAAATGCCTCGTCACGACTGGGAGCAGGAGCAGGAGATGCCACAGAGGTGCAGGTGAGAATAAATATTAACGGATATTTACATCAGTGCTGCTAAAATAACCAGGGGATACTACTGCATAACATAGTGGGGCTAATTGATTTAAGTGTACCTTGGTTCCTGAAGCATAACTTTGCAAACCCAGAGACCCTAATATGCACATACTGAAAGAATCCTTCTCCCAGAAACCCTTCTACTGGTACTAACACTCTCATACATGGTTGCTGCGGTTGCATGAATGGCAGTTTGTTTCCCAGACTTAGAAGCTTTGTTTTATCGGCCTATGTTTGTATTTGATATCCCATAGGCTCATCCCTTCTTTAGACACATCAACTGGGAGGATTTGCTGGCTCGGAAAGTGGAGCCTCCCTTCAAACCTTTCCTGGTGAGTATCAGAGGAGCAGGCCGCAAGGCGTTCTGAATTGGCTACTACAGTACGACTTGTAGTGTGAGAGTGGAAAATTTGAGAATTTTAATGAAATTAGGTCTTTGTAAATTCACAACTAATGTTGTTTGACGAGTTTAAGTTTTTTTTTTTTTGTGAGATTGAGATTTTGGCTACATGCCCAAAATAAACCAACTGAACAAGTTTTGGTAATTGAACCCAGCTCTTCTCTTGTTTCAGACCTACATGTTGATAGTTGACACATCTACTCATGTTGCGCACCTGTGTTTGTCTTCCCTTCTATCTGAGCAGCAGTCTGCTGAAGACGTGAGTCAGTTTGATTCGAAGTTCACCAGTCAGACACCAGTCGACAGCCCTGATGACTCAACCCTCAGTGAGAGTGCCAATCAGGCCTTCCTGGTAACTTCTCTCACTACATTTCCCCATTTTTTGTTTTTGTTATCTCTTGATCACAAACAAAAGACACTAAACAGCATTTTGTCCATAAAGATCATTTTCTTATGCATTAATATTAGTTTGTATCGTCTTATATTCAATTTAAAAGATTGTCGCAGTATAAAGAACAAGAAACCAAATCAGTCAGGTGGAGCCTGGACATTTAAAGTCATTGCTTTGCTGACTTCTACAGCTCACACTGCTGCTTCTGAGTAACAAATAATGTCTTCTTGCCCCTCGGATGTGACTGTGCACCAACTATGTCCGCTGTGTTTTGGTTTCTGTAGGGTTTTACATACGTCGCTCCGTCAGTCCTGGAAAACATCAAAGAAAAGTTCTCATTTGAGCCAAAAATCCGCTCACCTCGACGGATCATAGGCAGCCCAAGAACACCTCTCAGGTATGTGTCTGCAGCAGAGTTAGCTTGAGCTGTCTGTAGGCAGGTTATTACAAATGGCCTAATATTAGTAATACTACAGTACATTACAATATGATACAATAAAATAAATACAGTTGACATCCTTGACTGGTAAACCCCATATTCCTACAGTGGGTCTAATTAGTGTAATTCCTGATATTTCCCATTTAGAGGCCTTGCCTGGCTTTTTTTGCATTACATTTTTGTTATGCATTTAAACATTTTCCAGTTTCCTTCCCAATCATATGTAAAAGATGTAGTTTATAATAATAAAAAATAAAATAAAAAAACATCTGGCCCTTTCCCTTCTCCTTTTAGCCCAGTCAAGTTCTCAGGGTCGGACTGCTGGGCCCGGAGCCCCCTTCTCCCCGGTGGAGGGCCAAGTGTCCTCCAGTCTCCTCAGGACCAGGCCATGGAGCTGTCCACCCCAGAGCAGATGGACGTCACAACAAGCTCCGAAGCCTCGGCCCCTCTTCCCATCCGTCAGCCTGCCGGGGTCAACCTGGCTCAGATGAAGCAGCAAACCTATCCTGTGGCCAAGCGGCCAGAGCATTTACGTATGAACCTATGACCCAACGGGCCTCTTTAGGAAAGTTTTGATTTTTTTTTTTGTGATATTTTTTAAGAAACAAAGCAAAATGATATGGATGCTAGAGACGATTAAAATCCAAAATTGCACATTCGCACACTCCATATACTGTCACAACCTGGAGTTTGTGTGTGGGTCTGGGTGTCCAGCTTGCTGCAGGTAAGTGCTACCAATGACATCACCACTTCTCCCCCGACACCTTTAGGTCTCATGACCGGTGTCTTCTGACCCTCCTTTTCTGAACTGGACTACTAGGTCTGGAAACCCTTTGAGGAGCCACAGCTTTTTGTGCAACCTGGAAATCAAAGGTTACAATGAATCACACAGTATGCAAGCTATTTACTCTAAACTACGGTCTGCTGTACAAGAAGACGTCCAAAGTGCTTTGTGCTATTTGAATGAATGCCAGTGAGAAAATTGCTTCCATTGGGAGATTTTGACAGTTCTTAGATACAAAATGCTTCCTGGCTATGAATGAAATGATATTAATTAGGTTTATTATTGAAAAAGATCAAAGAAAGTATCATTGTGAGCAATGGACAAGCAGAGGTTCTGGTTTTGATGAATATAGCTTTGTCTTACAATGTTGGATGCAAAAAAGGATGCATTACCTGCTATACATCAATGATGAATCAGAGAGCCTAAATTAAACACGAAAAAACCCAATTTTGACTTTTTGTTATTTCAGTTTGACTGAATGGTTGATTTGATGAGGGAAACATACTCCAATTGTCTGTTCTTCAGGCATACTAGACTGTGGGATGTACTGTATTAGTTGACGCAACACTATACATAATTCTGCTTGATCACCATGACTACCCAAAATGTCAAACTGAACTAGGTGCTGCTTTGTGTGACGCCACTCTGGCCACCCAGGAGACTGTGGGCCTCGGCGGTGACACTCCTGGAGTGAACTACTGGAGATTGTGGCACCAGTTGATCTGGACACTGTCTGCAGTTGTGGGGTTTAATGCTCAAAAACAAATTGGGGCAACACTTACAGCCTCTTGCATCAGCGTTCACTTGTTTAGAAAGGACCGAAAATAATAAAATGTAAAAAAATTAAATACAGAATGCATAGTGTCTTGTGTATGCTGATAATCATCTATATTCAAAGTTTCAGATAAAACATCTAGAGACCTTAAAGTACATTTGTTAAATTATTTATTTCAAATCTCATTAACATTGCATCCTAAGAATGTCAAAGTTGTCTGCTACTAGCATATTTAAATTTCTCACAATATGGACACCCTGTGCCATTCTTTTCCTTTATATGATTGGGGATTTGGATTTGAACAAAAATTGTGCAAAGTAAAAAAAAAAAAAAAAAAACTTTCTGCTGCTGAAATACCAATATTTTAGCCCGACCAAAAAGCCAATTTAGCAGAGTAAAGTAAAAACCCTGATCTAAAATATAAAAACAAATGCATATATAGCTGAAATCAGTCACATGGTCGGTGTGTCAAAGAAAATCAAAATGAACATGGTGCCATGTTAATGACAAAAAGGCTCTCATGAAAAAGCGTCATTACTGTGATATGCTGGTACAACTACAAATGAAAGACCAAATAAACATCTAAGTCATGTAGTCTAAAGTGACCTAAACTGATTCATTAACTCAGACAACTACCATGGTAATATAAAAATGTTTGAGCTTTTACATTTGGTACACAACATTGGTATAAGAAACTATTACTACTAAATGCAAAATGAGTAAAAAAAATTAAGCTTTTATCCTTACGTGAACCCTGATTGTGTATTTCAACATTTACATCTGACAGCAATCGGACTTTCAATGCTGGCTTCAGAGAAAATACTGTAGCATTCAGTTTATGTACAATATGCAAAACAGGATATCTGCTTACCAAATTTCTAACTGAGGCTGGGATCTGGATTGTTTTTGGAGGGGAAAAAAATCCCTATGTAATTACTTTCATACTTTTTAGGCTGGTGTTAATGTCCCACTCAGGTGGGATCCACAGAAAGATTCTTGATCTACACTGCAAAACTTGACTTTATAGATGTTAAAATGTCTTCTTAGGACTGCTGTAATAAATTGTTAATAGTATACAGCATAATGCATCAATAAAACTGAAAAATGCTGCGAGACCTACTAGGGCCTGATAGAAGAAGAAAAATGTGCATATTATATTTTGAATTAGTTTTATTCTTGCAACTAAAAAATACCTTAGCAAAAACAATTTACCAACATTGATAACCAAGAGGTTTAAACAATTTAAAACTGCACCTTACAATATTGCTATTAAAGATTTAAATTGGTCCTATATCAGGTAAAACTAATCAGATTTAAGGAACGTTTTTAAAAATAAAAGATTGCTTCTGGAAAAAACATTTCATATTTTAGACATCTCAGTTAATTTAACCATTGATGTTTGTAATAATAAAATGATTCATTAGGAATGTGTGCTCAGCATCATATTCTAAAGTATGTAATAAAAGAAAAGAAATAACTGAAGTAGTCTTGTTTTGTGTAATCTACCAAACTACAGTATTACAGATTTACACAACTTCATCTTCAGATGACACGAATATTCCCTGCCTTGATAATTTAAATGAAACAAGGTTGGCTTTGAAAGATTTTGAAACACTAAACAAGGCACAAATCACCTCAGAGAAAAAACATCTAATTAAATAATAGTAATAAATGTTGGTTCAGATTTGAGTCAAACAGCAATGAAAGATAGTCTTCACACTGGGCTTAATTTACATGGATTAACCAGCATCAGGTCACTTCAGATAGTTTGGAGGAGTGCGTGTGTATGTTTTGCCTGTCTTTTCCCTTTAGTATCCTTTTTATTTTAATTAAATGGTGACTGGCCGGGAAGGTAAACAAGAATCTGAAGTGCGGAGTTTACTAATGTTACTTTCAAAGATTTCTTTTATTTGGAGGGGATCAAGTTATTTTATTTCACATTTGGGGCAAAAGGCACAGAACAACTTCAATTGTACTTGTACACAGTAAACTCAAACTGGCTATCCAAGCAGGTAGCATCAAACTCAGAAAGTTATTTGAAAATATTCTGTCCCTGTGATCATTTGGTTAGGCTGTTCTGAGCAGCAGAAAGGTTGTTTTTTTTTCAACAAAAAAAAATAAGAGGTTCTTGCTAGTCTGCTTACTTTGCTATTCAGAGCACTGTCACAGTTAGCACGCGTAACAATGTTTACCTTCAGAGAGACAACAGCGTCTTTCATCAGATGTATGTACTTTAAGGTGACAGAGGTGAGAAAGTGTAAAAGTTTTCTGAATGCAGCTAGGGACTAAATCAGACAGATGAGAATGAAATAAAAGTGTCCACCATTCAGCAGCTTTCAGAGCAGAGTATGTGGAGGTGCAAGAAAATAAGAGTCTGTGGTAATGATGATACAGTCATCACTGATTAGCTCTGCACCTCCATGCAGCGGGGCTCTGTTCCTGCAGCCGCCTCATCTTCTTCCCTAACCACACCCACCAGGCTAAACCAATCACAACACACACCACTGACTCCACGTAGTATCCGTCCAATGTAGTCACACAAAGACCGCCCTCCTTAACGCACAGCTGGAGATGGGAACAGGGACAAAGGAATCAGTTTACCCGGTCTAGGTAATTACTTAATAGGTAATTACCCCCTCTGCTTACTTACCCCAGCCTCGTCTAGAGAGCCACATCTCTGCCTGACAGCCCCCTGACACTCCTTTGAAGTCAGGGGATCCACCATCCACAGTGCCACAGTGGAGGGCCAGTTTCCACCAAGGTTACTGACTGTGTTCAGCAGGGTCATGTAGGTCCCACCGATAAGGGGGTCACTCACTTTGGCATGGAAGGCCATGCAGGCCACGTACATACTGTACAACGCCACCTGAAGTAGCAACATGGGAAACATTTGTTGAAGCTGATCATTTGACACAACTACCATGATATATAAAGATTTCATTCTTATCACACCAATACAAGCAATTATTCCTAAACTAAATAACTAAAACTTTTTTAAAGTGGGTTTCATATCCTATTGAAAGACAAATGAATAGATGAAAATGTAACCTCCCTCACTCAAATATGCCAGACATGTAAAAAAGAGAGAGAAAGGGGTTAAATATTTTCCCATCCCTGATATTTTAGATTTTCTTTCTGTTGCACAGTGACATCTGGGGGCAGAGACCGAAAATGAGACAAGGTATAGTGACTGATGGGAATGTCATTGGTTTTGCAGGTATTCGGTCATAAACCAAAAGTACCAGACAAAGTTAAATTTTAGAATATCAATTGATCATAGTTTTAGCTCATTTCAGCCTGTTTCAATTACCCATCTTAAGCGCAGACTTGGACAAACTGTATAGTAGCAGCCTGTCACTGTCTGCACGTTGCTGAGATCCTGTCTGGAAAACTATGATAGGGCTGGGCAAAAGGCAGTAAAGTGGAGAAAAATAACATATTAAAGAATGTAACATTAATACAAACCTGATGCAATGCGTAGCTAAGCAGCACAATGGCATAGTAGTAAACAGGGAACCCTCCTTCTTCTTTCACAGTGGGGGTCCACCACACCAGCAGAGCGTACAGTAGGCCGATTAGCAACCTGCGAGCACAAAACAGCAACACTGTTGGCTTTTGGTTTATTGAAAGTGTGTATGCATTGGTTTGTGTGCCTGTGTGAATGTGCTACAACCTAAAAGGGAAGGCCTTGTAGAAGACATCCAGAGGTCTGGGCCCTGCTGTGTATTTACTGATGATCACAGGTAGTAGGATCTGCAGAGGCACCATGGGCACTGCCAGCAATGCCAGCTGCTCCTTGGGAACTCCAGCCTCCACCAGCTTCAGACCTGTGACTGCATCTGCTGCAGAGAAGCCAATCTGACACACAAAGAGATGACACATGAGAAATCTTTTTTTTAAGCAAACACGCAAAGTAACACCCTTGAAGTTATATTTCAAGGGTAAACCAAATAGTTATCAAATTGTGGTCAAGTACTTTAGCAGTGAGAAGTAGGGCACAGAAGGTGAAGACTGTGGGCATCTTGATGATAGAGAACAGCAGCTTGTAAGTATCCATGACGCCCTCTGTCTCCTCATGGACTCTCCTCTTTCCTTTGCCCTGCTCATTTTCCCTTTTAATGATGGCTACCAAAGTCGTGGACACCAGAAACACCACTCCCCAAAAAAACAAGAAGTCTGCAGCAGGAGAACAGAAAACGTTAGTAGAAAATACACTTTATTCAACCCAAATTCCTGCTCTGTTGTAAAGTGTCACACAAATGACTATTTTTCTGGTTGATCTATAGTTCAGGGATAGGTCATACCTGACAAGGTGACGATGCCTGTGTCCTTGGGCACTACTCTGAGGTATTTGTTACAGAAGTCTGCAGACTCTAAAGCCAGAAAGAGTACATTCCCCAAGAAGTATCCAGCTGTCTGGCCCACAGAGTTACATGTAGACGCATATCCCACATTCTCTCTGGATAACATAGTCAGAGCCCAACCGTCCACAGCTATGTCCTTTGAGGCAGAAAAGGTACAGCCATTAGAGGACAGGAGAGAAACTATCTATTTGAATGTATTTATTTTCCTGAATGTGTCACAATGTTAAATGATTACTTACCTGTGTGGCTGCCAGAAACTCAAGCATAAAGAAGACTGCAGTAAGTGTTACTACCTTCGGTCCTCCCTCACTCTGCAGCAGTGAATCGACCGTCCCAGAAAGGTAGAGCATGAAGAGGCCCAGCAGGAACTGTGTGGGAACCAGCCATGACTTTCTGCACAATCAGGTGGGACGTGGATGTGGCATAGATATGATCAGGAAAAAGATACACAGTGTTAGGAAAAAGGTGCAGCAACAATTATCCACACAGATTAAAAAATTAACATTAACAGTATACATGTGCCCTTCTTACCTTCTACCAAACTTGCTAAAGTAGAGAGCATCCACCAGTGGCGCCCAGAGAAGCTTGAGACTAAATGGCCAGAAGACGAAGCTGAAGAAGGCTTGGTCTTTGTAGCTGACGCTCTTACTCTGTAAGATCAGAGGGATGCTACCAGCCAGTCCCAGAGGAATCCCTTGCAGCACGTACAGGAACAGAAGAAGCAACACGTTCCCCAACTCGCCATGGATCCCAGACCGGACTCTGTGCCTCCTGTCCTCAGAGTCTGATGCTCTGATAAGACCTTCTGCTTCCTCTTCTACTTCTGGTTCAGAGGAGCTCTTCTCTTCTTTGTCCATGTACCTCATGTTTTCAGGTGGGTTGGTGGCACCCACCATCTTCCTCTGCCGCCCGTTCGTGTGTGTCATCAAATCTGAGTGCTCCATGTTGGAGCAGTGGGCGTCAAACCTGTTGTGCCCTCAGCAAATCTGCAGACAAAGATGAGAGACAAGTACTGAAACAGCATAACTGATTGCTAATTACTGACTGCAAGTTTGAGAAGCTACCATGGGTTTATTTTGGAAAGCATAGCCATAATGGCAACGACACGGAAAGTTACAGACCGACAAGGCAGTTCATAACAAGAATAAAGATTCAATAAGCTACAAAAATGGTACACAGTGTGGTACAATACAATTGATTAGATAAGTTTGTGTAATGCAAGCAAACAACCAAAAGGATGAGTGGAAACACATTCAGTGAACTACAAGCATTTAAACATCGACTACACTTGATCAAACAGTTGGCAAATTGGCCAAGTGAGTTTCTAATTTAATGCTGACTAGCGGGCTCATATAATATAAACAGTGCTTGTATACTGCACATGACAGGAAAAAGAGTACATACAAGCGACACCTGTGTAAATGAATTAAAACATTGTGGCAATCAGTCATTATTGGGGTGAAAGGTGATGGTGCCACTTCCAGGGGCTCACAAAAAAGATCCAAGATTGTGTTTAATTAAAAACGAGGGCCCAGAATGTATAGAGCTTTGTAGATTATACTGTAGGTTGTGGTACAAGGGAAAGAGACAACCTGACTGTCCAGTGTGAAATAAGTCATAAACTAATGCATGTGTCCACACCCACTGCTTTGGTCGCAATCAGTCTCTGACAGGATATGAGAAGACTTAAGAAGGCCATGCGTGAGATGAAAAAGTTAAATCACACAAGCAGTAGCTAGATGATTCATGCATACCTGGTGATGATGACTGCATGCCAAATAAGAAAAACGGAAATCAAACAGCGGAATTACAGAGGGAATCAACGGGAAGTCGATTTTATTCTATGTTAATGTAATCGCAAATTGATGGCATCTTAATGAAGGTAAGAAACACAGGAAAACTACTACCGTTTGACTTAAAACAGATTACATCGGTGAACATCAACACGGAAGAACCAGGAAGTGCCGCGTGTGCGACGTCTAAATGTGTCCGGCACCTACAGCTGACGTGTCAAAGCCCAACTGAAAGGAGTTCCGCTGTGCAAACACACAGTGTTTCATACAGGGAAAATAAAATAAATTCAATCTCAAGTGCACTTTTAAGCACAAGACATAAAATTCGAGCCTGAAATTACTTTCAAATTGTCCTCACAACAATAGTGGACTGGATTTGGATTTAGACTTTGGATATGGTCCTTACGTGCACATGCACACATGCAAGCTCCTGCTCCTGATGTGCACACATACATCATTGACTAGTTATGATCCTTTGGGCCATGCTTAGTAGAAGCTGTATCCTTAGAGGGAGGAAATATCCCACCAATAATTATACCAGTACTAGAAAAGACCCAATAAACCAGAACAATTAGAGCATAAATTCATGAAGCTTTACAATGCTATCCTTTCATTTTTATGTTATCTTACATTCACATAGGCTACAGTTAAATATAATTTTAAACACTAAGCAAACCAGTGAACAAGAGATCTTGCAAGAAACCTTGCAAGTATTAGAGACAGACCAACAGTAATTTAATCTGTTAGCAAGTCTTTTTGACTGAAATATTCTATTAACCTGGTTGCATATTAAGCAAATGCTTAGTGTATGGCACTTTATAATAGGACTGGACAATATTGATTAATTCATTGTGAAGCCCATGGCATTTAAGAAAGAAATGTGCTATATGAATAAAGGTTTTTTTGTAATGTATTCACTGATTATGATTTGAAGCCTATCACTGTCACCATGCCTTGGTGCTTTTTTGAATATATTATTTGTAGTAGTTCTACACAATTTTGTTTTCTAAATGAACACAAGAAGTCATATTTTCCCAGAATTATATCAGATATCTGAGGTTTCCAGCTAAAAATTACATGCAGTCAAATGTGATGGACATGAAATTATATTTTACTGGAAAAAGTTTTGCTTTTACATCTCTTGGTATTGTTTAGTAATAATCAGCACACACATGTCATGGACATTATCGCCAATTACATTTTTAATTCGGAGCAGTGAAGCACAAGGGTGACTTTTGACTTCCAGGTGTTTGTAACTCAAAGGATCAAATGTTAGCCTAAATGTAGGCTACAATAAAAACAATTCAGTGAAATAAATTAAGAAGAAAGTAATGGATCTAAAATCCCTTTGGCCACCCCGCAATTGTTGAACAGAAACCACACTGAAACGTTCTCCTCCATCAGAAGGTCTTTTGTCAACAGTCATGATGCACCCATTACACCACATTTGAGTCAGCCGTAATGAATAGCGGCATGCTCTGCCTTGTGGTTGCTATAAATGCACGTGAAGCTGCTTATCCACACAGATGGCATGTGACAACAAGCAAGCATATTTAGGTGGATCCGCATGTGATAACAGAGCACTGTGAAGCTAAAGTTTAAACCATGTGTAACATGTAACAATACATCTTATTTGGTCACTAAAGACCATATTGAACCATCCATATTTAATGTTTGTTAAAGTTTCAACAACTGGGCATCTTATCATTTAGGGCCCCTAAAAGCCCCATATTTATTATGTATCAGTTGGTTTGAGGTAATCTGATTAACTGAGAATTTGTTTGTGAATATGCACCATTAAAATCCCAACTAACGCTAATTACATGGACCTGCATTATCAATTGCCTTGTCTACCTGTCTTTTAGAGATGAATGTGTCAAAATATGCATGCTGATATTCCTAAAATATGATCAAGAACTGAGATTCACTTGTGGATAAATCCAGCCGTGCTCATTATAAGCACTGTTTCACCAGTGAGTTAGCGCAAACTGAAGAGGAAGTAGGCCTACTGTTGCTATGGGTACGTTAATGTTCTTTGTGCACTGGTTTAGAGTAATGGTTATAGTTTGACTTGTTTTATCAGACACCTACCAGCCAATCAGAAATTAGTATTACCCATAGCCATGTTGTAAAGTGTTTTTCATTACACTTTCCACAGGATGGCGCTGATATCATCACATGAGTATGCTTCTCAAACTCTGATTATGCGCCCTAAAACATTCAACTTCCCAGAGCAGTCGTTTCTTACTTTTTCCTCAATTAATAAGAACGTAATACCTTATTCACAGAAGATGTTTGACTTATCATAGCAGGGAATGGCACAAATGGAAGTAATAACATTAATGATGGTTCTGTTCCAGCAATTATATGCCACAATTAGTAATGTAATTAGTTGCACATGTGTGGGATTCGTCCAAATGCCTGCTTTAAAGAAAAGGTGTATATAAATGTAGCCTATTACACATTTTTCCCTGATAATGTTTGCCACCCCCAGGTTGAAAACCGTTGCCTTGGCTCTTTTTGAAACCATATTTTGACACTATCATGGTTTTTTGTTGTTGTTGAAATGTATCTTTTAGGCTATATGTGGAAATAATATGAAATGTTTAAAGGTAACTAAGAACGACAAACTTGCTCAGCACAAAGTGGACTTTGACATCTGTCTATTTGATACCTGAACTTGTGTTTTTTTACTATGAAATTGCTCTTTAGCTTTTGAGGAAATACATGTTGAAGGTTTCTGAAAGCATGCAATTACCATTATGTAAAGAAAATAAGGAAACTGTTCTACATTATTATAAGCCAAAAAAGAAATATGTCAATGGCAAACACAAAAGCCACATATCAACAATGAGGCTGAAGGTAAATTATGTTGAATGATTTGATCTGGAAAAGACATGTTAAAAGGAAAAGTCCTGGAACATGTAGTAGATGTGTTAAAGTACAGGGGGTTTCTCTCACATACTTGGTGCCTCCACCTAACAAGAGTCTGAGGCATGAGGCTCTAGACTCATCTGCTTGTAAATTGTATATTAACAGGGCTTTCTTCATCACTGGGCCTTTTTTACATAGTGCAGTCTCTAGGTGATATGACAACATAAAGTGAGACTATAAAAATGTATCAACTGTGAAAGAGAGAGCTATGCCTTTAATACTGCCTGTTTGTATTAGGCTGTTGTTTGGCAATATTGCAAATATATGAGCAGGACTGCTTTATGCTAATACTGAATTTAAAGAATCAAGTACTTTGTCCGATGTATGTGTATGTATATGTATATCACTGGTCAAAAAACAAACATTGTCATTGTTTTTTTTAATCCAAAAACACTTCGTCAAATGAGTTTCCAAAAAATTATGGATACTACAATCTGAAATTAATTAAAGTGTGATACAATATGTTTATCCATATCACGTTGTGCCCCTGTCCTAACCCACGATTTTGTCTGGAAACCGAGATATGTCAGCATTGTGTAATGGATCAGGACACATTCCTATATTGTTCAAAAAGTGTTAATTTAGCTTTGGACGCCCCTTACTATTGGGGGATAGGGATTGGCAAATATCCTGGGCGATCCCTCTGTGAGAATCACTGGTATACAGTACTACGAATGTCCATTTCATAAAAAAATTAAGCATTTAGCTAACCATGGTCATAAAATAACATGAACAGTCAAATTCTCCAATGCTCTCTAAGCCCATCCCTCTTGGGGCCACTCTCATTTTGTGGATTTAACTTTGCGCTCCACCCAGGATACAGAGACAGACGTTTATTTAGTCTGTTCACACTGTGAAAGTTATTCCCAACCAGTGGACAGACTGTGACAGCCCACCTTCAACCCAACAACCTAATCTGCTTTTGAAACAGTAGTCGGCGTGCTGAGCCAGGAGCTAACCAGTAGCGCGGGCTCTCTCTCTCTCTCTCTCTCTCTCTCTCTCTCTGAGACCTGGGACACCGAGGCGAAGGGGAGAGCTCATTCCACAACACGGCAGTCCTTCATGGCTCTGTGCAACGGAGACAAGGTCAGTGGACCGGGGAGTACCCGCTGCTCTGGTACTGGGTAGCCAGTGTGACTTCGAGTTAGGACCCTGATTGCTATTGTAGTCCTCTCTGTTAATTACGGCCTGCGTGTACCTCGGGGGGGAAAGTTAGAGAGCTCGGTACTACCAGTTCCGCTGAGGAGCAAGGAGTACACTGTGAATGCCTGTTGCAGTATAACATTAACATGTTGCTCATGGCTGCTAACTAGCCGTCAGGATATCTTAATTATGTTTAGCATAACGCTTTCACATATTTCACACTGGACGTGGCTGTTGTCTTCTCATGGTGGATCCCTCCCAAGACCCTTTGCCTCCAAGCACCGCGTGGGTTGTAGCATAGCTCCGCTAACTCAACCAGCTGCTCACAGGACGTGCTGCTACCAGGCTAATGGTGATTAGTTACTATCGTTTGACTAAAAAAATCCTAGGATAGCAAAGGCATGACTCGCCCTACACTCCCTCTGATTTGTTAGTACTAGTTGGCTACTCTGGTTGGGTTGGTTTGAGTTAGGCAAGAGGAGTGGGATTGGTTAGGTTAGGAATGTAAGGGAAAGCCAACCAGACGCAGAGTGGGGCGGGACATGCCTTCGCCATCCTAGGAATAAAAATACTCGCCTACTGTTTATAGTATCCGCGAGCTAGCATGCTACATAGGCAATTTGATAGCTAGCTTTAGCCGGGCTGTCCGAATGTGTAATGATAGTGCAACTAACCGAAGTCTTGTGTAAATGTATTATTCTTATAATATTATGAATGATTTGACGTTCATTTTGGAAAGTGACATTGAGCTTGTGGCAAACTAATTTATTATATGTGGTTACTGTCACACGGAACGTTATCTGACAGGTTTGCTAACGTCGTCACTAAGCTAGTATGAGCCAACTTGCGGTTAACGGTCTGACAACTAACGATAGAGCCACCGCTGCTGCTATGGTATCCGCTGATATGGCAAAGTTTGCTGTAATACTGTCAAGTATTTTTTTGTCGTGACAATAATTCTACAGCTGCAGTGATTGAAATCGAAGGCGATGGTAACGTTAGTATGTCTAATGCAAGCTGTTTTTAGAAAACATCTACGGCGGAAGTGTTTCAGCAAACCACGTGGGATCATGTTTCTCTTCTTGCTCTAGCTAGTGTACCCAGTTTGTGGAGATGAATTAGCTGTCAGTGGTCTAACTGCTGTCGACCTTTAATTCTTTAATTTTTGTTTCCCAAACTTTATTCTGCGGATATGTTTATTAAAATAACCAACCATACAGAGTTGTCGATGTAAAACAATATACTATTATTTACACTATGTAAATTAAACGTTTTTATTAAAAATGTTTCTATTTTTTATTGCTTGTTTTTTGGTCTTATTTTTAACAGTAGTACTCTTGAAAAGCACTTTGTTCTGTTAATGTGCTATATTAAATAAACTAATTATCATCCCGCTCACTAATAGCCTGACTAACTTGGTTTCATGTGATTCTACTGGGTTACTGCACGTTTCACAAGAGTACAATTTTGTCTGTATTGAAGCTCACATGTCCATCATCATGTTAGGCCTTATTAAGACACATTTTCCATGGGTAGGTCAGAAGTTAAGCACAATTTTGTTGAGTAGGAATGGGTTGCTTTACAACACTTGTCACCCTAAGCACCACCAAACTGTTGAAACTAAGGACAGCATTTAGATTGTTTGTATGTGATAGTCAAATTAATTTGGTAAACAGTAGTGTGCAAAAGCGACTATGAATGTATACTTTTTTGCCTGCTCAGCTCAACAGAATGTGTGTATTTCTGAATGTGCGTGCCAACAGCTGGAGATCAGCAGTGCAGAGCAGAATGGATCATATGAGGGGGCGGTGGCGATCCTGGATGCTGGGGCCCAGTATGGCAAGGTGATTGACAGACGGGTGCGAGAGATGTGTGTACGCTCTGAGATCCTCCCTTTAGAGACGCCGGCCTTTGCTATCAGAGAACAGGGCTACAGGTGAGCATGAGAAGCATATTATTGAAAGGGGATTGTTCTTGTTTGCCTTGTAGCATTTTTATTTCATCATTATGTCAATATGAAAGTCTTTTATAATATATTTTGCCTTGGTTGTTTATGTCTCCTTTGCACTTCTCAGGGCAATCATAATTTCAGGAGGTCCAGCCTCTGTGTATGCAGAAGATGCCCCCTGGTTCGACCCTGCCATTTTCACTATCGGAAAGCCTGTCCTTGGGATTTGCTATGGGATGCAGGTATTTATACAGATACATACATAGTAAAATTCTGTTATGGGAGGCTTTTAAAGTGATTAGGTAGACCATCCGTTTTCCACAAGGCCTTTTGTTCAAAGAAGCATTTATGTTACACACATTCACTATGAGTAGCTATGCTTTGCGAACAATCTACACCATGCTGCTGTTCAGCTCTCTTGGGCCAGCTGGGACTTCACAACCTTCTTCAAGGGCACTTTAACAATAGCTGAGGGAGATCAGAGCATTACTTGCTCAATTTTCCAAGCTGGAAATTAAAACCAGCAGCCATCCATTCTCAGTCTAGCAAATTTCTCTAGACAGCTGGCAGTTGTAACTTCTTTGCAATAACACTATTTTTTTGTGTGTGTGTTACAGATGATGAATAAAGTTTTTGGCGGCACAGTACACAAAAAGAGTGTACGGGAAGATGGAGTGTTCAGTGTTGGACTGGACAACACTTGTTCTCTCTATAGGTAATATGGCCGCTCAAGTGGATCACAAGTAAATAAATTGTCCTTTATGTGTTATTATATATAAAATACAGTATGTGTCAATATAAGCTGTAGTTCTAATTGGCTTCTTGGAGCTGCACATCCTTTCGGTATCCTTGCGTAACTTTGTAACCTGATAAATTTGGTGAGGGAAGATTACAGAAGCTGACATACTGAGCATCGCCCCTTCAGCCAGTGTTTGTTTGCTGGTGCATTCAGCTGCAAATGGAAGGCGAATGGAGTCCATTTGACAAGAATTTAACATATTGAAGATAGAGAGTGTGTGGGTGTGTGTATATACTCATGTAATCTTATGGTGAGTACAGTACCATCACTTCTCTTAAATAACTGACAAAATGTTGTAGTCTGCAAAATACAACCGCCGCTCAATTGGTTTGTCCCAGTGCCATATTTGCTAGATAAACTTCAGAAGCATTCCAGTAGTTACATATTTTCCCCTGGCTGTTACACAAATACTGCAGTTTAAAACAATTGGCTAAAAGTCATTCTTAAGTCCCTTTCCTGTCTGCCCTCACACTAAACTCACATGCACCCAGTGAAAGGTGGGTCTGTTCACATAATACTGTTACCGGTATATGCAATGGTATTGAACACCACACATCTTCCTCTGACGTCAGCATCTGTGTTTATCTTATCAGAGGCCTTCAGAAGGAGGAACTTGTCCTGCTGACCCATGGAGACAGCGTTGATAAAGTGGCTGATGGCTTTAAAGTGGTGGCCCGATCAGGCAACATCATTGCCGGTGAGCAGAAAGTGAATTGGGTTGTGGCCCTCAATAACATAATCAAAAAATAGATTGTGGTTGTACACTCACATGCAAGTTCCAAATAAACAGCTGTATTTGTTTGTCTTTTTTAGAAGGCATTGAACTGTGTATGTATTTACATCTGACACTCTGAGAAGAATGTTCAATCTGTATTTTGTCTATTTTTCCCAATCTATCTTAAATCCTGATTTTAATTCTTTTACGTTCTAATAGTTTTTTGAATTTATTTTGAATGTATAAGTGGCATTCAAAGAGGATAAATGGCAACGGTTACAGTTCTTTGCCACATCTGTTTTCCCCACCAGGAATTGCTAATGAACAGAAGAAGCTGTATGGGACACAGTTTCACCCTGAAGTGGACTTGACTGAGAGAGGCATTGAGATGCTGCGTAACTTCCTGTTTGAGATTGCAGGATGCACAAGTAATTTCACTGTACAGAACCGCGAACAGGTGTGCATCAATGACATCAGAGAAAAAGTAGACAAGTCTAAAGTCCTGGTGAGTAAATCTGCACAAAGGTTTCATGATTGTTTGTGGTGTTATCCAAACTATTTTTTGGGCAGAGTGATGACTTAAAAGAAGAACCAGCATCAGAAAAGAGAAGAAAATATTTTCTCAGCACATTTGAACCTATAATGGGAGATTATTTGACTCAAATTCAAAAGCTGGCGTAGGGAGTGTGAAGCGTAATAGCCACTCAGGAAGTGGTGACAGCAGCAATAGTGGGAAGTAAAGTAGAACCAATTAAACTCTCAAATTAAACCCTGTTTTATCTGAAAAGAGGTAGTCGACTCCCTGAGTGGCTTCAAACTGGGCTTCATCTCAGGGGAGTGTAAGGACGATAAATGAGTGTAAGAAAAAGGCTCAAAGCACAGGATTCATATTTAAAGAAATGCATGCAGCCTCTGTTTCTTGTTCCTCTACTACAGTCTGAGGGCTAAGTCTTTCAATCTTTGTTACTATACTCTTGTTATAGGTTGTTCCTGCAGTAGCAATTGGCAAGTGTGGCATTGTGTGTGTGTGTGTGTGAAGAGTTGGTAGTCAGCTAATTATAAGTAAAGAAGTGTCAAGGCTGTAGTCATCACATCCTTTTTGATTGAGTTCATAATGCCTAATATTTTATAGCCTGCCAGTAGATAGAACACCAGATATTTCCAAGTCAACAGGACTAATACATTGGGTGGCTAACATGAATAGAAATTAGACATGCAGCTAATTAGAGAGCAAGACATAGTAAGTGCAAGGGGTTTGATACATGCTCCTTAATTTAGCAGGTTCACAAATGTATCGCTAAAGGGGATGGATGTCTCTACTCAACTATCTGGCTGCACAGTTAATGACTGTTTGTAATGTTTTCTTCAGGTGCTGCTGAGCGGCGGGGTAGACTCAACAGTTTGCACAGCTCTCCTTAACAAAGCTCTTAACCAGGACCAGGTGATAGCAGTTCACATCGACAACGGCTTCATGAGGAAGAGAGAGAGTCTGAGTGTGGAAGAGGCCCTCACCAAGCTGGGCATCAAACTCAAAGGTAGGGACAAAAGTCCTGATGGTCTGAAGTAGGGGTGGTACAATAAGGCCACAACTTAGTACATCCCATGATTGTACTTCCTTATATTTGTTATTAAAGTTTACATTGCCATGTGATGGGTAATTGCCATTATTTTTGACATTTTATAGACCATATGACTAACTAATAATAAAACTAAATAAAAACGGTTGCAACTCTGGATATTACAAAGTACAGAAGTATTATATATATTTTGTCTTTGACGTTATCTTGGAGAAGAACTTTTTTGTGTTGCTTGTGACCCAATGGTGTCTTCTTCCTTTTTCTCCTCTAAAATGTTGCTCTATTTAGTGGTGAATGCAGCTCACACCTTCTACAACGGAACAACAACCCTCCCTATCTCTGAGGAGGACAGGACGCCACGAAAACGCATCAGTAAGACTTTGAACATGACTACCAACCCAGAAGAGAAAAGGAAAATCATTGGAGATACATTTGTCAAAGTGAGTACTGGGTTTCAATCCTTTTATGTTGTGGAAAGTCTTCGTTATATATCACACTTTGATTTGAACCTGCAAGCTTGTTTGCCCTGCAGCATTGTTACCATGGAATACATGTGACTTTGTGATTTGTGTTGCTTCACAGGTGGCAAATGAAGTGATAGGAGAGATGAATCTGAAGCCAGAAGAGGTTTTCCTGGCCCAGGGTACCTTGCGGCCTGATCTCATTGAGAGTGCCTCTCACCTTGCCAGCGGCAAAGCAGAGGTCATCAAAACGCACCACAACGACACTGAGCTCATCCGCAAACTCAGAGATGAGGTACTGCACACATGCACATACCCACACAAATACTAACCTCTTCGTTTCCCCAATACATACTGCTGCTTCAGCGTGTGGCCATCATATTCAGTAAAATGGATACAGTTATGAATGCATACATTTATACCATTAGACAAGAAGGACACAGAATAATAAACCATTTTAGTTGAATGCTAAATAGCACTAAGCCATCTGTCAGTCATCATTTACAAAAAATGGCAGAATTTCATAACATATTAGGTGCTCACAGATTCTGCTAAATGCCATGGTTAATCACCACAAATAAAGTTATTTGAATTCTACAGGACAATATACTGTATTTTTGCTGTGGGGATGGGGCATCACCATTACACACAGTTTTCACATCCACTAAATGATGCTCATGTCATTACATCTACACAGTGACTTCTGGTCACTACTTCTTAAACTAAAGTATGCCTTTTAGTTTTGCTAACTTTCTACCTTAAATGGTACAAGCTTGTATTTTGAGCAGAGGGAAGGAGTCGCCTCTGATAAGAATAGTTTTTGTTGCAGACTGCACAGACAGTTTGATGCAGTGGTACAGACAGATTATCAAACTTTGCTCTTCTGCATCTCATAATGCTATGAAGGACTGCATGATACAAGAGTGACATGAACTTCTGCTCAATGCTGTAAACCATAAGTCTGTGTAAAAAAAGAACATCTGCTGTTTCAGTTTAGAGCAGATATTATGAAAGTCACACAAGCAGAGCAATAATGCAGTAACCCTGACTCACTGAAAAACATCTTCTATATCCACACATTCAGGAAATGTATCTTAAACACTGGGCGGACGCAAAACAAACATCATTTACCGTTTATTGAAAGTGTACATTATCTACAACATCCCCTAAAGAGTTTTTCCTTTTTTAACAGTGGTATTAGACTACACTTGAAAGGAGCGCTGAAGCTTCTGTGAAGAACATTCACACTCCTTAGCTGTTTACTGCTCATATATTATTGCCGTTTTTTGTTGTTTTGCCCAGCACTTCTTATATGAATGCACAGCTATGCAAGTTAAACATACCCCTTACTCCCACTCATTTGTGATCCTCCAGGGAAAAGTAATCGAACCACTGAAAGATTTCCATAAAGATGAGGTCAGAGCGCTGGGGAGGGAGCTGGGCCTGCCAGAGGAGATTGTCTCCCGACACCCTTTCCCTGGCAAGTACTTTTTTTATTTTTTGTGTTTATTTCACACATCCTCATTGTATATTTAGACACAATTTCATGAGGTACATTGATCATATACAGGCTGCGTGAAATAGGAAGCCCCAAATAAGCTACTAAAAGCTTTTTGGAGGGGGCTGATGATAAACATACAACAAATAATATACCAACCAAAAACTTGCCTATGATCTGAATATGCTGACAAATCTTTACAAAAGTGATTATTAATATTATTATTATTATAATGCTTAGTGATGATTTTTTTTTCTACCATTATCTCCTTTCTATATCGCTCTCTCTTTCCCACTGTACCTATTTACTTATTCAATCAGACAAACTCAAAACTGTCCTCCCATCACTCCTGTATTTGCTAAAAGTGCACCTCCTCTCTGCTTTGCCTTTTTAGGTCCTGGGTTGTCCATCAGAGTGATTTGTGCAGAGGAGCCCTACATCTGTAAGGACTTTGCTGAAACAAACAACATCCTCAAAATTATCACCGACTTCTCTGCAAGCGTCAAAAAGGTCGGAACAAAGCATATTCATCAAGAAAAGCTAATGTCATTGTAACTCAATCCTAATTCATTTTTTGCAATGACAATATGTTAAATACGGTGATTATGTCTATTTTTTTTTGTTGCAAAGTGTGTGTGTGTGTGTGTGTGTGTGTGTGTGTGCGTGTGCGTGTGTGTGTGTGTGAGAAAACATGTCCTGACAGTTTGGCGGTAGTACACAGATCCAAACAGATTGAGTACTTAGGAAATTTTCAGTGAACCAACTGTGTGTGTGACATGTTGAGCTTCTGTATCCTTCAAAAGCCTACAAAGTATGCCAGCTTAAACCATCAAAAACTACTGGTGAAATATTTGAGCAGTGTCCACATAGGAAATGAGAAGACACTTGTGGTGTCCATTTGTCCTGACTGGTTAATTATTAAGGTAACAATGTACAACATCTGGTAGTTGGTTGGCCACATTGCACCAAAAGCCAAATCAGTCTGATGATTTAAAGAGGTTTTGTGTCTAGTTTGTTTTGGTACCTTGTTTTTCACTTTGCTGCTAAAGGAAGGGCATCACCCTGAAAAATAGAGCACATATACAGAAGTCACACTACATATCGGCTGTTTGTGGCTGGTTGTCTGACAGTAGTAGTAGATTTTCTACTTTGACATTGTGAATCATGGTTTTTGTGACAAAGATGATGGACACATTTGAAGCTGCTAAATGAGAAGTGTTCCCAAAATGAGTAAAAATGTAGTCACAACATAGACAGAGCTATTTCTGAGGTCTCTGTCCTTTCAGTTCCAGATTTATCATGCTTCTTTAAATCTCTCTCTCTCTCTCTCCCCTCCAGCCCCATGCCTTGCTGCAGAGAGTCAAGTCGTGCATATCTGATGAGGAGGAAGAGAAGCTCATGCAGATCACCAGCCTTCATTCACTCAATGCCTTTCTACTGCCCATCAAAACTGTCGGCGTCCAGGTAACCGTTTGGGACAATCAATTCATCAAACCCAACCAGTTCCTCTGTAAACTGTTGTCTGTCCAGTGCCCAGCAAAATCTTGTTGGATGGCTTTACTTACAATTTTAGGGTTTTAAGGTCTACACATTTTTATACTCTACATATCATCTTCTATCTTATATGCTGTGAATAATGCTTCCAGTGATGTGCAGCCCGAATATGTTAACCTGCAGTCCAAATAGTAGCTTGTTAGGGCCCAAATAAAAAAATTAGTTATAGGTTAATGTTCCAAAACAAAATGCAAAAATGCTTGCTTTGTATCCAAAACAATAATTGGCTACAAAGCATGTTTGTTTAGGAGCTGTTGCATGTACTGAATGTGGAGAATTTAAATGTCTTTACCACTGCTGCTGAATGTCCAGAGGCAGGGGAAGCTTGAAACAGTATCTCACTTTTGCTGTGTTATAACTATAATTTAGTGGTTAACCCCTAGGCACACCCGCCCACCCAAAGCATCTCGGTGCCTTACTTGTTGACTCTCTCTGGGCCTACTCATGGGAGGGATCCGTTATAACATTTTAGTTTCTTCTTCAACTTCACTTATGTTGACCAATGTTAGGCTGACATACAAAGAGTGTGTTCTGTAGAAATGGTTAAACGTGGCAAAAAAACAACACATCACTTCCTGAGTAGTTTATACTGACCTTCAGCGTTGCCTGGAGAAAAGGATTGTCATGACTACTTTCCTCACCCAAACATTGCAGTCAGCCTGTGTGGGTGTGTCCTATTACTTCCTGTTTGAGGCCAGAGTTTTAAATTTACCCTAAACCTCAAATTGTGGGACAGACAGGAGACATTGGACAAACACGAGCCGTGTTTATTGCCTGTGGAATTTTTTGGAAGTGAAAACATACAGACATACTCTGTTTATAGAAATTTGATTGTTTATTTAACTGAAAAATAAGAATGTTTGGAAAATGACAAATGCGTCTGCTAACGTTTGTTGAAGATGTGTGTTCTGTTTTGTTTTCTTTGTTGCTCTGACGATAAAAATAATACATCTTTGGTTTTAGGGTGATTGCCGATCCTACAGTTACGTGTGCGGCATCACAAGTAAAGAGTCTCCACACTGGGAATCTCTCATGTTCCTGGCTAGACTCATCCCTCGCATGTGCCATAGCATCAACAGGTAATACACAGTCTTTGCTTACATCTGTACTCTTCATTGGTCTTCAGTAATATTTGGTCCTTATATTAGACACTAAGTGCAGTCAATGATCACTAGAACACACAAACACGCCCATTCATTCATGTCTCTCCTTTTTTCCAGAGTTGTGTACGTGTTTGGGTCCCACATGAAAGAGCCGCCAACAGACATTACCCCAACTTTCCTGACCACAGGCGTTCTGAGCACGCTCAGACAGGCTGACTTTGTAGCTCACTCTATCCTTCGAGAGTCTGGTAAGTGTGTGTGTCCAAGTGAGTTTTAGACATTTTAATTTAGTCCCTGTAATGATGCATTACAGATTATTTGGGATGATTTATATTTGAGTAAATGCAAAAAAGATGCAACCACAAGACTATCTAACAGTACAGTTTCTCTAAAACCATTCACTCCTTTTATAAAGCCTGGTATTACTATGCCTACATATGTATCCAGGAAAGTGTATGTGTCTGCATACTTGCAGCCACATGGGGAATTTAACATTTCTTCACAGGCAAACCAGATATTTGTTCTCCAGTGAGAAGAATTTTCTTTCGTGATATGTCTGTATTTTCTTGACTGTGGCCATGGTTTCACTCCGTATCCCATTGTGCTAATTAGATCTCACACTTAATCTTTCTTTTTTTCATTATTTCCCCTTTTTCTGTACAGTTTGTTGTAGAAATTTTGTTTGAATGTCTGGAGCGGTTGTATGCTATTTCTTTTCTTTTTACTAATGTTTCAGTGATTTTATATAATGTAGTATTAAAATTTATAATGGGCAGTCTATAGGATGTTTGAAAGCTGAAACCTCAACAACTACAAGTGTTAAAGTATTAATACTTCATGGACAGCTGCCCCATGGGCAAATGCTTAACATATTAAATCATGGTACCTATAGTGTCAACATGTGGTCAGTTATGTGTTTCATGTTTTTGCTAATAACTATATATAAATATATAAATATTTGCACAGTGTGTTCCTTGGATGAAGCTGATACCACAGCTCTTGCATGCATTTTCTTTAGGAAATGCACATTCTAGTGAAAGATGTGATTAACAGGGTGGATTTGAAGATCATTTAGATAATTTGCCCACATTTGATATCTTAATTTTTCCAACTTTTTTAGTGACACAATCCAACAAACCGATAGACATGGGTTAATTTCTAAAAGGTTTTCAGATTTAGTCTAAGACCATGAAGCAACTTCTATGTTCAGTTTTTTGTTATAGCAGCAATAACTCTCTTTCAGGCTATTCTGGTAAGATCAGCCAGATGCCGGTCATCCTGACCCCCTTGCACTTTGACCGTGACCCACTGCAAAAGCAGCCATCGTGCCGACGCTCTGTGGTGGTCCGCACCTTCATCACCAGCGATTTCATGACCGGCATTCCCGCCATGCCGGGCAACCATATCCCAGAGGAGGTATGCCACAATTCAACCTCTATACTTGGTCTTTGTGTTTTGTTAGACTTGGTGGTATCATCTTACCATCATGGATACTAACCTAGGTTCAGGGATTAAGCGTTATCGGCCCAAGAAAAAAATATAAAAGGTGCGTCACAATGTCTTCTTTTTGGTAGTTCAGTGTTTCAGGAGTTATTTGTCTTATCCTTTTTCCCCAGGTGGTGCTAAAGATGGTAAATGAGATCAAGAAGATCCCAGGCATCTCCAGAGTCATGTATGATCTGACCTCCAAACCGCCTGGCACCACAGAGTGGGAATAAAACCCAACATGATTTCATACCAATAGGACACACACTCACACACAATGCACAAACACACTCGACAGATATCAGAGAGGGCTGGTGAACTCCTCTCCTTGTCTGTCCTTCCTATCTCCCTACTTTTCCTCACCCCCAACCCTCCCTCATGTACCTCCACCCCTCTCTTCAACATTCCCACGGAAGGCAGACCGTACTGTGACGGGCGCACATGCAAAGGCGCTACTACTCTGCTCTCCCTACCACTCCTCCCTGGTCTTAATATTTTTGGCAATAGGGATTGATTAATGTTGGTTATTGATAATATATTGTCATTTTTGATCCATGTACATCAATGTATTTCCTCTCTTATGATGAAAAGATAAATTGCTGCTTCCTTTTTGTAAGGTCAACCATTAAAGGCAAGCAGTGAGAAGCTGTGGAAGTTCAGAAAGTAGACTTTCATGTTGTGCCTCAGGTTGCATTATGGGACTAGCTAAACATAACAAGTGAACAAAAGTGTCATTAAAAGAAACAGAAGGAGAGTTTCAGCAATTGTTTTACTGCCTTTTTGTCAGATGTTTTTTGTTTCACTGTTGTAGGTCAGAATACTATTCTCTCTATTTGTCCATTTTCACTTTCTGCCTGTATACTGTGCTATGAAGGTTGTTGGTTTTTAAACTAAAAATGCAACCAATGTGACCAATCCATTTTTAAGCTTTTTGTTTTGCCAAAAGTAGAATATGCTGTGGTGATATGTATCATTGTGGGATCATCTGAAGATCTTCTCCAAGCTACGTTTGTTGACCAGAGCTCTTGACTTGTTGCTGTGGGACATTGTGGACAGCAGTCAAACCAAGATTAGCTTCAGTATGATGACTAGTGTGCAGGAGGCCAATATGATGGGTAACTTTGTATGTGCCTGTTCTATTGATTTTGTTTTTCTTTGGTGTGACCTGACCTGGACTTTAATGTTTCCAGAAAGGAGGATATAACATAGTTTCTCCTCATGCTGCAATATGTATGCTTTTTATGAAGAATAAACATGACAAGAGGACTAACTAATGACAAAATTATAAGTACGGTAGAGTTATAACCACATTCTGTAAATTGCTGTAATTTCATCATTATTTGGCTGTTCTTTTGTTGTGCAGGGGTACATCTTAGAACATTGTCGCTTTTTCTTTTTTCACCAATAGGTCTGTAGTGTTAAACGTCCGGTTAAGAACACTGTCTGTTGGCATCTCTGACGTAACTTCACTTTGTCTCAAAAAGGCATTGACTGCTTAATTTTTCTGATATCAAAACATGCAGCACATCATAATCTCTAGTGTCTCTCGTGGTTTAAACCTCCGTGAATACAGTGCTCAGGTTTAACTGAGATTTAAAAAGTGTATTGTACCCCGATAGAGACATTTCACTTGGATGCGGTAATTCTCATGGCTCCAGTATTTGTCTTTGTGCCTCTCATCCTCTGTTATCCCCTTAAGCTTTAGTGGCAAAAATACTCCTATTGCAAAATTAATTGTTTTCCTAACTTGTCTTAACTGCTATTAGTGTTTCTCCCTCTGTTCTGAATTTAATAAGTGAGTTTTATGTTAAGTCTCCACAGAAAAACAACTTAATAATATTGGACACAATTTTGTAGTTTTAATTTAACTGCAATATTGATAAGATTAAGTTATGCAATTTAATGTCTTTTTTTTAATTTTAAATGTTTGTTCCATGCTCATTCTCCTTAGTAACGTGCCTCAACTTAAGCCACTGCATGCAGTTTCAACTATGATGACATTTGTACAATGGAAAACTGAGCTTTAATAAAGATCTCCATGTTGAAATTTCTCTTTTCTGTTATAAGCAGCTTATCGGCTTTGCACTTTTGTTGTACTTTTGTAATAATTTTCATTTTGATATTTTTGTTTTTCTTCTTGTTTTCTACAGTTGAACAGTATCAATCTTTGGAGTACCTTTTGAGTTAAAAATAAGCACCAAGGTAAATATTAACCCCACCAAAACAGAGGCTGCAAGATACTATAACGTGTCTATGATCCAAGTCCTTGTAGAGGTGAGCGTAAATGCAGCTTGTGCTAACCCCACTCTGCTTTATTTTTTATTTTATTTAACCTTTAACCAGGAAAGGTTCCGTTGAGTTACAGTAACTCTTCTCTCTGGGAGTCCTGGCCAAGACTGTTGGCAAAAAGTTTCAAAATACATTAAAGACAGGACAAAGGTTGCATACTACACCACAAATCTCTATACATACTAGAACACAAACAAGACATTACACTTAAGCCGATACAGACATACAACTTAAAGGGCACCTAGTTAAAAGCAATTACACTGTTTGGTTAGAGTTGACTTTAAAAGGTTTAAAAGTATTGAAAGGTGGAAGTGATTCTAGATTCAAGGTGTTTTGAAGTTCATTCAGACATTTAGTGCATATGATGAGAAAGTTCTATTCTTGTTGATAGAATAGTTAATAGTAACTACACAAAGAGAGACAAAGACCCTTTTCAATTCAATCAGATGAGAACATTAGTGTTTTTGATTGCTACATAATTGGATTTTGGCAGAACTCATCAGTATCAGTCAGATGTCTCTCATTAGCCTGAGACAGATCACAAGGCCTCAATCACACACACACACACACACTGAAGGTAATAATTTATCAGGAACTATACAAGGACTACATCAAAACATCCTTTTTTTTTTTTTTTTTTAGATTGCTACTTTCTGTGTGACAACTTTCCTTTAGTATAATTTAATGTAATAACTGACCGTGAAAGACGTTTTGACAGTAGCCTATTTGTGTGCAGTTGGCCCTTATTACCCAGCAGAGGTCCCTCTGTGTGCTGGGGGTTCAGGTGTGTGTTTCTCCCTGCTGACTGAGAGACATGAGCAGACAAGTTCAGTCACCCATCAACACACATGCAGATCCATAGGGGACAAGGCACAATGTTGGAACAGTAGCTGCTGTGTTAAGACAAGTTATCACATGCAGCTGCCAATTAACTTGTGGCCTGTGGCAGTTTATCCTCGGCAGCTGACCTGAGTACAGACTGATAAACTGATTTGTATTTACAGGATAGAAAAAGAGAACAAAATGGTGTGTACTGTAAATATGTCCCCTTGCAGGAGCAATTACAGGATTTTTTATTCAAGTTTAGAAAAAAATACAAATTTTGGTTGTTTTAAACATTCTGAGGTTGCAAGCCGTTTATTTGTACAATTTCTTTTGTCATATGGTTATTACTAAATGTAAAGAAATGCATGTTAAAGAATGAAACATTTTTCCAGGATTAACAAAAATGGAAACAAAAACCAGAACCAGGTTTATACACAGTAAAGTTTGGATCCCAAAGTTTAAGAAACAAAGGCAGCCAAGCAGTTATATGATACCTGCAGGAGAGAAGAAAGTAACTGGATCCTGACAAACAAAAGTTAAACTTAGAGGATGGAATTCTATTACGATAAAGAGCTTCAACAGCACATTACTAGTTCCATGTGTCATTGCATCATTGCGTTATTTGTGTGTGTATGTGTATGTTGGACCCATCCATGTTTGGGTGGTTTGGCCAAGTAGCAATTTCCAAAATGATTTGTTGAATACTAAGGGAATGTGTGTGTGTGTGTGTGTGTGTGTGTGTGTGTGTGTGTGTGTGTGTGTGTGTGTGTGTGTGTGTGTGTGTGTGTGTGTGTGTGTGTGTGTGTGTGTGTGTGTGTGTGTGTGTGTGTGTGTGTGTGTGTGTGTGTGTGTGTGTGTGTGTGTGTGTGTGTGCATTTGGAGGTCCAGTTTGTGCTCTTGAAGGGAGACAAAAGCAGTGTAACACTTTTTGAACCAAACTACATTTTACACACCATTGTTGAGATCCTAATGCTAACTAACTAAAATTAACAAAGGTTTATTGCTCAGTGATGATTAATATTCCCTCATCCAGTGTCCTCCTTTTCACTTTTGTTCTCAGGTTACCAAGTGCAGCACATCTCCCATGAGAGAAGATAAGACACCTGTCACACTCTGCTGTTTCCTTTGCTGTCTGCCACAGCGAGAGCTCTCCCGACTCCTTTATGCATCTGCATAGCATGGAAATCTCTTGCTTTTTGCTTGGATTATGCGGCTTCATCCACTTTTACAGCTCTGTTTCAGCAGAGTCTACATGCAAGCTGAAGGCCAAGTTCAACCTGAACAGCTACAAGGATGTAGAGAAGAAGACGGTTGTTATTGGGGGGATGTTTCCTATTCACAAGCGTATTGCTTCCAGTGATGGCAACACTTCAAGGGTGCCTTTGTCCTCGGGGTGTGAGGGGTGAGTTGAGCTGCTCGTATGTCTTTTTTCCTCATTGTGACTGTGTTGGCTTTTACTTTAAGTTGTTGTAAGAATATATTACACTAATCTTAGATAATCTCATGAGGCCTATTTAAGTGAAATTGTTTAATATTTTAGCCCTTAAATGAGAAATAATTTGACTTAAGTATGTGTTTCAGCCATACAGAATACTTTTGAGAACACTTCACCGCATGATTTTACTATACAAATCAAGACAGAGCAGGGCAGCACCTCTGGGGCCAATTAGCCACAGTAGCCCATATTATTATGGGGGCTGGCCTGTACAGTGTATTATGCAACAATAATCAGCAAACTGTCCTCTTGTGGCTAATTTAGGTAACAACTTCAAACAATTAAAATAGTCTGTGTACATATATCTGCCAGTCATCAAGCATTTTAATTTTTCACATACTGTATGTACAGAGTTTTTCTTTCTTTGTACAAAAGCTTGTATACTATGTGTACCTTAAACTCATCACTTCCCATCATCCTCCAGGTTTAACTTCCGTACCTTCCGCTGGACCCAGACCATGCTGTTTGCCATAAATGAAATTAACCAGAAGGACAACCTGCTGCCTGACACCAACCTGGGTTACGTCATCTATGACTCCTGCTTCACCATCTCCAAGGCCGTGGAGGGCACCCTCACCTACCTGACGGGCCAAGATGAGGCTGTACCTAACTATCGCTGTGGGACTGGGGCCCCTCTGGCTGCTCTGGTGGGTGCTGGGGGCTCCGACTTGTCCATTGCCACGGCTAGGATACTTGGACTTTATCACTTCCCACAGGTAGGCCAATACTGAGTTAGATGAAGACAGGGAGAAACGAACAAATGAACAAGTTCATTACAACAAAAGTAATGTGGGTCTCCTCTTTCATCTTTAGGTCAGCTATTGTTCCTCTTGCTCCGCCCTGGAAAGTAAGTTCCAGTTCCCCACCTTCCTCAGGACCATTCCCAATGACAAGCACCAGTCTACAGCTATTGCCCAGCTGGTGCTTCACTTCGGCTGGACTTGGGTGGGCACAATAGCGGCCGATGATGATTATGGCAAGTATGGCATCAAAGACTTTAAGGATCAGGTGGAGGAAGCTGGTGTTTGCATCTCCTTCTCTGAGACCCTGCCCAAGGTAACATCTTTTCAGTCAATGTTTCATTATCCCACTATTAATCACACTCTGGCATGCCTGTCTTTTCTTAAGATGTATCACAATTTATTCCTTTTGAAAAATGAATGTTATTTTTTTAAACTTCAGGTCCATAACCCTGGGGTCATCCAGCGTATTGTTAAAACTGTAATTGAGGCCACAGCCAAGATCATCGTGGTCTTCTCATCAGACGTGGACCTCAGTCCTCTTATCCTCGAGCTGCTCCGGCACAATGTGACCAACCGCACCTGGATTGCCAGCGAGGCCTGGGTCACCTCCGCTCTCATCAACCAGCCTGGGGTGAGTGCTCAGTCCAGTAAGGGGGGAAGTCTCATTTATTGGTTGACTGAACAGAAATGAAGCAGATGCTCCAGTAGCTCTGACCAGTCCAAACAAAATGTGTACATTTGTAAACAATTTGAACTCAAGTTGACAGTGTGCATGTTTTTACTCAGGTGAGCTCCTTGCTGGGTGGTACCCTGGGCTTTGGGGTAAAAAGGGCTGACATCCCGGGTCTTCAGAGTCATCTACTGGAAATAGACCCCTATGCTGACCTGCTCACAGAGGAATTCTGGGAGACTGTGAGTATAGCTGACTAATTGGCCAGAGTAGCTTTGGGGTGATGAATTATCCAAATTGATCTCCACCAATCTATTAACCACATGTAAAATCTGATTGTGACAAAAATGCAGCTAGTAATAACACATCTTGGCTTGGACTGACAGTTGCAGTGGCAATTGACTGCAAACAAGATGATGAATATTCAGTGGAAACTTTAAAAGTCATACACAAGTTTGTGACCTTATATTTTGTCTTATAGTTGTTTAACTGCACATTAGACTATGGAAAAGCAGTGAATCAGGCCAAACAGAGGGCCAAGGAGGATAATGGCACGCTGTCCAGGGCAGTGAGGGGGGTCCCTGATGGGCTGTGTACAGGCAAAGAGTCTCTTGCACAGTTCAATAACACCTACTCTGATGTTTCTCAGTTACGAATCACCTACAGGTCAGTTTTCTAGGGTCATATTGTTACTGTAGTAGAATAGTAGAATAGTAGAATAGTATTTACTGATTCTAGTAATACAACTATATTCTTTATACCATCATAATACTAGAATTTGCTACTACAAAACCTTTTACTTCCATGGCTAAGTACATACCACCATTAAAGAGACAGTTTACCCAAATTACAGAAAGTAGCCAGGAAAGTGCCAGGATTTTGAGATTCCAGCCACTGAAATTCCGGCTTCCACTCTAATATAATGGAGGTGAATGGAATCACATTTGTGCTGCATAAAGCAATGAAAAGCCAATAACTGACAAGAAGGATTTGGGGGTGGGGGTTGGGGCGTTAGTGCGCAGAAGCACGGAAGTGCCGTCACTGAACATCGCTTTGAGCATCTTTAAGTGAAAATTAGTTTTTCTTTTTGTGATTTGGGTGAACTAATCCTTTTGATATTAAAGTCATGCTGATGGAAATGTGGATGATGGTGCAAATTGATGAGGATGATGATGATGATGAAGATGTCTCCCCACAGTGTGTACAAAGCTGTGTACGCTGTGGCCCATGCCTTGCACAACCTGGAGCACTGTGAAAGGGACAGGGGCCATTCAACGGGAACGACTGTGCCAACATCACCAACTTTGAGCCATGGCAGGTAAGCCTGTGTTTGTGTGTGAGAGACTACAACTGTTTTTATATGCATGTGTTTCACCATCTTTCTCTCTCGTAGCTGATGTACTACCTGAAGAACGTGCGCTTCAAAGTACCGCACACGGGCGAAGAGATCTACTTTGATGAGGGGGATGTAGAAGGCGTCTATGACATCATCAACTGGCAGTTCAATAGTAATGGGGAGATATCCTACATTACTGTGGGACGTTACAATGGCTCAGCAGCCCCAGAGAACAAGATGACCATAATGAATCACTCCATTCTGTGGAACAATGATGTGTTGGAGGTCAGCAGCAAATTGATCAAGATGGCCATGAACTCTTCTTATGAACTTATGATTAGTGTCACATGCATGTGTGTCTCTGTAAATCTGTGTGTGTGTGTGTGTGTGTGCGTTGCAGCCCCTCGGTCAGTGTGCAGTGAGAACTGCCAGCCGGGCACCAGGAAGGGAATCCGGCAGGGAGAGCCAGTCTGTTGCTTTGATTGTATCCCATGTGCTGATGGCGAAATCAGCAACTCAACTAGTCAGTACAAACCTTTCAAACTTCTACTAAAATATAAACCTTAGTGAATAAATTAACAAATAAACAAGACAACATTCAATACGAGCTGTTTTATTTAATTATTATTATTATTATTTAATAGCCTGAAACTACTCAACTTTTCTTAAATTTAATGTAGCTGTGCCATACTGGTATCTGTCAAATCTGTATGGTCCTATTTGGAATAATTATAAAACAAGCAAAAATAGAATAATCACAAAACTAAGCATCAGAATTCCATTCAACAAATACAACGCTACAAAAGCAAAATTGGCTATTATTATTATTATTATTATTATTACTATTATTACTATTATTTTCCTCATTGTGACAGATGCTAGATCTTGTGTTTTAGAGGACAATTGACTGTACTGGGCCTCAGTTTCAAATCAGAGCTAAACATGACTCTTCCTTCCTTCCTTCCTTCCTTCCTTCCTTCCTTCCTTCCTTCCTTCCTTCCTTCCTTCCTTCCTTCCTTCCTTCCTTCCTTCCTTCCTTCCTTCCTTCCTTCCTTCCTTCCTTCTCTGGTAGATGCTCGTGCATGTATCCTGTGCAGTTACCAAGACTGGTCCAATGATGCTCATGATACCTGTGTACCAAAAATCATTGAATTCCTGGCCTTTGGAGAGCCTCTGGGAATCACTCTCATCATCATCTCAGCCTTCGGAGCACTAGTGACCATTGCTGTCGGGGTGAGACTTACAGGGAAAACACACCTCCTGGTGAAGCCAAACAATTCATTGTTGCAGAGAGTAGGGAGCTAAAACCTTAAATGGTGGCTTTCACTGGTTATCTTTTTCTAGGTGGTGTTTGTTGCACACATTGGCACCCCTTTGGTGAAAGCCAATGATCCTCTGTTGAGTTTCTCGCTACTCTTCTCGCTGGTGGTGACCTTCCTCTGCTCCATCGTCTTCCTCGGAGAGCCTCAGCACTGGAGCTGCATGACCAGCCAAGTGGGTCTGGCCCTGGGCTTTGCTCTCTGCCTTTCTTCTATAATGGGTTGGTACTTTGTCTTTTCTTTTTTTACTGTACTGTTGTGTGTATGTCTTTGTATGTACTGTATGTAAGTAAATGTACACTGCATACTTGGTAATGGGCCACTGTAATGTACAATAAACCTGTTACTGTCTACTAACTACTTTATAATTTAGGTAAGGCTGCAGTGTTGATGATGAGAGCTCGGGCTCTGAAGAAAGCGCGTGCCATTGCCAAAGCAGCAGCCAAAGCTGCAAAGAGCGGCAGTCCTGATGTCACTGTAACCAACACACTAAACAACAATGAAGCCAATACCTGCACTGACCCTGAAGTTGACAGTCTCACCTGTGCCCACCAGAGGGCGATAGCTGCTGTAGCTACAATAATACAGGTAAATACAGTGAAAATTAAAGGAAGAAAAGATGTAAATCATCCTACTTTACATCTTACTCTGACCTGATCCTGTGATACTGTATATCTGACCTTCTTCTACCCAGGCTGTAGCGTGCACAGTGTGGCTTGTCATCCTCCCTCCATTCCCCGTCCAGAACACCTCTGCCCAGAATATAAAGATCATTCTCGAGTGTGATCAAGGGTCTGTGGTCTTCATCTGTTGTATCTTTGCCTATGATATCCTGCTGGCTCTGCTGGCCTTCATCTTTGCCTTCATAGCCCGCAAACTGGAGGACCACTTCAGGTAGGAAACACACAAGGTTTCACAGTAAATAAACAGAGGAACATTGAGCATAGCAGTTAATATCATGGCAGCCACTGAGGTAAATGGACACAGTGGAAATAAATAGTAATAAAAAAAAAAAAAGTGTCTTGTAGGGCAATATGTGCAAAATTATGTAGACCATTAAGATTTGGGGTATCCATATTTCTCTTATTAAATCCTTTTAGTGTAAAGAAAATTTCTTCTGACACTCAATCTGTCTTCCAGTGAAGGAAAGAGTTTCACCTTTGGCATGCTCGTCTTCTTCATCGTGTGGATCTCCTTTGTCCCGGCATACCTAAGCACACGTGGCAAGTTCATGGTTGCTGTCCAGATCTTTGCCATCCTGGCTTCCAGCTTTGGCCTGTTGACCTGCATCTTCCTGCCCAAGTGTTACGTTCTTTTGGTCAAACCTGAACGCAACACAGAGGAGATGATGAGGCCCCGCGCTAAACCACGTGATGGGACCTCGACCGGGACCTCGGCCTCACTCGCTACAACTGCTACTGAGGTCAATGCTACAATAGCATCCACTTCTATTGATGATTAGTGGAGCAGCACTAAACTGAGCCAATACTGAATACTGAATATAATGTAGATGGCAGATGTGCCACTGCTTCATTGGTCAACTAGTCCAACTGATTAGGGTTCCTATATTTTACAATCATCATGTTTGGTCAAAATATTTTATTATTATTATGAGGGAAGAAAACTACTACCTCACTGATTACTCAAAAAAAATATTACTTTTTCAGAAATTAGGGTCCTAATGCATATATGTCAAACACAAGACATTTTTAACACACACTCTTTAAAAATATATAGTTTTGACTGTACAGTAAGGTTTCAGACTCTTAATGTCAAATCATCATTGTGGTAGCAGAACTAAAATGAAGTTAAGGTTTTACCTCAGAAATCATACTGCTGTACTACTAGTTG
Source organism: Percina caprodes (assembly GCA_013375575.1). Lineage (NCBI taxonomy): Eukaryota > Metazoa > Chordata > Actinopteri > Perciformes > Percidae > Percina > Percina caprodes. Next base: position 409,786 of record JABXJD010000108.1, on the reverse strand, counting down.
CAAATACATTTCAAACAAATTTGATAATTTGTAAACATACAGATATTTAGCTTATGCTGTTCCTATTAAAATAAAAAATGTTTACCCTGTAAACTTTTCAAATTACCGTAATACTGTAATAATAACTGTTTCATTTCATAATAATATAATAAATGTTATTTTCAGTCACTATAATACGTGTTTTTCTTGTTAAAGGAATATATTTGTTCATGCTCATTTTGGGGCAGTACTATTTATTAGTGTCTGTGAAAATCTAGTAAAAATACAATATATTGCTTTGTAGTGCATAACTCCAAAATTGAATTAATGTCTTCTCACAGTTATTAAGCAAGATTATCACTAAAATGATCTTGTTTACACTTACTTTTAGCTCCTTATTGTAGAAATTTGTTGAGGTTCTTCTGGTTGAAAAGGACATTTTAAGGTACAATGGCCTGGGAGGAAAACCCAGAAGAAGAAACATATATGTACTGTATGTAAGGAGCATGGTGTGATCAGAGCAGAGCGATCCAGCAGAGGGTACTGTGGAAATAATAAACCTCATGGTTGCTCTGCTGACTGTTGGCACAACAACCCTTAACCCTGGGTCAAAGTGAGCTGGATTGTGATAAACAGTACATATATATACAGTATATATATATATATATATATATATATATATATATATATATATATATATATATATATATCACATTGATGATTATTAGTAATGATTATGTTTTGTAAACCGTTGAATTTCTGAAATACTTTTCAGTTGGAGATTAATAATGCCAGAATATGTGTGTGTGTGTGTGTGTGTGTGTGTGTGTGTGTGTGTGTGCTTACTTTGTGTGTGCATGTGGCTTTCCAGTGTGAAGCTGTAAAGTCCAGCTAAAGCTGATGACAGAGCAGTGAAAGAATGTGTTTATAATTTATTGTCCACTGACAAGTGTGGAAAGGAACAGTAGTGCTAAATCAAGATCAAATGTGCGCATGTGCATCACTCTATGTGTGTGTGTGTGTGTGTGTGTGTGTGTGTGTGTTTTTTCACGCACGCGCTAATGTTAACTTACAGTTGTTTTCAGTTAACATTTTATTGCTTTATAAAGTCAACAGTTTACCTTTCATCTGTTTTTTCATATTGCAGATCCAAGTGCAACATAGTGACGCACGTGGAAAATGTAACTGAATCTATTTTCAATTCTTGGAAAGCATCACACACATATCTTACTCATCAGCACCTATTGGGATTTCCCTCCTACCCTGTTTAAGGAGCACTGTACTCTAAATTAGCCTACGTTGCTTAGAACACGTTTGTGATTCATTTCAAGAAGTTCTCATCCACATCATACGCCTGAAGAACTTCACGTCTTTCATTTCTCTTTTTAAGTCTCCATGTGATTGATAAAGGACTACGGGAGTGTGACACAGTCCAGATGAGCCAACGAGCTAAAGTCATTTGCTCATTTTCCAAATGCAGAAGTTAACTGTGTTTACGCATGTGGGTGGGTACAGTGGTAGTCACTCAAAATGATTTATAGAGCCAGTGACATTACTTGGAGGTGTCCCTGCTTAGTGTATGTGTTTGCTTGTGCATGGTTGTGTTTGTTGTGTGCATGTGTTGGCAAAAGAGTTAATGCTAAATTTCCAGATGGAAATAAAATGACTAAGTACAACATACACCAATATAGACCCACTGAGGGAGAGGCAAACTGATGCTGCTGCAGTGAGTCTTTGACATGTTTGATCAGTAATAAGATCAGTGACAAACTAGAGAAAAAATAACATGGTGTCTTAAGCCTGCAGAACAACTTCATGCTCCTTGGCACAGTTGTTGTTCACCTTTATTTATTAAAAGAAGTTTAACTGAGATCCAATCTGAATGGGAAGAGGGTTGTAACAATTTACACTGAAATGAGAGCTGACTGCAATGAAGAGGAGTTTAACATTTAAATATTGACACCAAGAATGAGATAGTCTGGTAGAGATTATGGCTAAATCTGGTTGGTTTAACTAGAAGTGTACATGCCTCTAATCAGCCAGAAATAGGTAGCAGGAGCAGAGGGAGGTTAATGGGAATGAGTGAGTGACATAAGACAGTCTTGCTGTTTGAACTTTCGCTAAGATTCATTTGAGTTTGTGTCTGTACATTGCTGATATCTAGAACATATAGAGATTTAATCTGAGGCATTCAGGCTTTTTCCTTGTGGTGTTAAGAGGTTGTGTCAAAACTCACACATTCACAATTAAATATTAACCTGTGTGCAGTCTTACTTGCTAAACTACTAAATACAAGTTTCATCACTAAATAACTAAATGGATGCCGTATACTTTAAAGCTGATCATCTTAAAACAAACCTAAAGGAAGACAGAACCGTGTCCATATAAACTCATGCAGCATCTACTTTAAATTATGCATAATGCAATCAAATACCACGGAAGTTAAACCCACCACAACTGTGTATATTATTATTGTATAAATGTAGTACTGCACAGTGCAGCTGTATTACCAGTGATAGACTAATCAAACAGCAGCATCTAAGATATTAGAGCAAGAGTTGGGTGTACCACATGCCTTTGTATGTGCGCACCTGTGTATCTGTGTATCAGTTTGCGTCTCAGTAGGGGTTCAGGATAAAGGACTTGAATGACGGGTTTTGTCCATGCTAGGATTTCTCTCTTAGTGACGAAGACATTACAGAGAAGTCAGATTGGGTTCACTTTGTGTGATGAATATTCCCCAAGCAGTAACCTTGATGGACAACATGTCATCCAGAAGGAGTGCTGTGTGCAGGCCTATGTGTGCCATGTTAAACATGCCATATGTTATCCATCCTTATCTTCTAATGGTATAGCAAAAATCTCCATCAGGTAGGCTAATATATTTCTAATATTTCAAGGTTATTATTTTATAGTATTGCCCAAGTGGTAGCTTTCTGTGACATGGTCTTAAAAGACACTGCACAACCCTGCAGCAAACAGCAGAACTCCCGCAAATGTCCAATACAAATTAGCTGTCGACTACAGACATAGACAGAGGTCTGTCCTTTATCCCTTCACACTGTACAGTCAGCATTGACCCCAACTTTTCCCCCCAGACCCCTCAGACATGTTCAGTAAGCTATCAAGGTCTCATTACCCAGCTAAATAATTCAGGGCTGACACTCCATCGCTGATCTATTCACTTGACCTTTGAGGACACTAACCTCTGGGTATCTGCTTAGACATTGGAGCGTACAGGTTGAGCACAAGGAGCCATTTAATGGATGAGTGCGCATAGACTTTATGGTATTTCCCCACTGTGTGGAAGTTTACGCTCCAGCAAACCCAGCCATCTTGTTAGATAGAGTTATGTTTGCTAAATCCATTGGTTAGTCCTCTTTCTAAAAGCCATGTAATGATGAAAACATGTTAGAAACATGGTGTTATGCTTCTAAAATACAAAGAAGTATTTAAGCTATAAGCATCTAAACAGGGTTATGTTTTCCTTATCATACTTATAATACTGAGACTAACTAGCTCAACCATAAGATCAATGCTCCTTTATTTCAGTCTTCTATATGTATCATCTGCTGGTCATGACGCTAACTTTTTGCCCGACACATGCCGCTTTAGCCTCAGTCTTTTAGCACAATATCATCTTTATAGCTATTAAGTTCATATTTAAGACACACTTTACAAGATTCTCGCCTTTGAAGAGAGTCAGCTGGACAGCAAGAGATAGCGTTTTCACGTCAGTAGCTAAATAGAATTGAAGACTTTACATGGATGTTCTTATCCAACAAATTTCGTGAGTGAATTTTGAGCTTCAACAAATTTTACTTCTGATATTTCTCTTATCTTTGCAGTTAAACATTACAAATGTGTAAACAAACCTTTATGACTTGAATTGACTTGATCTTCTCACATTAAATTCAAACAGTTGAAACATTTTAATTTCAAACTTAAAATGCAGTGCTCATTGTTGCACCAACAAAAGCTTGCCCCTATCCTTTGGTTTGGACAAGTAAGTCAGCACTTCACTTAGCAAGCTTTTGTAATAAATGAACTCCACTTCACTCAAAGCCTCTCTCCTTCCTTCATTACCCACCACCCTTCTTCCCTTATAACACTTTGATCTTCCCTCTGTATTTGACTAAACTTGTGTTGAGTCAGGTGGCCTCCTGCTCTCATTTAGTACCTGACATGAATTAGCATCTCATTAGCATGCAATTCCTGTTAACCACACAAACGATGATTGAATGCGTGCGTGTCCTTCCATTCACCTTCAGTATATACAGTGGGGTTTGTATTAATGTGCATAAAGAAGTCAAGAAAAGATGGAAAAATCTCCAAAAGGCATCAAATGACATATTAGATATTCATATAATATGTCACAAAAAGTTAGACTTTATTTCCATCATTTACACTTTCAAAATAACAGAAAACCAAAAAATGGGCACCCTGCAAAGTGTTTTTAGATGCCAATACCCTCTGTTTGGAATGTAATTAAGAAATGGCAGTCATCAGGAAAAGTGGAAGTTAAAGCAAGATCTGGAAGACCAAGAAAAATATCAGACAGAACAGCTCGCAGGATTGTGAGAAAAGCAAGTCCAAACCCACGTTTGACAGCACGATCCATCCAGAAAGACCTGGCAGACACTGGAGTTGTGGTACACCATTCCACTATAAAGAGATACTTGTACAGATATGGTCTTCATGGAAGAGTCATCAGAAGAAAACCTCTTCTACATCCTCACCACAAAAATCAGCGTTGGATGTTTGCAAATGAACATCTAGACAAATCTGATGCATTGTGGAAACAAGTTCTGTGGACCGATGAGGTTAAAGTAGAACTTGTAATGAGCAAAGGTACGTTTGGAGAAGAAAGGGCACAGAATTTTATGAAAGGAACCTCTGTCCAACTGTTAAGCATGGGGGGGGATCAATCATGTTTTGGGGTTGTATTGCAGCCAGTGGCACAGGGAACATTTCACAAGTAGAAGAAAAAATGGATTCAATAAAATTTCAGCAAATTTTGGTCGCTAACTTGATGCCATCTGTGAAAAAGCTGAAGTTAAAGAGAGGATGGCTTCTACAAATGGATAATGATCCTAAACACACCTCAAAATCCACGGTGGATTACATCAAGAGGCGTAAACTGAAGGTTTTGCCATGGCTTTCACAATCTCCACATAACTGAAAATCTATGGATAGACCTTAAAGGAGCAGTGCATGACAAACAGCCCAGAAATCTCAAAGAATTGGAAGACTTTTGTGCAGAAGAAAACTCTTGGCTGGCTCCAAGAAGCGTTTCCAAGCTGTGATACTTGCCAAAGGGGGCAGTACAAGGTATTAACTCTGCAGGGTGCCTAAACTTTTGCAGATGTCATTTTTTTTGTTTTCTGTTATTTTGAAAGTATAAATGATAAAAAATAAAATCTAACTTTTTGTGACATATAATACGAATGTCTAATCTGTCATTTGATGCCTTTTGGAGATTTTTCCATCTTTTCTTGGCTTCTTTATGCACGTTAATACAAGTTTTTACCTGGGGTGCCCAAACTTTCAAACCCCACTGTACATTCCCCCTATTTGCACAGTGCTGCTTTGCTGTTTATACATGGCTGTATGCATCTGTGGTCAGAAAAACCAGAGGAAAAATTCAAAGTCTGATTGAAAAGTTGTGAAGATGGAATCCATAAAGGCTCTTTGGTGTTTGTGTTTATTTAAAATCTGAACTTTCAGCAGAACAAACATACCAAAATGAAAACGGAATGAAACACAAGACCTCACAGAAAACCTCTATATGTCAATTTACACGCACATTCTAACTAGTTGGCAGTGCTGTGCAATGTTTTTTATGCTAGTACACTTTGCTCTTAAATTAAAAATGTCATAGTCAGATATCAACTTCGTTGTTTTGGCAAAGGTGGATGCCCAAAATATATTTCACGTGTGTCTGTGTCTACATATTTTGCTGCCAAATGTGTTTCCACATTTCCACATTGTTATGCCTGGCAAAGGTGTAAATTTGTGTTTCTCTGCCTGGAGTCTTATGACATGAGAAATGGTGTTAACACTCCAAGACTTTGAAATCGTCCTGGAGGAGTGTAAATATAGAATTGTCACTAAAACCAACCCAGAAGATAAAAAAGAAACAGTGTGCCAGTGTACTTTTGGAGTGTGTTGATAATTGTTACAGTAATAGCTCTGCTTCAAAGTATTTCCACTGTTTATTGACTAAATTAACATTCAAATGCAGAATAGTTTTCATTTTATTTTCTCTTAACTACCAACACTTTACATTGTTTGTCTGAGCTCAGATGTATGCCGTTTGTGTATGTATTCAAATAATTTCTTATATGTTGTTTTAACACTTGACATTTCTGTGTACACCTTTGATATAAGCAGGGTGTGTGAGTGTGTGTGTGTGTGCGTGAGAGAGTGTGTGTGTGTGTGTGTGAGTGTGAAAGAGATGGTGTGTAGACATTGTCGACGCCCTGGCATGTTTGGCTCCCTCCTTTAAGGCCAGGCCAGGCGGTGACGAGACAAGGAAACCACCAGGATCCTGTTTCAGGCTAGATAAGGCTATAAGAGACCAGAGAGCACACTGCACAGACAGATGGAATGAAAGAGAGGTACATGACAGACACAGAATAAACAGAACAGAGAGTTTGAGAAGTGTAAATATTGGCCAAAAAGTAGAGAGACAAGGGTATAATAGTCAGACCAAAAAAAACATTACTTAGATCTGCATCACTCTCTGAAGCTGGAGTGATCAGTCAAAAAGAAGTGCCTGCAAAGACTTTGAAACCTGCGGCTCCTCCTCTGCATCTTGCTCCCGGAACTCTGCCCTTGAGGGGAGGGGGCACCCTCTGGGGCCATGATAGCTGCCCGGAGCAGCGGAGGGGGGATTGGTGGTGGACATCAGCCGCACCACGTGCACCGCAAACACTCTGTGGCCTCTCTCAGCGGGACCAAAGCCCACCGCAGCAACTCCCAGGATGCCGGGAAGCGTGGTTCCTCATCCGGGAAGCAGGGGGCCCAGCATAGACACAAGGTGCCGCTGATTAGAGAGATGGAGACCAACTGGTACCTGAAAATGTTTGGACTGTGCAGAGAGGACACAGTCTCACATAAGACTGGCATGCCCTACAGGTCAGTTAAGCCCTGTGAGTTTGTGATTATGTGTGTTTGTTTGTGTGTGAGAGAGAGATTAAATAGTGCTTACACAGCCACACTTAGCATAGTGCAAACTGATAGAAGGCCTAATGTTTTGTACAGACCTGCTTGTTGATGCACAAAATCACTTGATTCCATTGAGAGACACCCACCCACACACACACACCTCAAGGGTTTTTGCTTCTCTACACACCTGCACCCTTGACAGGTGTCAGAATGAATTTAGCTGTGTATGACAATGAAGTACCTTTACTTACCTTTATTAACACTACGATCAGTAAAGGGGTGTGCATGCATGTGCAACATACACATGGTGTGTGCATGTGCACTGTTTTTTTGGGCTGGACCATCAGTGCTACAATATCTGTTGACACGTGGTCCCCCTCTTGTCCAATCATTTCATTTGAGCATTGTGTGTCACAGGAGTCAATATGATCATAAAGACCTTCGGCTTAGAGTTGTGTCACCTGATCTGGCGATAGTGCTAATAGCCAGCATCTGTCTTGCCGAATTAGACTGCGTTGACATCCTCTAACACCATGGTGACAAAACACATGGAGGCTGGAGGGAGTGTTTTGATTCTTGTTTGTGTGACTGACAGACAGAAAGCCCCAATGGTGTTGGTTTCCAGGCTGTGATGTGCACAAGTTTCCACCTTTTGGAAGTTAGAATATAAATGCAGCAAGTGGTGGTTGTTGTTTTCCCATCTCCTCCCATTCTCTGTCTCGTCTCCTTTTTCTCACACATAGATATTTTCAGTATTGGGTTACCCCCTCCCCTTTCCTCACCATGTCTTCCCTCTCGTCGCTCTACTCTCCTTTCTTGTTACTAATCCGTCTGTGCCCCATTCCAATCATTCAAGCCTAAAGCGTCACATTTATGGGTCTGTAGTCCAGCCTTTCTCCTTTCCTTTTATCTATCTCTCCTCTTTTTTTCCCTCTGTCTTTATTCGCCAGCCTCCCAGCTGGTTTTGCCTCTGTTCACACTCTAATTTAGTAAAAACAAAGCACAGCTTAGACAAGAGACTCAGGATGATTAAGAGTCAAGGGCGCAGTGTTGAGGTCTCCCAAATATTTTTTTTATTTTGTATGTAGAGCAACAAAGCAGAAAATGTAGTCTATAATCCAAACTTGTTTGTACACTACCCAGAGAACATGAATTGGCTGACGGTTATAGAGTCACTCTGTATGCACAGCTCAGCTGGGAACTTACAGAGGCAGCAAGATATTTTTGTCAGGAACTTCAATCTGTCACATGGGTTTCACTCAGCTTTGCTTCACTAGCATGGACCACGCCACAACCATGTGTTAGTTAAAGATTTAACGAACATTATGAATGTGCAGATGAACATTATGAATGTGCAGATGGCTGGTCTGGGAAGATGTATGATGACCGGGTGGAGGAGACTCAGAGTGGGGGTTCTGTCTCAGAAGCAGTTTTCGCCCAAATAGTTTGCAGACCCCCAAAAGTGTCAGATTGTGTAGAACCAAGTTGTACGTTGAGATTGTGAATGTAAGATCGGTATGCCTGGGATGACCAGCAGCCTGGGAACTGAATGGTTTGGTTGGAGATGCCTGATCTGGCGGCTGTGGATGCTGCGCCGATGCGGAAAGAGTGGCTGGAATAATGTTTGGGTGATATGGCTGAAATGCAGAGAATTCTGTTCAGATGTTTCTGAAACCAGAGTCAAGTGGCCATTTTGGAATAGTGAAAAGTGGGTATTGTGAAGATGGCTTGGCGGCGTACGTTTGTATTTGATTAGTGGCTCATAGGGTTGAGGTAGGAGCTGAAGTGGAAGACATAAATGGGGAAGGAAACTTGTGTGAAGATGTGAGAGTTTGAGGTGTGGATGGTGATGTCTGATAAACCGGGGCTGACAAGAAGGATTATAGACAGATGAAGTTGGTGCAAATTCTGAACACCTCAAAATCTGAAAAAGCGTTGAATGGGAATGAGCATGGGTGATGAACTTGCAGATGGATGTAACGTCCAGAGAGGACTTAAAGCAATTCCAGTCCAGTCTCTGATATTGGGTGACATCTGTGGGGGTAGAGACGGCCGCGCCACGGAGAGTAGCTCGCACCTCTACGGGAGGAAGGCTGATAACGAGGAGAGGGTAAACGCCGATCCCCGCGGCTCCGATTTCCCGAACTTACAGACTGAGGGGAAGAAGCCGCTGGAAGCCGAGGATCGTTCAATGGAGGAGAGGAGATCCGGGCGAAGCCGAGGCATGGTGACCGCGGACTGCAATCGGCGCCGTTGAGACATATGACGGGATCCGACTGCTGCGGTGTGACTGCTTACACATAGCTTACCCAGTGGGCTAATTCTTGTTTTAATATATATTGTATATATTCCCCACCTCTCAATCACCTACAAATAGTTAATGCATTTCAAATCAAAACAAGTCAAATACTACGTCAGGATGATATTTTTTTTTTTTAGATGTGGCTTCTAATGGTATTTAAGAGTTGGTTTGGCAACATGTTAGTGGCTGAACACTGCTCCTTATTTACAGGCTCATAAAGATTATGATGACAGCCTTTTGTGGCTCGACTGACAGATTGACAGGTGCATGTGGAGTGTTTAATGCTGTAGGTATGTTTCTGCAGTGATGAGCTCAGTGGAAGAACCAATCACTATAAGTTTAGCACGGCCTTCACACGTATGCAGACGGAGAGGAAACACATTTCATAATTCATTCCCTCTGGAGAATCAATACTGATCGTTAGTGTCTGATCATTGGGACTACGTTGTTATGACAGGGAGTCAGTCTTCTGCCTGATAGCACGACAACGATTGACTCTGACCTAGAAAAGACGTGAGCATGAAATGAAAGCCTCCAAAAGTCTCCATCAGCCAACTTGTGCCACTCACACACACACACACACACACACACACACACACACACACACACACACACACACACTGCCAGCTCTCGTCTCTGAGTCCCTGTCGTGGATGCCAAACAGCATGCGATGGCTGGATATCCACTCTCTCATTTGAATCAGAACAATTACTACAATTTTTAGCTCTCCAGTGATTTTGCATAAAAACTGGGGCAGAATATTATCACATAAATCCCAGGCTTTTATAACAGAGCTAAAAATAGCGTTTTCTCCCCCTCAAATATGCATTTTGTTTCCTCATACAAATCTAATGCAAATGTGTGTTTGATATGAAAAAACTATTTCAACTATTTCTCCTCATTATTGTCTTTGTGCACCTGTTGACAATTTCTAAATTAATTTGGCCTCACTAGATTAAGGCAACTATTTTAGATTTTCTGTAACTAGCAAAATACCAATCACCTTATAAATTTTTCTTTAGATGGTGTTTGTCATAGTTGTCTGTATTGTATCGTGTGCACACATAACCTACCTTGTGCTTGAGCAAATTGTAAATAAACTGGACTAAGCCATAACTTGTCCTGTGCACCCTTGTCCTGGCTTTGTTTTCAGGCTTCAGGAAGTCAAGCCTGTCTGCAACTATAGCTCATGACTACGGTTACCAGAAGGCTTAACCATTAGCAACATTTTCGTTCCATCTCTCCATTAGTTTAGCCTTCTGTTAACCTTAGCCAAAGGCTTGCAGCTGTGGCTAAAGCTTACAGCTATGGTTAGCAGCAACTATTAGCAACATTTTCTCTCCACCTCTGAAACGCTTTGCTGATTTTGACATGTTTTTTCATGAACATGAACTTGAATCACAGTATGTTTTCTCACAGGGCTTTGAAAAACAAATAGTTTGCATAGAAAACATATAGCGGCATCAGGATCAGAATCCCTATTGTCTGGCAGGAGGAGCTTAGGACAGAGAGGGGAGCGCTGCAGAATGAGGGCTATATTTTCAAATTCAGTTTTATTGTGCCTTTTTCCAGAACACTGCATACCCCAACTTTAAGTAAAATAACACAGTGTTAACAGAGCAAACTGTGAACTGTCAGTAAGTAACACAATGGATTATCATTAAGTGGCAGCACAGTTGCAGACTGTAATAGGCAGACACACTTAAATGCTGCAAATCAATTCTGAAAGTTGCAAACAAGCTATATTTCTTGTGTTTTCCATCAACAAAAAGCAAGTAAGGAAACTTGGTTGGATGAAATGTTAACCACAGCCAACAGTATCACTGCCATTCTCTAGGTATTGGATAGATATTTCCTTACACCCTAGCACCAGAGACAATGGTGTTGCAACGTGGTCCTGCGTGGAAAACAAAAACAAATGTCCCAGTAGAGATTGATGGATAAAGTTTTGAGCTGCTGCCAAGATGGGTGGTTTGATTCACACAACAGCGACTCTTGCACAGAGCATGATAATAGTATCCTCACTCTTTCTGATGCAGCCAAACAACCATATGCAGTGGAATAGTGTTTTATCTCATTAGCTCATCTTTCAAAAACCTTTTAGAAGAATAAATGAACAATAAAGATAAAAACAAGGTGCCTTGGGACAGCTGGAATGTTGATAATGCAATGCTGCACTTGGTGTATTATCCATACACTGTATTTTGTGTAGTCAATGAAATATAATGTTATCATCCTCACTTTGCTCTCACCCTTCAACTTTAAGCTGGTTTAGATTTTCAATGATAGTAACAATGGGATTTAGTGGAGAATGTAGGCCAAAGCACTGGTGTCCCTGAGGGCTGGAGACTGATCACTGGCATATTTATTGCTGCCATAGAGTCAGATGGCATAGAAAGAGCTTTCTCATTCAAGTAAACAGCACATGAATATTGATTTATACACTGCAGATTGCTAGTAAGAGTGCACACTGTGGACACAAACTTCAGTCATTTCATATTTCTTCTTTAATTAATCCACAAAAAATATGCAGTGTTGTGCTATAGTATGCTGCTCTACTCGTTCTGTTTCTATCATGCTGTGCACCACTGGATGATTATCAGACATGCAATTATTGTAAAGGGATTCACTCACTGGAAGGAGTGCATGTGGGGGTGGTGGGGGCAAAATTTAAGAGAAAACTATTGCTAATTAGTCTCAGGGAGCATGAAATTGATGGAAACAGTTCAGAATGAAAAATAGATAAGGGGAGAGGAAGTGAGAAAAGTGTAAAATGCAGACATGAATAAAAAGCAGATGCACCAACTGGACCCCATAAACTGACCTCTCCCTGCTCTATCCCTCAGTGACTCACCTGCTTACATGCGGAGCAGCCCTAAAGAGATTGTGACTGTTGGCAACAACAGAGGCCAAAATTAAAAACATTAAAAATATATATAGAGAGAAACGTGACTGTAAAATAAATAGTGAATTGTTATTGCTAAAACAGCAATTCTTTGTTCTGCTAATATTAAAGTTTACTTTATATGCACAATGTGTGTGCACACCAGTATGTAGGCTCCATGTGTATGGATATGTATGCTTCTAGTGACTATAAATACGCTGTAAAGACACTCTGGCATTGCATAAGCTTGGCTGACATTCCTGCTGCCAGGCACGATCAGTTTTTCCACCCATCTTGCTGGACAGTGGACACAGCTGACCCTCTGCCTCAACCTGTGTCACTAATTTTGTATTGTGTGTTTGTACATGTATCTGGTTGTCTACAATCAGTTCCTGCCACAGGTTTATATTTTTTTAGGTTTAGTATGGGGGTCTGGTATTGGTCAGCTCTGTAAATATGTCCCCTTGCGGAAGCAATTACAATATTTTTTATTCAAGTTTAGAAAAAAATACAAATGTTGGTTGTTTTAAACATTCTGCGGTTGCAAGCCGTTTATTTGTACAATTTCTTTTGACTTATGGTTATTACTAAATTTAAAGAAATAAATGTTAAAGAATGAAACATTATTCCAGGATTAACAAAAATGGAAACAAAAACCAGAACCAGGTTTATACACAGTAAAGTTTGGATCCCAAAGTTTAAGAAACAAAGGCAGCCAAGCAGTTATATGATACCTGCAGGAGAGAAGAAAGTAACTGGATCCTGACAAACAAAAGTTAAACTTAGAGGATGGAATTCTATTACGATAAAGAGCTTCAACAGCACATTACTAGTTCCATGTGTCATTGCATCATTGCGTTATTTGTGTGTGCATGTGTATGTTGGACCCATCCATGTTTGGGTGGTTTGGCCAAGTAGCAATTTCCAAAATGATTTGTTGAATACCAAGGGAATGTGTGTGTGTGTGGAAAGAGCGACAGTGTGTGTCTAAACTCAAATTTCCTGATATGGGAGAATGGCATTCATGGTTCCCACAATCCTCTGAAGAACCAGACTTGATGTCACTCCCACAAAGAGGCCAGAGGTGTTTGTGTGTGATAAATCAAGCCAGAAGAAAGAGGCTTCCCCATTTCATTTTGTGGTTCATTTCATTACAAAAACACTGCCCAGATTGTTAGCAATTGTGCATAACTCGTCTTGTGTGAAAGTGTGTGTGTGTTTATTTTAGATGTTTGTTATGGGTGAAACTCCAGTTTGTTTTAAAAAGAGACAGAAGTGAAAGGGAGGGCACGGTAAAGAAATGACTTCAATGATGATGAAATTGATTTCTGAAAGGTTGAGGATGGAAAAGTGAGTAAAACATGCACACTTGTGATAAGAACAGATGGGTGGAAGAAAAGGAAATAGCGAGAAGTAAATGCTGTAAGAGAGACAAGATGAAATTAGGAGTAATTGAAGGGCTTTTGACAGGGAATACTGAGAGACAAAGGAGGAATGATGGGCAAAGTGAGAATGGGAGAGAGGATAAGAGGGAGTTGGAGAGAAAACGGGTAAATAAGGGAGAGAGAGAAAGAGGGAGGGAGAGAGAGAAAGAGGGAGGGAAATAATGTCCCAGATTGCCATGCCATTTAATAGTGAGCAAAACCAAACTGAGCTTATAATGTAGACTGGCTGAGCAGGGGGCAAGGTGACAGCATGATGGTGTGTGTTGTGTGAGAGAGAGAGCAGAGGAGAGAGAGCGGGATATCTGCATGTGTGTATGTGTACAGAGAACATATGTGACACAGCCCATGGAGGAGCACATGTAAAGAAAAAGCCTGTTTCACTGTGTGGATGTGCAGCCTGCAGACAGTTTGGACTCAAATGTGGACTCTTGAATACTGTTTTTCTATTTTCAAATAATATTTTTCCAAGTTGGATTTTCCTGCATGTCTTCTTCTTTTTTAAATAAGAGGAAAATACCTGATATGTAGCTTCACCCAGAGGAATACTTTCCTTTCCTTTGAGTGTTAATCACACACTCACACATACAGTAGAGTCCTCTGCTCCATGTAGCGCTGCGTGGGTGAGGCGGCCTACCTGGATTACTCTGAGCGTACATGTTTTTGGGACAGACTCACAGAAGACGGAAGAGATTGAAAGAGAGGATAAAGTGAAGAAGAACGCCGGAAGATGTACTTGTACAAAACAACTTGCCCAGACATCCCCAACCCGAAGCAAAAGGGGTCCAGAGGTCAGGGTGTGGTCCAGGCCCAAGGCCCTGGTCAGGTGAGGCTCGCCAGGCAGATGTCCACAGGGATGGGGCCGCGACCCTATGCTCCTCTGATGTTGTGGACACCACACAAATCCAACAGAATGGTGCAGCTCAAACAGCTGGAGGAGTTTCTGAACTTCCACTCGTTGTCGCTGCACGATACGGTCAAGAGCCAGACAGGCATGCTATACAGGTAACCGCACTTGTGTGTGTGTGTGTGTGTGTGTGTGTGTGTAGGACTTTCCTGGAGACTTTAAGCAGTAGTCCTTAGTATTCCAAGACTCACATCCACAGGGTAATTTGCTGCCATGGCAACCCCAACAGCATTACTGCTAAAAGGGATGGATGTTGACTCTGCCCACTGCTGACTTGAGAGAGTTGTTTACAATTTTTAGCGTGTATTAACTTTAGATTCCTCTGCCTCGCTGATATACCTATTATTTTATCAAGTCCTCCAAACCATACCACGATATAGGTTGTTTCTTCCTAACTTCTAAAACAACCCATAACAACAACAACCCTTTCATAAATTAACACCCCTAGCGGTTGCAGGAAATTCAACCCGCGTGAGAATTTTCCAACCTCATCATGGATGTATTAAAAAAACTGCATACAGGGTTTGAGGTGGAGCCCTGATCAATTCTATGAGAGTAGGAAGTCTCTTTTATCATCTTTGGTTCCAGAATTGACTTTCAATATATCTAGTCAATGTCATGTGTGATGGATTCTGGATCGTTGGATGTTTGTTTAAAAATTGCTTTATTTGTATGATGTCATGTCTGTTTCCGGGATGTTGTGTTTGCATTATTCTTGTTCCATTGGAGATAAAAAAGACAAGTTTAAACACTAATAACTGGAATAAAACACAATGATTTGAGGTGTGGAAAAAGCTTTTAAAAAGTTTTTACTCACTGAGCCCACTGAGCATCTTTGTTTCCAACAGTTCTAAGGTCATCCATATTATACAATGCAATGACCACTGCATCATGGGGACTATTGATCTCAATGTGAAACCCAGTTGACAGATCACTCTCTAAGGCCACATGTTAGTGTGTTGTATGAGTACTTGATAGAATACAGTAACTTCAATTTGAGTCATTACTCTATTACTCTTGGCAAATTCAATCATTACAGTATTCATTCATTTAAATGTACCCACACTTGTATTGTGAATCAACCCGGTCAATACTTATGTGTGGAGTAACTCACAGCAATGTTCATGTTTGCTACACAGTCCTTTTAGCTCCACAACCAAAGCATTTTTAACTTAACATGTGTTTCAAAGCAAATAATGTGTCATTAATAGAAGTAATTGCATGTACAGCACGGAACAAAAAACATGGTTTAAATCATCCTCCAAATAGCTTATGAACTGCAAGTTGTTATAAGAGAAGATGTTAGAAGATGATCTACTTCAAGACAAAGTGTTTCTCGGCACTGGTAGAGACCCACTACGCTCATGTGTTTGTTGTTATTCCATCTGTGACAAAGCATCATGTTGGGGAGTGATTTGAGTGAGTGTGATCGGGACGTTGTGTAGATCACTGATCAGCCCTGAGGCTAGAAAGCAACATGTAGCTGGTCTGTGGTTCTGTTGTTGTTGTTGTTGTTGTTGTTGTTCTTGACTAAATCATGTAATTCTCAGATGAAGTTTCTGTTGTTGGGATGTAGCTTGTGATTAACCTTTCAACTTTATTTATCCATGAAAGTTGCCTTGAATACAAATGTCTTTTATGGACACCCCCTGCTTCAAACCCCCACATTCACTTCTGTCCTCTATAAGTATTATTAAACATCTATCAGCACCACATGATAAATATCTTAAATACAAACTCCAGATTGATAAAATGAGTGAAATACACCTGTAAAAGTGATATCATTTTTCATTTCAGCATATGTAATACCAATCACACAATATCCAAATAAGGCTCCACAGTGTTGATTAGAACTGAGGTGTCCATGTGTGTTTTATATTTGGAGAGACTGCTGGCTTAACATTTCCATGAACTGTATTTTGGTAATTTGAACAGCCTGTTCATTCCCCAGGCGCTTTCAATCTGTGGCTATATTCTGTAAACATATTTGACTATATTACAATCAGTGTAATTATAACATGGCCTAAACTTGTGTTGGTACAGAGGATTTTACAGCATGGAGTGTGACTTTTCCGTCACTCCTCTGTGTACACCAATGGAGAGAGAGAAAGGAGTTGGGTTGAGAGGGGAGAGGGAGATGGCAGGGATAAAGGCCATATGAGCCACAGCTCATATGGCCATGTGCTGTTAACATTTCACCTAGGGACCTTGGCATATATGTGTACATGGGCCTGTGTGTTTTGGTGTGTGAGTTTGAGTTTTTGTGTTCATTGCCATGGTAACCTAATAAAACAGCTGGCTGCCAGATTCCTTTTCCAGGTCACTGTATTGGTGGTCAAGACCTGTGCTGGGCACATCTTCCACACAGAAATGTACATCCTTTAACTATAAAACAACTAAATCCAGCCATGAATTTATCCAAACAAAAAATTAATATGAAATGTTTTTATTAACATATGAACACCCCAGAGACAAAGATGCAAATCGGTGAAGTGCCCTTATTACTAAAAAACAAAAAAAAGTATTACTAATTTTCCTTCTGGCTCTGTAGAGAGAGGTGAGTCGTGACATGCCAAAGTCTGAGGAAGCATTTCCTAACTCAACCTATTTAGCTTATGACCCCTTAAAATAAAGAAATGTCTATTTATGGTGCACCTTCATTTCTGTAACAGCTCCACCGAAGAGAAATTGTTATCCTTCCTTTTGAATACTTTATAGTAGTCTGAAAGGCATTTTACCCTGCAGTATTTCATAAAAAAAGATCAGAGAAAAGTTAGTGGAAAAAGCTTGATTGTGTAGATTATTTAGCAGAGATATATTTGTACAAACCTCAAATTAATTTAAAATGTAAACACAATTTTTGAAGACAATTTTTGATTCAATTTAGTGCTTTAAAAAGACAGATGTGCAGGTGTCACACACCGGGAAGCTGGTGTGTCCGGTTAAAAACTATACCAGCACAATTCCTTCCACTGACAAATCAAATTGGACCCAGACAGTGACTTAAATGTAGCACTTTATTCTAAATAGGTTAAAAGTTATAAGACAGTTCTTCCGCTAAAAAAACACAAGTAATGAAAGTTAAAACGACCCAATGTTCTTGCCACTAGTTCTCAATGTCCATGACAGTCAGACGTTACGTTGATCTCAAAGAGGGAAGCCAGGGTTCTTTTACTCTTGCGTCTGTCCGTGTCGCGTTGCCCATCACACACATGCATGGTTTACTTTTTTTCAAACGTTTGCATTTGATTAATTCAAAATTAAACAAAGAGCACAGATGGAAAGAGAAAGAAGAGACAAAAATACAAGCAAATCTTCACAGCGTGCCCTCACATGCCCTCCAGTTTATTATTCATGAGTGTGTGTGTGTGTTTTCAGTTGTGAAGGAGCATCAGTATGTCTTTCTGTGTGCTTGACTACTTCATTGTTAATATAAATCTTGACCATGTACTGAAGGCTATGATGACATCTTACTGTGTTCAATTCAGAACATATGCATTCAACATTTCCTCTGGGGAAATGTGGCAAATGTTAACGCTAATTATCCATTCAGGGCCAGATACTGTCACTATGTGACACTATGTTAGTGAACCGTGATAAGAAAGCAGAGATCAGCAACTTTGTTCCAAAAAGAGTGGATTTAAAAAGAATTTTTAGAAACTGACTTTGACAGCCAGCCAATGCACCTGTCGGTCAATGCTTCCACCATCTGCCATTTTTGAATCACTTCAATGTGAGGAAGTCTTCTGCTTCCCTTGGTTGAAACACTTTAATATTGCCAGAAATTAACTCTCATAGTTTGTAGGAAATTAATTATTATAAGTTACATACTTTTCTACACAGTTTTGTTTTGTTATCAAGATTCTTTTTTACATTTGTAAAATGTTGCATTATGCCATTGTAATGCAGTAATATTTGGTCTGGTTCCGTTTTTGCACTTTTGTGATAGTGCTCACAGACATGCTTTGGTGAAATAATTATGTTTTTGGTATTTCATTTAAGCAGGTAGCTGCTTCCGGTCACACAAGCAGTTTCCATGTTTTCATTTGGGTAACTAAATGAATATTAAGCTGAAAAAATAACTATTGTGTTCAAACAGCCTTTCCTGTAAAACAACAAAAAGCATAAATCTAGTACATCCCCTTTTAACCTAAATGGCAAATGCACTCTGCTGATTTTTGATCACACATACTGAATTATCACCATCAATTCAATCAGCCTAGTGGGAAAATAGATTAATCAAAAGCCCATGATGTTGTTGGATACAGAGCAGGGAATGATGGGTAAAAGAGTGACAGTGAAGGGGCATTTAGACCTCCAGGGGGCAGAAATCACGTTATGAAGCATATGCCATGTGCTGAGCGTGTGTGTGTGTGTGTGTGTGTGTGTGTGTGTGTGTGCGTGTGTGTGTGCGTGTGTGTGTGTGCGTGTGTGTGCGCGCGCAGACAGTCTGGATGTTTCACAGACCATCTGATTAAATAAGCTCTGCCCGCTGATAGACCATGGTGTGAGTTAGTGACCCCACAGTTGTTTCTCTACTCCTCTGTCACTCACTTTTTCTTCTTGCATCTGTTCTTTACTATTGTCTTATTTTTCAGTTTTTACATTTTTCAGTCCTTGATATATAAATGTCTAAATAATGAGTGAAAGTGCATTGTAAAATTATTCCTCTATAGTTCCACAGTTTTTAATTATCAAACATGCTCTGCCCCCTTTTGGAGCTCTTTTGCAAACATGCATACGATTATTATTTGCTCTAGCTGTACATTTTATTTTGCATTTATGCTTTAATTCAAATTAAATGATAAATGGTAATGGTGCTACACCACATTGTTCAGGAGTTACAGTTGTTTGCTATACTCACCATCTGATTTAAGTAGTGAGTAGTAAAAAGTAAGTAAAACTTGGCTCTGTGGGACTGTTTATGAGCTCCACATTACTATAAAGCAGGAAGAGACAATCAGAACAAATATTACAGCGCTATGTTTGAACCCAGTTAAGAGAAAGCAACGGTGAATGTTTACTGACTACAGCCAGTCACAAGTTGGTGGCCTGGAGTCCATGTGTCCAAGGTGTTTAGACTCTGGTGTCTGCCTATGTAAGGAGAAGCTGTCCAGGCATGCAACTTTATTTATTAACAGACAGAAACAAAAGTGAAGTATTGGAGATGGAGGGAAATGAAAATGAAATGAAAAAAGCAAAAATGCAAATAGAAGAGGACTATTAAAAATGAAAAGAAGAAATCAGATAATATTATATTTGTTATACTACCTAAAGGAAGGAAGTAGTGTTCATGCTCAAGTACAGGAAGATGGTGATGGAGGAGATTATAGTATCATTCGTCCATATGTAAAGGTGATTGACAGCTGTTCTATGCCCTGAAATCTCTGCCACAACACCATGGTTCTGATTTAAAAATGATTGAGAGGTCTGTGTGTGTGTAAATCTCTCTTTATATATATATATATATATATATATATATATATATATATGTATGTATGTATGTATGTATGTGTGTGTGTGTGTGTGTGTGTGTGTGTGTGTGTGTAGTCAGTCAGTGTATTTAAGCAGAGCCTAATGAAGCTGTAACCAATTGACACTTGAGAAACAGTGAGTGAAATTGTGCACTCAACCAGTGATTCTCTTACACACACGCACGCACGCACACACACACACAAAATCAGGCACTCATCCTTTATTCATCTTGGAAAACAAGTGAATATTTAACATAGGAGCTGGTATCCTCACTAAATACTTAATTGGTCAGGCAGTCACAGAATGTGTATTTGTGTTATGTATGTGGTGCCATGCATCTTAGAGTATACATACTACAAATTAAAGTAGCTATTTTTTCAAGACTCTATGACATCTATTTTATTGTTTGGAAATCACTTACACTGCAGTTTCAATTGGCAAATCCAGTGCTTGATGTGTGTGTGTGTGTGTGTGTGTGTGTGTGTGTGTGTGTGTGTTATTTTATTACCCATAAGCTTCAATCAGATTCAGGCAAATTCAAATTAGATTGAGTTGTTGTAGAATATATTTGAATACAAATAAAAAAATTGTAGGCCTATTCAAATATGTATTTAAATATAGCAGTGACTGGTTTAGAGACTGTTTTTATTATAAAGGCTTTAAAACTAATAAAAGCCCTGTGTGTTAAGGCTTTAAACAATTTCCTGTATCTCGTGGTCACATCCGGCATCTCCTCCAGTTTTAATTGAGTTTCTTCAAATCGGTGAACAGCAACCATCTGGGCTGTAACGGCTGCCACATGTTAGTTAGTTAGTTAGTCTGGGGGGGAGAGATAACAGGCATGAGACGTCTACGTGTGCCAGGTAAATCAGATGAACTTCACATTCTTTAATTAGCATTAAATAACACAAGTACATTAACTCAGCACTGTTATACGGTACCACTGCCAAGTTGTGCAGGACACCACTCAAGTATAGAAAGTTAGTAACGTTATTCAAGGCAAACAACCAGGGAAAGAGTTAGCTAGTTTTCTAATGTTGCTATCATCAGTTAGGCTACTTTAGTTTTGTAAGGCTTGCTAGCTAACAGCGTTCAAGCATGGAGAGTCCTGAGACAAAAAAAAAACCCATCCCAGTAGCAACTGCAGTGGATTATACGACATAGACGGACTCCTTTGGCTCCAGAAAGACGAGGATAATGGCGTCATCTTCACATCGCGTGAGTCAGATCCACTGTTATGATTGACTCCCCATATTCTGCCTGTCTCTTACTCTGCTTGCTCAGTGGCTTTACTGCTGTAGAACAAGTTGCTGATGTAATCGAGGATGTTTTGGTTAAATGTTAACACGTCATTGTGAGGTGTCCACAGGAACAAGTTTTAAATAAGTTTTAGATTGTCCACAGTTTGCATTTAAAGTAGTCAAGTCACTTATTCAAATAAGTGAAATTTGTGATTGCTACTAACTGTACTTACTGTAGGTGTAAAGCCTGAGTTGTGCAATCCTGTATGATATTGCGCTTTGTTTTTTTTTCTAATCTAAATGTTTTGCACAAATGACATACTGTATTTACTAATCAGTAAGCAATTAGCCTGTCATCATTAATATGGGGCACGCAGTTCAACGACCATGAAGGAACGATTTATTGCAGCATTGTATCAGACTGCTTACGTTTTAGCTAGCTGTACACCTAATAAACTTCCTGAACTGAGTTTTCTATTACATGACTATGTTTTGTAATTATATTTTACGTTTTTAGAGCTGTAATTTAGAGTAAAATTAATTCAGACACTATAATATAATTTAGTCTTGCAAATTCCTGAAACTGAGTTAAATATTGATTCATGTAGTATTCAAGATCCATATCCTCATTTTAGAGCAGGAGGAGAAGGAATTGACTGCTCAGACAGAAATGCGTTAAGTTAATTCATGTTTAATCATTCTTACTGATCAATCATCTTATGCACCGCCTCCCCTCTCCCACATTATGTTTATTATGTCGGCTATTGAGTAAGCTAATGCATGTTCTTAACAAGACTCTCATTAACAAAGCAACTCTACAGCTGAGGAAATCTGGAAGACTCTCACACGCAATGCTGTAACTCTACTATAAGTTATAACCAGGCCTATAAGTCTCTGCAACCACAGCCATATACGTACACACGCATTTTCACTTGTGTCAGCACTAGCCAAGTGAATCAATAGGGCATAATTTTGTTCTATTGACATGCTCATTAGGAGAGTGCCACAGTCGCTGTGGATCACCATGCTCAGCTGACTATTTAGAAAATAAAGACCTTTTCTGATTTATTATATCTGAGAAAAATGAGACAGAGATTTGGGCATTGGCAAGTAAAGATAAATTGAATGACATTGTCAGGAGGTTCTGAAGTATGCGCTTTAGCCTGTTGATTCGTATTTTCCCTTTTTCTTTTTTGCTGTATTGCTTTTACTTTTTTAACCATGTAAACTTTTCATTTACTGGATACAGGCTGTGAAAATAAGGACAAAACATCTTCTACTAAGACATAAATGATCCATTTATCAGACTTTGTTTCTCACCACTCTGGTCTTTAAGTATCGCTGCCTTGCTCATCCCCTCTCTTGGTATTTCTTCATTATTGATGAGAGCTGATACGTTGTTATTTAAGAGCGCTCTCCTTGGGTCTCACTGAGGTCGCCTGAGGATAACATCCCAGTGGAACTTCATCTTACTCTCCCACACTGCTTTATATAATAGAAAGGAGTCAAGCCAGCTTTAGCTTTAACACGTTCATCCTTTACTTTAAGTTTATTAACTGATGTTTAAGGTGACTCTGTAGCCGTTGCCAAATCAGACCATAGCCAAAGTACCACAACTCATAATGATAGTGGTCTGAGCACACATAACTCGAGTAACTCGATTTAAAATCACCGCAGGGGACTCAATAATAGCTACGTTTGTAACAGGGATAGGATATGAGACTGAACTATTTTCCACTCACCCACTAATAGATCTTTCAAGATAAGAGCAGCAGTTAAATGCCTAATTTGTAATGATGATGCAGTTGCACACAAGGGGTCAGAGCGTGGGTGTGTGAAGAACCCCTAGAGGGAAAATTGATACACTTTTAAAACCTGTTTAACAGTTATGTGGTACATGTGGGTGGGTGGGGGAGTGAGTGAGGTGCAGTGTGTTAGTTACAGAGAGGATATACAAAATGAGAGTCTTGGGAGACAGAGAGACATCAGAAGAGAAAGCTTGAGAGATGTCCTGTAATTTGTTTTCTAGTGCTGGTTGGTGGATTCATCACTAGGGGGAGCCGTGGACCTATTGTCATTGTACAGTGGACATGAAAGCCTGGGAATACTGGTGTGCTTCGTTGTGTGTATAAATGTGTGTGTGAGAGAGAAATAACACTTGTCAACAGTAGATTTAACACCACTCCCTTTGTGTTATTTTGACAAAGCTCATGTTACACTTCCACACAAATACCATTTGTGGTGAACTGTGTGCACAGTTTGATATTAGCAGGGTACTTTTTCATCATTGCATTTATTTATTCCAGTTAAAAAAAAACTGTGCACTGCTGATGGTAGTGAATCAGGGCAGCTTAAAGTCAATTGCTTGTGAGCTGCCAGAGGTCCTGTATGGATTGCCAAGAGAAGAGAGAATGCGTGACCAAAGTGCAATACTGTATTGTTTAAAGATGTGCTGCATTGCTCATATAGTGGTGGAATCAGTAGGACTGTCACCTACTGTGGATTGCAAAATCCACAGTAAAAGAAAAAGACCTTTGACACCAAGGCTCAAGAGGGGGAAATATACTTTCCAACCCAGCTCCTTTCATTTTCCTCTTCCACTAAAAAAAAATTTCTTTAAGCTTTTTATTTTACTGTTATTTTAACTAATTTCAGCATGTTTTTTTAATTTTCCTTCTCCCTTCCTAACTTTCTCTCTAACATTCAATCTTTCTTTGTCTTTTCACTCCCTTGGTCATGTCATTAGTAGTATCCCTCCCTCTACGTTTTTGCGCAGTCATGCTTAGAATGGACACTCAATTTTTAGTGTCACCATTTATCTCTGCTTTACAGCATTAAACTGATATACTGACGCAGGCAAAGTTTATACTACCTCGGATCAGCAGTTTTCGTGTGTGTGTTTTCGTGTGTGTGTGTGTGTTCACAGATTGTAATAGAAAAAAATGGAGCTTGTGAATGTGAGACTCTAGATGCATGTTCTTGAGTGCAGTGTAAGAAAAGGTAAGATATTGTGGTCTACAAGGCCTATTTAGAGAGAAACAATGAGAGATCAGGGGACAAAGAGTGGGATATGAGAGATTGCCATCATAATAACAACTAAAAGGGGTAGTGTGGACACACACATACACTCTGTGGACTTTACTGCAGTATATGTCACTTTTTAAACACTGCAGTTACTGCAGGGAAGCACAGTGCCAAAGGATGCACAACAATAATCTTTAAGCATTTTGTGCAAATACTGGACAAGTAGCTGCATAAGTCCATATCTATAAATTAACAGTTTACAGTTATCAGTGTTTTAGTGGCTCTAGTGCAGTAAAGACGCCTGTGGCCAGTGACTACAGTCTTCTGTTTCAGTATTTAATTTAATACAACAGTGTCACAAGATTAGCTTTTGATGACTTAAAATACTGCAATTAGAGCCTCTGATGAATTGAGATTTATACAGAATATTAACAATCAACTAATATTTCAAGATGTATTATTATAGATCAACCTACCTAGAAGTTAAAATTTGCTCCACCATTACATATTAATGGCCCTGTTTACACTTGGTTTTTAAATGTGTTTTGGTAATCTGTACACAAGTAGACAGCCGAGACTCATCACCGTTTACACCTGTGTCTATAATGCATCTCCTGCTGACCACTTGTGTTCAGATTTCCTTACTGCCAAAGTCACTTCCTCGTCCACACTCTTGCTAGTCACATTAGTGGTTGTGTCAATACAGCTCTATATATACACTCACCTATAGGATTATTAGGAACACCATACTAATACTGTGTTTGACCCCCTTTTGCCTTCAGAACTGCCTTAATTCTACGTGGCATTGATTCAACAAGGTGCTGCAAGCATTCTTTAGAAATGTTGGCCCATATTGATAGGATAGCATCTTGCAGTTGATGGAGATTTGTGGGATGCACATCCAGGGCACGAAGCTCCCGTTCCACCACATCCCAAAGATGCTCTATTGGGTTGAGATCTGGTGACTGTGGGGGCCATTTTAGTGCAGTGAACTCATTGTCATGTTCAAGAAAGCAATTTTAAATGATTCAAGCTTTGTGACATGGTGCATTATCCTGCTGGAAGCAGCCATCAGAGGATGGGTACATGGTGGCCATAAAGGGATGGACATGGTCAGAAACAATGCTCAGGTAGGCCGTGGCATTTAAACCATGCCCAATTGGCACTAAAGGGCCTAAAGTGTGCCAAGAAAACATCCCCACACCATTACACCACCACCACCAGCCTGCACAGTGGTAACAAGGCATGATGGATCCATGTTCTCATTCTGTTTACGCCAAATTCTGACTCTACCATCTGAATGTCTCAACAGAAATTGAGACTCATCAGACCAGGCAACATTTTTCCAGTCTTCAACTGTCCGATTTTGGTGAGCTCTTGCAAATTGTAGCCTCTTTTTCTTGTTTGTAGTGGAGATGAGTGGTACCCAGTGGGCTCTTCTGCTGTTGTAGCCCATCCGCCTCAAGGTTGTGCATGTTGTGGCGTCACAAATGCTTTGCTTCATACCTCTGTTGTAACGAGTGGTTATTTCAGTCAAAGTTGCTCTTCTATTAGCTTGAATCAGTCGGCCCATTCTCCTCTGACCTCTGGCATCAACAAGGCATTTTTGCCCACAGGACTGTTGCATACTGGATGTTTTTCCCTTTTCACATCATTCTAAACTCTAGAAATGGTTGTGTGTGAAAATCCCAGTAACTGAGCAGATTGTGAAATGCTCAGACCGGCCCATCTGGCACCAACAACCATGCCACGCCCAAAATTGCTTAAATCACCTTTCTTTCCCATTCTGACATTCAGTTTAGAGTTCAGGAGATTATCTTGACCAGGACCACACCCCTAAATGCATTGAAGCAACTGCCATGTGATTGGTTGATTAGATAATTGCATTAATGAGAAATTGAACAGGTGTTCCTAATAATCCTTATATATAGCTGTCAGCAAAATCCAACAAATGTCCTTCCATGGGTCTGAGTGATGGACAGTCACGAAACACTTTGTCCAACTCGTCATAAAAGGGGAGAGTTACAGAGCGTTATCGCGCTGTCACCAAAACAACTAGCACCTCCTGCATTGATGATGTATTTTTCTGTTTAGTCCCTGTTGGGGATGCATTAGCATTTACACTAAAAAGATGTGGTCAAATGCGGCAAGTGGTTTAAGTGATTAGAGCACAATGCGTCTTTTTGGTTATTGTTTGATCTAATCGCCTTAGACGCATTTTAAAGCTAAGTGTAATTATATCTAATAATATGATATTCATTATTCTTTAATGGGTCATTCTGCATTAGGACTGGGTATTGCTGTCTGATTGATTCTGATTCTTGAGGTCCAAATTCAATGTCAAGTAGGTTAGGCAATTTTTTGTTACCAATACCAATTTTGCTTGGATATAGAGATTATCAGAGAACGTATGCTGTAAATTGTACAAGCAAGAAGCAAACCTCAAATATTTTTCATAATGCACCAGGTTATTGTTTCACATCAAAAATTAACAATTAAAAAATCCATTTGGGGGGATTTTATTGATCAAAATCAGTCACTCAAACAAAGATTTCAATTGGAGAAATGATTATTATTATTATTATTATTATTATTATTATTCACAGCCTGATTCTGCATAGTGAATACATTTAATGTGGGTACTTTTAAGTACATTTTAATGCTAGTACATGTACTTTTACTTAAGTAAATTTTTTAATTCAGGACTTTTGCTTGTAAAGAGTATTCTGTACATAATTGCCACTTTCACATTAAAATGTTCTGAATACTTCACTGGAGTGTTTGCAGTTCCTTAGAGTCATGGGATAACAAAAGAAAGCACACTATACCTACACATACTGGCTTCCATATGCACTTAAATCATGACATGCTAAAACACATAACCCAGACCTTTCAAGTTATCTAGCACTGGCATTTTTGCTGTTCTGTGGGTCAATTCAAAATCCAGGAAAGTTGCTTTCAGTTATTATACTCCTAGTTGCTGGAATAGCCTTCCTGAGGATTTGAGATGTTTCACTTCTTTTAAAAGCATCATCAAAACATTTCTTTTTATGTTGCCTTTCAATGATGAGTATCACTGAACAGTTAGTCTTGCTTTGCCAGGTCTGGCTAGTCCCCACAGCATTCTAGCACCTCTGTTTTATTGGAATTTCTTTAAACCAATCACAATTATCATGGGCGGTGCTAAGCTGCAGACAGAGACACGTTGCCACTGCAAAATAGCAGCCAAATGCTGGTAAGATATGCAAGTGGCTGGTAGATTTGCTTCACTCACCAGCCAAAAAAAACAATGGTCATGTAACTAATAAAATTTAAACATTCACTTGTTTGTTCAGCCACACATTTGGCTGATGGACAAAGCAGTTCATTTTGCTCCCTGATAGTTGGTGTTTTCATTCTCCTGTGTGCTTGTGACAGTTGTAAATGGCTCTTTGTTTTTAACCTTTTTTAACTCTTGTGTATAAAATGTGCTTTAAGGTTTGCCTTGCCCAACCTCTATCCATAACACACATCAGTCTGTCTGTACTGTCTTACAGTACAGTTATATAGTTGATATGTTTTTATTGCTAGTTTAATTGCTGCTAAGTCTCTGTGGTGTTTCATTGTAACACAAGGCTATTTAACATAATTTAATCTCCCCCTGCAGGATCAGATACTGATGAAAACAGTCTCACCTGTTTCACACAGAAACATTCAATAAATCTAGCTGAATGAGTTGTGTGTCGCACAGATGATATAGTAATGATTTAAGATGTGGTGCAGAAATTTCCTGTCAGCACACACGAGTGATGGGAAATCCCTTATGTGTACATCATTGCACACTAGTGCTCACACATTCACACATAAATCAATACACAGTTGTTTTTTTCTTTCCATTTCTTGGTAGAATAACCAGTTTTATTTAAAAAAAAAAAGAAGCTTTTGCCAAATTTTGGATTTCTTAGAATAATATGATGGATGTCAAAATATGAAGAGGAGTTCCCAATTGCCTAATTTTTGTGTTGAACATCAGAATTCGTAGGTCTTCCTTTTCAAGGTTGGACTTCAATCTTAGTGTGACTTTTCAATCTGTGTTTTTTAGGCAAAGACCTATAACATAACATGGTCTCACTTTAATGAAGAACGCAGCCACAGTCAAGCACTTAGGATAATAGCCAAGTGGTTTGGCAGGATTTAAGAACATACATACAACAATATATTATTCATACAACTGCTTTACCTTCCGATTATCGTTTGGTTTAATTTCAATACACACACACACAGTTGGGAGAACAAGTATTTGATACACTTGGAGCAGCTTGGTGAGAAGGCAACTACTGTTGGCGCAATTATTAGAAAATGGAAGAAGTTCAAGATGACAGTCAATCGCCCTTGGTCTGTGGCTCCATGCAAGATCTCACCTCGTGGGGCATCAATGATAGTGAGGAAGACGAGGGATCATCCCAGAACCACACGGCAGGACCTGGTCAATGACCTGAAAAGAGCTGTGACCTGAGTTGGGTCTGAAGTATGCCAGTGACCATCTGGATGATCCAGAGAAGGAATGGGAGAAGGGTTGTGGCCTGATGAGACAGAAATGGAGCTTTTTGGTTTAAACTCCACTCACCGTGTTTAGATGAAGAAGAAGGAAGAGTACAACCCCAAGAACACCATGCCAACTGTGAAGCATGGCGGTGGAAACATCATTCTTTGGGGATGCTTTTCTGCAAAGGGGACAGGACGACTGCACCGTATTGAGGGGAGGATGGATG
Source organism: Percina caprodes (assembly GCA_013375575.1). Lineage (NCBI taxonomy): Eukaryota > Metazoa > Chordata > Actinopteri > Perciformes > Percidae > Percina > Percina caprodes. Next base: position 380,611 of record JABXJD010000108.1, on the reverse strand, counting down.
TGGCCATGTATCGAGATCTTGGCCAACAATCTCCTTCCCTCAGTAAAAGCATTGAAAATTAATCGTGGCTGGGTCTTCCAGCATGATGACGACCCGAAACACACAGCCAGGACAACTAAGGAGAAGGGGCAAAATCCCTGCTGCAGTGTGTGCAAACCTGGTCAAGAACTACAGGAAACGTATGATCTCTGTAATTGCAAACAAAGGTTTTTGTACCAAATATTAAGTTCTGCTTTTCTAATGTATCAAATACTTATGTCATGCAATAAAATGCAAATTAATTATTTTAAAATCATACTATGACATTTTCTGGATTCTTGTCTTGTCTCTCACAGTTGAAGTGTACCTATGATAAAAATTACAGACCTCTACATGCTTTGTAAGTAGGACAACCTGCAAAATCAACAGTGTATCAAATATTTGTTCTCCCCACTGTATATATGATTTTAAGAACACGATTACTTGTGTATTTAAAGCTATATTACATAGTTTCTGTTTCCCGCCACGAGGAATTCTAAGTAATGACAACACTGTTGATGCGTCCACATGATACAGCCTTGCATGACCGCGCACGAGCCCCCACCCCTCTACCATGCAGTTGGTAGTATGCAAGGAGAACACGGAGGATTAAAAAAAACATGATGGACTCTTCAGAAGAGGTAATTATCTTCACTTAAGCTTTTCACAGGATGACACAATCTTCTGAACATAACCACACTGGAAGAGTTGTGTGGAGCTGAGAGTCTTAACTGGCTTTGTAGCAATGGCTTGAATGTAATCATTGATATCAAAAAGTTACGCACTAAAGCTTTAAGTACGTACGTTGCACAAATTATTCAAATGTCAGACTCATTTCTTGCTATACACACACACACACAGGCACCTTCCACACAAACCAACCGTTTTTCCCTGCAGAAACAAACCTGCAGTGGAAATGTGTTTGTGTCATAAAAGGTCATAAAAACAATTTAAAAATAAAATCGGGCAGGTTGGTATTGGGTTTTCTCAATGTCGGCTATGCATGAGTGCTGCTGTTTTGTGGTGTGGTATTTTTCTCAGTATTGTCAAAGGACTTTTTTTTTTCTTTAATCAATTTTAGAACGTGATTCCAGTTAAAACAAAGGGAAAATAAAGGTACTGTTAAAAATTCTCAATAGATTCTATTATCTTCCTTTATTTCTTGTTCCACAATACTGACATTGTTACCTTAATTGTTCGTGTTAAAAATAATTTTAAGACTAATATTTAAGACAAATTTGATAGGTTTTTGATAAACACTTTAGCATGTGCTTCATTATAAACAACCCATTCTCACTCCCAACTTGTAAAATACTGACGCTTGGTCGGTGAATCTCAGCCTCAGATGTCGACCCAAAAATCACGCTTTAGTGTCTGTATCACAGACAGTCTGTATGGAATACATGGGGCAGCTCGACCACTGCGCTGTAGGATAGTGTAGTATTGATGGCGAGTTGTATGAAAACCAACGTCACATTCTTGTCTCGTGTGTCGCTGAAACATACATTTTGTAGCCCTATCCACTATCTTTTCCTAAACCCACTTGTCCCGTTCTTGTTGCTGCATGTCAGTTAAACGTACTGCCCGACCCTGAGTGTCCAATAGTGACTCCAAGAGTACTGACCCAGTGTGTCTAAATATGATGCCAAATTGCTAGGAGACGCTAGGAGACTTTTTGCAACCGTCAAAGAAAAACCAAAGGCAAAGGCACCTGACCAAGCGTCGCTTTTTGATGTGCTAGGAGTAAGAATGTGTTGCAATAAAACATCCCCTTTGGAGCTGTATTGGAGTGGCATTGTATTTGATGTGCAATGGCACATCAAAGTGTCTTTGGCGTCTTTTTTATTACACTACTTACTGTAAACTCTTCTCCAAGGTAACCGGCAAACATGTCTCCTTCATTCCTCCAGATGCTGCCTGGTTGCCAGCATCTTTATTCTTGCCTGGTGTTATTTTATTGCTGCTTTTTTCCCCACACACATAACGCCTTCTTACTGTTTCCATAGTAATGATATTACTGAGATGACGGTTTTCTCTCGTTGTTAACACTCTTCACTATCAAGTGTCCATATCTGAAGACTCTAAAAGCCAGTAATGCTGCTCTCTGCAACAAATAGCTAATTGTGGTGCAGTTAGTGTAGGAGTACTGTATGTGCATATTACGTGGTGCAAGATTGAGAACCACCTTATGTCATGCATTTAGGTAGAATCGACAAAAGTTTCAGAGAAGTAATGCTTTACAACTTTTGCTCTCATAAATAAACTGAATTTCAGAAACGTTCATTATAGGATTTAAGATTTTGAAAAAGGAATATCTAACGGAACTAGGAGTGGTGGCCTTTCTCTTATCTGCAGTGTAAACAGTTTTAGATTCATAAAGCAAACACAAATATGGACAGAAGAACAGAGATTTTATTTCCTCTTTTAAATTGCTTCTTTAGAACACAGATATTTACAGCAGTGACCCTGGATGATCAGCAATGACTTGAGCTGCAGTGGGAGGAAGTGTTAACCCAGACACATGCACACGCAAACACACATGAGGTGAGATTTAACTCAGCACAAACACAGCACTGCTAAAGCTCTCCCGAAGAAGTGTGAGAGCACAGTGCCTTGCTCGAGGCACTTTATAATAAGGTCCTATTGTTGTTTGTGCTTGCAAAACTTTTCAGTCCAGACATATTGTGCCAGTGGCTCATATTGCTCTATGCACAGATATTACCATGGTGACCAACCTGTGGGATTTAAAAAAAAAAAAAAAAAAAGCAATATGAAAAAAAAAAGTTATATGCATCTGTAAGAGCTCATGTGCCACAGATTGCTGTCAATTAAGTACATGTGCTAGACTGATATCATTACTGTTTCAGTAAGTTTGTGTTTTTAGTGAATAATGGTGTAACAAGTTATGTCTAATCAATTAGTAAGTTTGCATGAAGTTGGTTGTGCCAATTGTCTATGCTGTAGTTTTATGACACTGGTTGTCATTCAGTAACATGCTGTGGAGTTGACACTGTAACAGCAACATGCTACTTTTGATTGCATTGCATGGGCATTATACCATACAGTTGCATGGCAGAGCATACAATTTGCATTGTAACGACTTAGCTAATGCAAGTGTTTAATCAAGATACTGTTTATGTATATATGATACTGTATATTTATTATAGAATATGCAATTGTTAGAGAGCTTGTTATGTTTGTTTAAACATATGTTAGAAAACCTGTTATGCTTAGAACTACTAGTTTGTGTGATGTGAGTTTATATATGGTTTGATTATGTTTTCATTTGATTAATTTCTTTCTGTCCTTTTATCTTAACCGTTTCTCCAATTATATATGATTGTATCTTTCGTACCTAGCACAGGAACTCTGGCCTTAGTTTCTGTGTGTAAGTTTTGTGTGTACCTTAGTTTCTGTGTTATACATGTGTATCTATCTCTCACATGAGCAGAAGCAGACAAGTGACCTTCGGTGCATTGCACTGCTTCCTGCTCAGCACAAATATCCAATCAGCAACCACTCCCACGTCGTAAATTTGACAATGTAACCAGCTTCAATTTTTTCGAATAAAGATACTGCTCTCGGGTAGATTTTCGAAGTTGCTCTGAGGTGTCAGAGGTGACACAGAGGCTTCCCTTGCAGCAAGTACACTTGTAATTTGTCTTCTGTTGAGTACTGGAAAGAAAGTTTTGGTTAACGAACTGTGGGTAATTATCAGAAATAACCCAACAGTAATGATTTTTTAAAGATTAATATTAGGACATCTAGTCATCCAAGTACCAATGTACAGATGTGTTAACTAAAGCTGAATTTACTCTATTGCAGTGTGTTACGTTATGTTTTGACTACAATCTACTGTAAGACTGTCCTCAGTACAGCATGTGGAAATGACTGGTTGTGTTAGTGATAGATAGAATGTCATGACGCTTTGACCATTTTTGTCTTCACCAGCTGTCTTAATAAGTAGCTGTAAGCTAATGATCCTTCGAGAACAATGACAATGCCTCTCAAATGGATACACTCGGGATTATGATCCTCTGGTGACCTGTGGAGATGGGTATATGTTTGTGTGGGTGTGTGGGTTTCCGTGAGTGGGTGATACAGAGAGAAACTTATGTAATTAAGCTGTCTGTTGATATCACATGTTCACATTCTTATCATCATATACTTTACAGATTTTCTGACAGAATGAGGGATGTGTGTCTGCGTTTCTATCTTGGTAAAGTACTGTATATCAACGGTACATGTCAGTGTATCACTGGAGAAAGGGATAAATATGTATACAAATTATTAGACATTTCTGTAAGTTTTTGGCTCATCTTTACCAGAGAACTACAAACAAATTGGACTCCTAATTTGGACAATAATTAAGTCGAGTCATGTACTGTAGTAATTATTGAGCACTCTGTTACATAAGCCCCATTTAGTCTGGAGGAGATGTGGCTTAATTTTCAGGGGTACTTTAGTTTATAGTTTCCGTGGAGGTGGCAGCTGCAGAAGGTCTGGCATCTTTCCACTATAACACATCTTAGTGCTCAGCCACTGGATAATGGAAGCTTTGGCTTTAATGGAAACCTGAGTGGGGATGTTTTGTGGTGAATTGTCATTTTGCTCATTTGCCATTGCTAAAGATTAAACCAAGCCAGTTTACCCACTTTCAAATTTAGGAATGCATCAGAATGAAAATTACGGAAATGATTGCAGCGATATTGTGCTTCCCTATTTTATATTTGTAAAATAAAGTATCTAAGATACAGATTCACAACATGCAAGAAGTGTAAGTTTCAGAGGAGAATGCCTTTAAATGCAATCATTAAAACTATCAACTTTTACGGTAATCAACTTTATCTCCTGACATATTACTTTCCTTGCATGGCAGCTGAATTCTCGCTATATCATGAGACCACGCAAGAATCGTTGGATCAGATATTGCACAAAAATCCATCTGGTCAGGCTTCAAGTAATCACAGGAAAGTATGTAATTACCATGTGGTAACCCCTAAAATGAAATAGGTTGCAATAATTCAATATTCAGTAACAAACAAAACAAAGTTATTAAAACAAATTAGAAACCTCAGAGATTGGTAATTAAAATCACATTACAATCCATCATAAGCTCAGATGTGCTTCCCTAAAACATGCTCACAGCTGTGCCACAGTAAGGAGATGGAGGTGGGATTTTCATTTGAGAACCTCATAACAACGTGCACGAAAGCTATGACAAGTCAGTCTGTTTAGGCAGTAGCACGTGTCGTGTACGGTCATGTGAGATGAGTGACGTCATACGTGACGGTGTATACAGTGTCACTTACTGGCTGGGGAGGAATGTGCGCGTCATAGGTGATGGGTGGAGAGTGGCTTCTTTCCCTTCTCCCCCACAAACTGCCTGGAGCTGGTCACGGTGCTGAAAGTATTACAATACTTTACCCCAGTGGTGGCGGGAAGACATGTCGTTGTGTGGACAGACAACATCACGGCCGCAACATTCATAAACTGCCAGGGCGGCGTGCGCTCGGCACAGCTGCTGTCGGCCCACAGCCATCTGTTGTCCCTCATAGCAGTTTACATCCCCGGGAGGCCCCTCTCACAATAAGTGGAGATTGAATCCCACTATTGTTCAAAGGCTATGCAGCAGGTTTGGGGAAACTGAGGTAGATCTGTTTTGAACACAGTGTTCTTTGAGCGCACGGAACAATCCACCCCTTGGCATGTACGCCTTCTCCCATCACCCCTGGCCCAAAACCCTCCTATACGCTTTCCCCCTGCTCCCTCTGATCCCTTGCTTCCTGGAGCGCATCCAGGAGGAGAATCTGTCAATCATCCTGGTTCCCAACCCTCATTCAGCTGCTGGAGCACTGGCAACTCCCCTGGCTCGGGGACGCGCTATCACAGCTGAACGGCGAGATATTTCACTCCCAGGATGGTTTTTGCGCAACCCCTGGTGAAGCGTTTCTTGAAGAGGGTCACGCGACAGAAACCAGCTGTGCACTCTCTCACCCCGGAATGGGACCTAGCCCTGGTGCTCCGAGCTCTGGGAAAGCCTCCTTTCGAGCCCCTGACACAAGCGTCTCTCAGGATGCTGTCACTAAAAACTGAGCTTTTACTTGCTCTAATGCCAAGAGAGTGAACGACTTATGTGCGCTGTCAGTTTTGCCATCATGGGGACGGGAGTGCAGCCACCTTACAGCCAAATCCCTCCTTAGCACCCAAAGTTCTAACAAACTCCTTTCCTTCAAGGGTGTTTTCCCTCCAGGGGTTCCCTCCCCCACGCCTCATGACAACGACGTGGAAGAGGTTTTTCACCATTTGAGTCCGGTGCCAGCTTTATCACAGTATGTTTTACGCATGGCGAACATCAGGAAAACACAGCAGCAGTTTGTACATTATAGGGAAGGTGGCAGGTGGCATGGACTACATTAGCTTCGCCCTAATCCAATAGCGTAGCCCTTAGAGGGCAAAGCCTATATGAAATAGAACAATATTTATGTATTGTCACTTCAGATTCTATGAGTATAGGCTTAGCCCTCTTAAGGTTCGGGCCACCTGCTCCTAGAACATTAGGCTGAAGAAAAAGCTGATATTGGGAGCTGAGCAACGGGTCCACTCTGTTTATATACAGTATTGGTGGACGTAGTTGAAGCCCGTGCTGGATGCAAGGGCGGGAAAGAAAATCTTCATTACTGCGCATGCGCAAAGGCCCTTAGAGGGCTAAGCCTATACTCATAGAATTTGGAGTTACAATACGTAACTATCGTTTTCCTATATCTGTTATGGAGTAGAATGTTGTAATACCTTTGACCATGAAGGTTTTAAATCTACCATCCAATTGGCTGGGTTTAAAATCTGGATCGTAGGCACACCATTTAAGTACTTTCAGTTTATCTTATAAATGATATTCGATGCGAATTTCGGTGCCTTACAAATACTTCATTACTGTACTTCAGATATTTTTACTTTTACTATTTTTTACTTTTACTCCTTACATTTTACAAAATTGGCTTGTTACTTTAGTTTTGTACAAAAGGTCGTCTATCAGGTGTGATTGTGAGTGCATGTCGGAGAATAGCACGGAGATGCGCCTCACACCGCGAGTGGACGCGCACGCCACATGGAGACAAAAGTGACAGAAAAGAAAAAGAGACTAGCTGCCCGGAGGATAATCAGTTGAGATTGTGTGTGTGCGTCCTTGAGAACTGTAAGTCGTATAACTTATGTTGTCAGTTAATTTAAGCCTGTAATTGTATTAGTCTATAGTTCTGTCAAATTTAAAGTAAGTTAGCTAGTGATTTTGTTGTTTTGTGTTCTTCACCTGTTAGCTAGGTTGCACCTTGTATACATAATGGAGATTGTTGAAAGCCTTTGCTCACGTTTGTATTTTAGGTGCTATGTATATATATATATATATATATATATATATATATATATATATATATATATATATATATATATATATATATATATATATATATATATTTGGGGTTGGAGAGTGGCTTGCTAGCGATGTGTTGTAGCAATTCTTCCATATCTTCATTCATAGGTTGTTGTTTCTTGCCTTTTGGGTTAACCCTGTTTTTGTTCATGTTTGCTATTTCTCACTTTACTGTTATCTACAGTGTTTTCAAGGTTTTTAGATTAAAACCGTCGGGTAGCATAAGTCTCAAGCAGCCATCTGTAGCATGACCTGGAAGTCGACCCCGATGGTGGTCATTCATATGAATGATATAATTGATTGTGTTGAAAGATTCTACACGCCGTCTTCCTCACATTACTTTGATCTTGCAGGTATTGCATACTGCACTTGTGTCTTTTTCACAGTGAAAAATGTCCAAACTGCCAACATTAGTCTCCACTTCAGCATGTAAACCATGTGCTGCGTCACAAACTAACACACACACACCAACGCCGCCCTGACACACAACGGTAGATGTCTAAAAGTATAAAACAAATTGTAGTTTTTTTATTTTTATTTTTTACAAATTCTGTGTCCTGCACCTTTTCATCAATAGTCACAAAAAACATTCATCTGTTGAGCAAAAGTTAAATAAAATCTGTTGCCTGTTATCCAGATAAACAACACTCACAGTGCCATATGTACCGGTCAGGAATAATATTAAATTGTTTTGGTTGAAGTTGTACTCTATGTTGTAACTACAGTAGTGTTTGGAGAATTCATAGTTTTTGTGGTTTAAACTGTCTTTCGGAAAGCAGACTTTTAATTTCCATTAGCTCCACGGGTCTTGAACCATCCCCTTTTTTAGCTTTGGGTAGCTACTATGGCCCGACATTGAAACGTTGTTTGTGTACACTACACATCCTCATCTGAGTCTAATATTTTTCTGCAAATGTTACGGAAAAACAGTGCTTCTAACCTAGTTCTAACACCTGGAGAATCCTATTAAGGTACCAACTCTCCAAGGGGTGCCACTCTGAAAGTTTGAAGATTAAAATAAGTTCTTGAACTGTTACAAAATAGGCTGCAACTTCAATAAGGGTCATATTGTTTTTGCCGACTTGCACACCAAGTCTGTTCTTCTCTTGTTTCGCCTACACTGCAATTTTGTTTGCGCTACAGCATCAAACCTCACTAATAACAACCCCCCTACAGTTGCTGAAAATGGTTCCGTCTAGGACAGTGGGAACAGTTCAGTTGTATGGGCAAGCAATGAGTCCGTCATAAGGAGGGCCAACGTCACTGATGTTGACTTGTCAACTTACGTCAGGGCACTCCGAGCAGAGTCACAGACAAGGGCGTACATACAATATGTACTGTACTGAGTGTGTGTATGTTGTGAGTTACAGTACACCGAATACACCTATACGTTTTCTATGCAGTGATGTTGCTAAACCTGTTTACAGTTTCCTATTCAGATTCATATTTGACAAATTTAAAGTAAATATCAACAAACTCCGACAGGAGGATCCCAAGGCGTTCCCAGGCCAGGTTGGAGATATAATCCCTCCACCTAATCCTGGGTCTTCCCTGAGGCCTCGTCCCAGCTGGACGTGCCTAGAACACCTCTTTAGGGAGACACCCAGGAGGCATCCTTACCAGACGCGAAGGAGCAGCAACTTTACTCCGAGCTCTTCACTGATGACTGAGCTTCTCTCCCTATCTCTAAGCGAGACGCTAGCCCCCCTTTTGAAGAAACCCATTTTGGCCGCTTGTAACCTGGATCTCGTTCTTTCGGTCATGACCCAGCCTTCGTGACCATAGGTGAGGGTAGGAACAAAAACTGACCGGTAGATTGAGAGCTTTTCTTCCTGGCTCAGCTCTCTTTTTGTCACAACAGTGCGATAAATAGAAGAATATGGCGTACGGCCAAAACTTGAAGAGTACCTCGACACAGAAATACTCGCATGTATAAAATTGGGCGTATGCCGGGACCTGCACATCTTAGACAATTAACGTGAAATTGAGCACACTTTTACGAGCCACCGACCGAACCTTGCCTCCTCCCATCAATTAATATTGAAATGACTATAAATGCACCCCCAACATCATTCTTTGTCCAATCACAACGGAACAGCGTTGATGGAAAAAACTTCAGACTGAGGTTGAGAAGAGATTGTGGAGGTGGAGGCAAAAAAAACATGTTGTGTTTGGAGGTTTGTCATCTTGGATAAGCAATAAAAGAAAATCCCCAGAGTGGCAGATGGTGAACGTGCAGTTAATGTACCAAACCATGGCAGTGCCACACCAGTTACTGAACAACATGCATCGCAGTATCAGTCAAAATTACACAAAATTCCTACCTTTTGTGTGCCATGGATGTCTGAACATCAGGTAGATATTTAATCTATTGGAAATACAAAGGATGACTGAAAGTGGATTTTTCATTAATTTTCCATCTTCATGTTTAACAGAAGTTAGGTATCCTGCAAATTTTAGTTAATAGTGATAGTATAGTAAACAGTTAATAGTGTGAAAAATGTGTTTCAATGGATAGAATTATTTTTTTTCATAGACAACGTCACAGACGTGTGCCAGTAACTGAAGTAGAAACTTTATTTTCTAATGTTTGGTGAGTTTCACTTAGAATTTGCCACGTTACAGAGCCAGAAAACTGTGTGCAGGAAAACGTTTATCCAAGGCCCCAGGACAGTAACACACTTTGCAACCACAGGCCTTTTTCACTGAGCAATGTTCTGCTCTTCATTAGAGGAAAGACGATTTAAACCAACTCCAATTCCATATGGCTGGGAATCTGCTGTTCCCCTGAGGAGTGGATCGATCTGGAATAAGCTGCTGAAGAATGGCTTTTCTATTAGGTGTGCAAATAATCTCAGGCTGTGTACAGCTTCTCAACAGGGTGGGAAGCATTGGGCACGAGGGGAAATTGGATATGAAAAACGTCTTACTCCTTCTATACTAACAGAGGAGAACGTATACTAGGCCTGCACGGTATTGAAAAAATCTTGCATTGCGATATTTTTTTCCCCTGCGATATATATGCGATATGAAAAGTTATTTTTAGAAGATGACATAAATAGCTCTATTTGGAAATAAATCATTCTCGACTACTGTTGTGATTTTGTAGGGGAGGGCATCTACATAGAAGAAAAAAATGAAAAAGGATCTTTTCTGATGTAAACCATTCTTTGTTGAACTTTAATGCTTTACAAACACCAAAGCAAGTAAGTGCTGTGACTAACTTTACTCTTCTGAAGTAGTTTTGGAGGGAAATTAGGTAGAAATACGCTGGTTGACTAGCATGACACCATTGTATTCATATAATAATCAATCCAGGCTAACCTGAATGACAGTGACTGCATGTTGCTTCCTCTAAATTTCAGGCTTTTGGTTCAGCTAGCGGGGCCAGCTTGTTAGTTTGATATTTGATAGTTTGTGTATCAAAGAACAATTAAATCAGTGTAAATGATGTTAGATCATACACAAGCTTCTGTAGTAGATCAGTGTTACGTTTCCAGTGTCGCGGCTCCGAACCGTAACATTAGTTGGGACAGACGGACCCCTTGTTTCTTTAGGTTAACTATATTAGCTTTAGCCTGGCTGGTAGCAGCTTTCTGCTTGTTTCTTTAGGCTAACCATGTTAGCTTTAGCCTGGCTGGTAGCAGCTTTCTGCTTGTTTCTTTAGGCTAACCATGTTAGCTTTAGCCTGGCTGGTAGCAGCTTTCTGTGGGGAGAAATGGCCGGGAGACGTTCAATCAATCAGGTGATTTAGTTCGTATTTGCAGCAAACATAAAACACTGACTACTGTAGCTTCACTGACTACCCATCAAAACTATGCGCATCACTGTGTCAGCAGCAGCTGCTTCCTACGGTACTTTTCTACACACTGAGATCCTCACTTTCCATAACAAACCCCGTCGGACTAACGTCACATACACACGTTGCCCACGTTGTTTGCAGCTTAAAAATGATCCATAATGTTGTCGTTTTCTCTCGCCTGTCTCTTCTCTTAGACCCCTCACTATTTTTGGTGTCTTCCTTCATTTGTAATCTACGCTGTCAGTCTTGTGTCCACAGACGCGTCAGCCTGTTGTGCACTAGTAATAATCATGCGTACGGAAACACAGTCAGTGGGACAACGTTATTTACATTGATTAAACAAAGCTTTGAGGCAAAGAATTTGGCGTTGAGGATTTTTTGTTATCAAATTATTCGAGTTACTCAAGGAATCGTTTCAGCCCTAGACTGAACGTATTATCATATTGGTTCTTTAAAACAATATTCATAACTGTTTGGTACTGACGTTCTCCTTTGTGTCCAAAAAACTAACCCTATCAAACCGTGTCAAAGGGATTATATTTTTTCAAAGAAGCAAAATGCTCTACAGTTAATTCCTTGTCCTTGGCTTTGCGCTTCCCACTTCCAAATTAGATGCAAGTTTTGAAAGAAGAACTGATTACACAGGTGTTAGTATTACATTTACAACCACTTTCCATTGATTGTGTTTTGTACCGCCTTTGCATATTCACATTAGACATTCATTAGTTGTTACAGTAAATTTGCTAAGAATGGAGAAAACCACACACCAAACCAATATACAGACATTATAAACTGTCTCTCTCACACACACACATGCACTAATTCTCTGTCTGCTCTGTTACGCCTCAGCCTGCTGTTTTTAGTCATTTTCTTTCTGGTGAACCCGATCTCTGCACACCTCCCCCATCTTGTCCATCCATCTTCTCGTTAGCTTTGATTTGTAGCTGCCTGTGGGGGTTGTATGTACAGTGTGTGAGGGGATTTGGGGAAAAATGACTAGTTTGTGTCAGCAATTGTATGTTTCTGACGTGCACATACTGTAGCTCTTGCATAATGTGTATGTACTGTATGTATGCAAATACAGAAAAATGCACAAAATATGACAGCACCTAAACAAGGATAATTCATTTTAATTACAGTATGTATGCTGTCATTAAATGTATAGTGAATTTTAAAGCAAAGATCCAAAACGTGGCTCAGTTAAAGCAACAGGATTAAATGACACTGAACCAACATTTATTTGTTACTTGTGTACTGGTCCATAAAAAAGAAGAAAATATTAAACAAAGGAATGCCATAAAGAGAATAGTATGTAGAGTGGAGAGGGAATAAAGGGTAACAACTTTGTTACTTGGAAATCATTGAAAGGAAGAGAGAAAGAAACCTTCAAGACTGATGACAGGTGAGAAAAGAGAGTGAGCTGTGAGTGAGACAGAGAGAGAGCGAGGCAGAAAGAGAGTGGGAGGGAATGAGTGAGTGTGCTGCGCTCCTTGTCTCTCAGTTCCCTGAAGGTGGGCTGTCGGCAAAGTAGCGGCCCTGCTGAGAAAAATAAACAGGGGGAAGGAAAAAAAGAGTGGAGCATTCAAACAGCGGATGGAGAACAAATATTAGAGAGCAAGGGAGACATACTGTAGAAGGGGAGAGGAGTGAAAGGGGGAAACTGGGGCACACGCACATTAGTGGCACGTATTAACATTGGCAGGCAGGAGGAGAATGGGAGTGCTGAAGAGAGCAAGAATGAGGAGAGGAGGAGAAGAAGCTACAAGATGGGAAAAGTGGTGATGGCAGAAGTGTGACGGTGCACACTGCCAGGAGATGAGTGACCCCCCCTTGTTTCTTCCTTCCTCTCTGTACTGTCTCCCTATCCCTTCTCTGCCCCCGCCTCCTTCTCTCGCTCTCTCTCGCTCTCTCTCTTTCACACACACACACACACATGCTATTGCTCTCTCCCTCTTTTCCCACAGGCAGACCAGGGAGAGAGAAGCACCCGGGTTGCATCTCCGTCTTTCTCTCTTTCGTTTGCTGCCATCCCTCTGCACTCTCCCCAGCTCTACTGTTTGCGATTCTGCAGCTGAAACCCTGTTGGAAAATTCCCTGAGCTCGGCATCATAGGCAGTACACAGGAGAACGATAGACCGGGGGAATAAATTTGGAATCCCTAAAAGAACTGAGGAGTCTTTTTGTTCTTTTCATCTTTTTGATGATTGACCTGTTCCGCTGCCTCTCTTCTACAAGTAAAGACTTTGAATGGATGACTTGATGTAACTGAAAAGAACGAGAAAGAAAGAGCAAAAGCTTTTGCAGCTTTATGTTGCCTCACCGGACAAAATGATGTAAACGAAGACAGTGTTTGGAAGTGAGGAACTGAAGACTTAATCCATCTCCAAAAAAACCCCGCAAAAGAAACAGGAGAACCTGAACACAGACTTTGAATAAAAGAGGACGAGATGCTAAATCAATTGATTTAAAACAAAACGCTCTTTGAGACTTTAGCCTCCCCTGTCAGTCTCTGTCTCCACTCCTTCTGTCCCATCTATACTTTTCCTCTGTTTCTCGGGCTCGGCTCCCTTGACTGAAGCTTAGCCATGCAGGTGTCCATCGCCTGCACGGACCATAACCTGAAAAGGGGGAATGGGGACCACAGCAAGAGTGCCACCAGCCCCAACGTGGTGAACCAAGCCAGGGCAAAGTTCCGCACCGTGGCCATCATCGCTCGTAGCTTCGGCTCCTTCACTCCACGGCACATTTCGCTCAAGGAGTCAACGGGGAAACACACGGGCATGAAGTACAGGTGTGTGTGTGTCCGAGTAAAGAGTGTAATGCGCAGGGCTTTAGTGACTGTACGGTATGTTTCTTGAGGTGTAATTTGGATTAACATTTGGTTTTTAGGTGTAGTTTGGATTAAAATTTGGTTTCATTTTTGCTCACTCCATCTCAGCAGCTGTATTTTCTTTATTGGAATTATTATTATTTATTGTGCTGGTTAATATTTCATTATAATGGAGTTGTCCACACACTTGTTATTTTGTTATCTTGTTGCAAGTAATTTGTTGTGCAATTCTTTTACACCTTTTTAAAAGTAAAAAGTTTAAAAGATGCTATTTAAAATCACCCAATGACATACACTCTACCTAGAACCCTTTTTATTGATGGCTTGGCAGTAATTTCTTAACTTAAAATAACTTTTTGTGGATTTGTATCATAATGTAAAAAAAATACAAATTTAACATATGGATATCAGAGAAATATCCACATTAGTATCTTAATGCTAATTTCAACTATGTTTCCAACCAACCCAGAGACATGTTATGTGTGTTCTTTAAATAATAATTTTATGTAAATGAGAAAACTTTAAATCTGGTTGATTACCCACTGCCTTACTGAAAGTCACAGAATTCCCTTTTCTGCTGTAAAGCCCCACTCTTGAGCCTTTTGTCTTGGTCATATTGTGACATTTCATAAAGCCACTCTGCCAGCACCATCTGAAGCACCTTCTGCCAAGCCTAAAGTATGTTTTCAGTGAGCTTATGCTACATATTTCAAATTTGATCCTTAGTCTCCAGATTTACCAGGAAGTCATACAGAAGCTGCTCAATCACTTTGGATGTTGTAAGCAAACATGACAGGATTCACGAATAAATGCGGTCTGCTACCTGGTGAGTTCTTTGTGTGCTCTAATAGTAGCGTCTCCTCTCTCCTTTCATCTGTCTCACACAAATCTTAAACCTCTCTCCCTTTTTCACTCACAAATTCAAATCAAATTCTAATGCTATCAAAAGCCATGAATGGAAGAAGATGCCTCTGCTGCCGCTCCCACACACTTAAACACTTTTTTTCTAACTCTCTTTCCTCCGCCTCTCCTATGGTATGGTGAGACAGCTCTGCAGTGTGTGTGTCTGAGTCTGATTTGACCTCAGCAGTGCTGTTGCTCAACTGACTTGTGTGTTTGACTCTCATGCCCTCAGGCTGTAAAACTTACATAAAATATGGTGCCATTACTGTCTTTTCAACCTCTGCAGGTCACTGTAAAATCAATCAAGCGTGCGTGCATGTGCATGAAGAAGACATAGTGACAGATTACAGGCTAAAGCTAGCGCTGAGTATTTAGCACTACTGTATTGGATGCCATTAATGTTATTGATTAAAGATACTTTATAAACCTTAACCTGACAATAGTTTTGCTTCTCTGGGTATATTTTAGGGTGTTTACATGTGTAGCTGGTGCCAAATGAAAGTTCTGCAGCACACTAAAATGAGGGTGCTTGTCACGCTCTGCATATTGTAATATAGGTTAATGATTGAAAATTGCTTTGCTGTTTTCATCCACAGTGAAAAGATTAAATTTTTTTTTTCTCTATTTGAAGTGATGACATTCAACCATTTTTTTATTTTTTTAAACTTTGATAAAAGGCCTGGGCCAAAACAATCCTTGGAAGATGCTGCGTGTGAGTGACTCTCTTAAACACTGCCTGGCCATGGTAGATGTCAGTTAATCTCTCAGAGGCATAATTTAGTGTTATTGATCTGGATTTCTTCTGTTTTAGTAGGATAATTGTGTTTGTTACATTATTGACTTTTCACAGTGCATTCGGTTATTCTAATGTGTTTTATGTGCTATAAATGGAAAATTGTGTTCTTGACTACTTATTTGTTGAACATGGCAGCAGAGACAGTACAAGGAACCTGAATGAATATTGTACATGAATATTAACAGAATGAAGCATGCAATATGTCTTCAAACAATGATCCAAAAATGCACCTCAGTGGTACACTGTATAATAATATTTTTTATTTTCTTTTAACCAAGTATTACAAATGTTATCTTGAAACCTGGCTAGGACTATTCTAACACTGATCAAGGTAATATAAAACTGTCTTGGACTCAATTTTGAGACTGGACTTGCATTATATATTGCTTAGACTCTAAAGTAGTCTAGACAATATGTAATGTAAGTGGACTGGGATGCGCTTGGCCAGTAATGAGAGCTGGGAGACAGATGCGCAGCGTACAGGTCATGGTTCGGTGCCACATCACTCTGCATTGGAAACAACAGCCCAGAATGTTGCGGGCAGAGGGTAAACATGCCTGGACTGAAAGTTACCAGAGCTACATCTGGCAGGTGAAATTAAGCTGGAAACAAATTGTCGTACTTGCAGGCTAGTTGTGTAGAGGTAGAGGAATACAAAAAGGCAGTCTTTGAGGCCTGACCTTAGACTTCTTATAGTGTTTGTCTTATAATGGACCATAGTAAGATGCTTCTGTAATAACATAAAGAATATTTCTGATATGTTAAGATGAATGGCCGCTGGAAAGAACTGATCAGGCTTCATGAAATAAACCTTCAAAGCTCAAACTAAGGTTTTACTTATTCACTGCTGCGTATGAGTCCTAAACGCTCATTTATTCTTGATCTATTTGTATAGTGTTAATTTTTACTGTCTCGATTTTAATTTTAATTTTTTGTACTGTTGGTATTTAATTTGTATTTTTGCTGTAAAGCACTTTGATGGAAAGTGCTCTATAAATAAATGTATTATTATTATTATTATTTTAAAGATGAATGCCTCGTGACCGAGAGGACTATCTCATAACGCCTCACATTGTGATCTATGGATTGATTTATGACAGGTCTGGTTGTTGTTGTGTGTATTGACAGGTCTGCTTAATAAAACAAACATGAGTCAACGGTTCTGACATTGCTATTATACTATTGCCACTTTAAGTTGTACGTCATAGCTAAGGAGAGAAAGACAATTTTAATATCCTGGAAAGCAAGAAATATGTGGTGAAGCCAAACATAGTGTTTTTTGCCAAGTTTTCCCCTGATCTTGATGTCAACTTGTCTGGATTGATGACAATGAATTTACTGGATAATCACCGGAACATCCGTCTCCGCCGGATCTTCCCTTGCCTTGCAAAACTCTGTTGATTTCGGGAAACATCAACAAACTTTTAGCTAGCAAGCTATTTGCTGAAAAGGTTTTGAAGAAAAATTGCATAGTGCAACAAGGCTGGTCTGCTTGGTTCTTTTGGGGAATGATTGTAAAGATAGACAAAGAAAATGTTTACGGCATTTACTATCTAACTGGGACATTTTGGGACTGATTGGTGTGGATTTGGCGTTTTCTTTTGCGTGGTGCAAATCTTCTACCAAAACAAGTTCCTTCCCAAGACCAATTTACAGATCCACTGCCGCTGTGTCCGGAGTTTAGCGGAGCACAAGACAATTGTGATTGTTTTAAAGAAATGCAAAACCCAGTCCGTGTTTTACTCCTATCCAGGAGTGTAGGTGTGGAGGGGCCAGACCTTAATCCACAGCACTGTGTAGATAGGTCTGGCAAGCGAGACTAAGTGTCAACCAATTGTATTTGTATCTTGGGTCGAGAAGTAACATGCCAGAAGCCTGAAAAAGACTTTGCTCACGTCATGTCACCGCTGAGTGTAAAGAGCGGAACTTGTTAAAAAGCAAAAATCTGCTCTTATTCTGCATTTGTAAAACAACGACTTTAGAATTACCTAAATCAATATTGAATTGGGGAAATTTTTATTGCAATGATTTAATTAATTTATCTTACCCAGCCCAAGTAATAAAAACATCTGTGTTTTCTATTTTCTCACATCACCTAAAGAGGAGATGCTCTAAAGTTGAGCAATTAGTCAAATATCTTGGTCATCATTTTACAGATGATACTATATGTACAGTAAATATATGTACAGATGTAGAAAAAGTACAGATTTTAATATGTACAGATGTGTATATTAAATGCATGTGTTAATCCTGCCGGAAGATTCAAACTTTTGTTGTGGTGACTGGTGTTAGTTTGGAGAATGGATTTTTGATGGTGATGCTGTTTGTTTCATGTATAACAAACATATATACTATAGCTATATTGTATGTTTTAATCCTATTAATTGGTTGAGTGAATCCCCTTCCGGGAAAATTCATTAAAGAGTGGGAGCATTATTATAGCTGTATTATAAAATGAAACTTCATATGTATGCACACATGCAAGCACGCACACATGCACAAAAGCACACTTTCCTTTTTACACAGCTTCCTCTATAGGATGCCATGCTATATGCCAGTGCATTCTACCTGTCAGTTTGCCATTAAAAGTTCAGTAGGCAGAGGATGATGACAATAGATGAGGATGGGCTAGAGTTTCTGCCCACAGCTCTATAGGAATAATGGAACAAATGAACAGAGACAACAAGAGAAAATACCTGTGTGCTGATCACTCAGTGCTGCATTGTCTCCTGCTGACAGTAATTCTTTCTCGGATGAACAGTATGGGATGAGATAAAGAGTCTCTACCCCCTCCTCCATCGCGCTCTTTCTTTTTATTTCAAGAAGTGAACTCAGGGTTGTACACACCATCTGCTCTGGCGTTTTACAGTAGGTGAAAGTAATGTGTGTGTGTGTGTGTGTGTGTGTGTGTGTGTGTGTGTGTGTGTGTTCTTACAGCACATGTCACATAATACACACACCCTCATGTGACCTGTGTGGGGGGTTTAACTATTTATTCCTATAAACACAAATGTGTTTGAAATGTATCAAAAGGAACATCCTGCAGGCAGAGAGTCTGTAATTCCACCTCTTATTTTCTATTGAGGCACATAGAGAATTTTTTAACGGCATCGACACATTTTTAATAGTCATTGACTGATGTAATATGATGTTTACTGGTGCCAGATGCAAGCTTGACTGAGCAGAAATCCTTTAAATTTTAATTCTGACTGTGGTGTGGGAGCCGGCTTGGTCTGTGCATGTGTGGAAGGATGGGGTGGTGGATGCATTGCTGTACATCTGAATACAGTGATACGATACTGGACTATGGGGGATCAATCTACCCACTATTTGCGTTTCTGACAGTACAGCAAAAACAAAAGGTTCATTGGGCTATTTTCTGAGCCCATTACAAAAACGCATCGTCTTCCACCATCACTCTGATGCACTGTGCTCATTCAATTGATAACGATTTTCTTTACTTTCAGGCTCGGTAAACAACATTTGCATCAGTCAATCAGTCAGACAGGTGAAAGGAGACACACAGGAGAGAGGGAGTGGATTTAGAAGGGTCTCATGAAAGGATTCTAAACCCTTGCTGTAGTGTGACAACTGTATGCAGTATAGAATTGTATAGATTGAACCACCAGGGTGCAACTCCCCTGTCCCCTTCACTGCAACACTGTGTGTTGCGATAACAAGCTCTGAATCAGTCCGAGTTCCTAACTTGGCAGCATTTAACATGAGCTAAAGCGGCAGGGATTTTGTGTTGTCTTCTTGGATTTCTATGCATCTTTCCCAGACACACACACACACACACACACACACACACACACACACACACACACATAAGCGGAGTTTGACATTCGAGCCGGGGGGCAAAAAAAACACAACAATGTCATTGTAGCAGCTGAGACCTGTCCTACCACTTGGGGAACACAGCACAAACACATTTGGACTAAACAAACATGCTAAATAAACATGTTTATTTGTAAAGCAGATTTTAAATTACATTTTAACAATCAACGATATTAATAAAGGCAAAGCCAGTGAGCCGTTCCTGGAACATGGCTGACCTCAGGTATGATTTGATCAACTTTAGTTTGGAAAAGCTCCTCTCCACTTGAGCCACAGTGACTGACAGGGGTGGACTGCGACCAAAAATCAGCCCTGGCATTTTGGCCCAGACCGGCCCACCACATAACATCACAAATACTACCTGTTCTTGCACTCCCCTTAATATGCATACCAACTCCTACTCCTTAAAACTACTAACGCCATGTAATGAGTAAGCAAGAATCGGTGAGAGATGACACATTAAATACAATACACAATAAAATAAGTTCTCTCTCTCTCTCTATATATACTGTATATTGTAGCGCTCACGGCTCTGCTGCACTGCTGCCTAGCTAGCTGAATGATGAGGAGATGGTGGCTGAATTGTAACCGGATGGACCGGGCTTTATTACCCTAGAACACAGGCTAATAACCGGGTTGGAAGCGTGCCCAAAACAACAAAAAGGCTGCTGGCCGTCACTAGCTAGTTAGCTTCCCTCCTTCTGTCAACATTAATTCCTCTTCTTCCTGCCTCACTTCTTCCTCCCTCCCCTTTCTGAACCTGACCAATCAGCTGAACTAGGGCAACAACTTTTCCTAATGAACACCCCAAGAGTCTCTCCCAAATTAGTCCTGCAGGGTCGATACATTAATTATATATTTCTCTTGTATAAAAGACACCTGGGAGGGGGTAAAATACTTATTTCCCTTATTAAAATGCAAATCAATTTAACATTTGACATTCGTTTTTCTGGATTTTCTTGTTATTCTGTCTCTCACTGTTCAAATAAATCTACCATTAAAATTATAGACTGATCATTTCTTTGTCAGTGGGCAAACGTACAAAATCAGCAGGGGATCAAATACTTTTGTCCCTCACTGTATATACATATTTATCATTTCAAGAGGCCCTGTGCTATCATGAGTTTTTGTCTGCCAATTCAGATAGAAACGCTACAGTTCTCCGAAAACATGTCTTTTTTTCTTTATTTGAGCTTTGTTAACTTTGTTTCATTTTGTCATTTAGACCATTGACATAAAAGAAAGCTTTAGACTCGTATTGCTTAGTCTCTGTTTTTCCCCCAGTTCTTCTGTCTGTGTGTTTATCGTTCGCGCCTGCACCGTTAGGGACTAGTCCATTTCATTAGTGAAAGTAGGGGGTGCAAGCAGGGTGCCTGCAGCTGCAGAGGCGCCAATTTGTGTAAGTACTAGTGGTGGGAATCACCAGACGCCTCCCGATACAATATCATCACAATACTTATGCCACGATACGATATTATTGTGATTTTAAACATATTGCAATATTCTGCGATATATTGCAATTTATAACCTTTTTTCCAAATTCACATTTTTCCCAATTTCAAATGATGTAACCAAAATGAAACTTTGTCAACATCTGTTTTATCTAAAAATAAACATTTCTCTTTGTTCATCTCACTTCAATTGTATTGCTGCAAAATGGGATTGTCAAGCTGACAAACTGACCAACACATACTGTATATAATAAAAGATCCATACTTGGCGCCTGTGTATCGATACAGTATTGCCACTGAACATATCGCAATACTATGCTGTACAGATTATTTCACCCACCCCTACTAAGTACAGAAGTGCGTAAATTGAGACACAGCACTGTCACATGTTTACCTGCTTGTAAACTTCTTTGCTGGTGCATTTCTGTTTCTTGGTGATTACCACCTGTAGGCTCAGTGGAACAGTGTGAAACCATTAGCAAGAATGTTTATTGTATCAACCATGAGTGCATCTGCGTCCTTGTACACATGCACGAGATAAACAAAACAGGGACCTGCCTATAACTAAACTGCTCCATAGCACTACTAGTGGTCACAAAGTCCACATGTTATCTTATAACAGCAATTCATTTGGAAGCATGCAAAAAGAGCTCCCACTAAAATTATGTCATTGTAACTTAACTTTTTAGTTTTAATCTCTGCTCGTAATTGGCCCTTACTAGTGTGGATATAAAGGTTTGTATATTGCATGCATTGTCCTTTTTATGACATTTAACCTTGTTGCTGTGGTTCAGTTTTTCAGTAAATAAAGAAAAGAGAGGCAGCAGATGTGTGTGATGTGTGAAGCGTTTAATGGTTTACAGCAGTCAAGGCCAGAAACTAGTGACACACAAACAGTGTAGATGCAGAAAAAGCCAAATTTAGACACATTCTCAAAGGATAATTACATGCTCATAAAGAGCTTCCTTTTCAGTTATTTAAAAACCTATATCTGTATTTAAAAGTTGTTTAAATTTGGTATTTTTCAGTGAAAGTTGATGGTAAGAAAAAAAACAGAGCCTTACAATTTAACAAAATAATGAAATATCTGGCAAGAAAAAAAAATTCATTCCTGATGACATTTCAACATGTGTTGTAAATACTGGCCAAGCTTTTGCAAGAGCCAACTCACAGACTGCCAATTTGGCAGAGGACGGTTGGTGTCAGCTCAGCTACTGTATGTTGCCTGCTTAGAGCTTGCACAGCATTGGTGTGAAAGGCCAGGTTAGCAACTGCTATAAAAGTGTCTGTGTGATGTGCCATCCTATGGAGGAGATGTGAAGGTGGTGTGTGTGTGTGTGTGAGAGACAGAGAAACACTTAAATGTTGTAACTGTATTATCAAAGTATTTTTCTGTAACATGAAAATACTGACAGTGTAAGTCCACGTGTGTTTGTATTATAGAAAGATGGCCACTGTTTATTTTGATGTAGGTTTTTTTCAACACGAGAGCAAATTTAAAAAAAAAAAGGGGAAAAAATGAGAGCGATAATAATGAATAAAGGAGGGAATTCTTGGTGCCTTCTGGTCGCACTCCAAACCACCACATAACAAATACTCGGCGGCCCTAACCAACGCATTATCTCTGCTTGTTGCTATGGTAATAATGTCCTTGGCTCTGTAGGGCCATCTTTCAATTTGGAACAGTTTAAAACACACACACACACACACACACATATATATTTAAGTAAGACTTTAAGCAATTGGGTGTAAACTAAAAAGGCAACTGAAGTAAAGAGTATGCAGAATAATGGCATTGGAAAAAGAGGTAATGATGTGATGAAAGCAGACTGATGTAAACTCTAAGTGCTGTCCATGTCATAAATGCAGGAACCTTAATAGTGACTGAAGTTGAAACTAGCTTGCAGTATCTCGTATGTGGAAGCAATTGTTAAGACTAATACCTCTCTGTGCATAGTGGAATACAATGTTTCAATCGGGTCTGTGGCAACTGACTCTGAAGTTAGTCTGCTTGTTTGCTTGTTATGTTGTTCTCGTTGGTGTTACTGCCTGGTTTGATTTGTTCCCAATAGCATTGTTCAGCCTTCTCTGATGCTAGAGTTGATGATAGTGGGACCATCCTCATTCAAATGCTACTAGGGCTTTCTTCACTCAATTTAATTTTTTCATTAAAAGAAGTGCCACAATAGCTTGTCAGGTTTGTTCCATGCTATGTCAGGAGAATAATTTAAATGGGAACAGGAGCCAAAAACCAGCATCAGCGCAAACTGATATCAGATTTTATTGCTAATGTTGTCTCCTCTTTAGTTGCCCAACACGGTTCAAGAGAAAGCAAAAGAAAGAGAGATTGGTCATGTGAACTAAGAAAGTTATTATATATCAGTTATTTCACTTTTGACTTAACTTTATTAAGTGCTTACCATTATGTTGATCCTTTGAAAGTGCAATCCTTACTCCTCACAAAAAAATCTGTCCTCCCAAAAGCTGTTTTAAGTGAGTAATATATACTTCATTGTTGAAACAGTGTCACTGTAAACACACAGGCTTCCTTGCAATTATCACAAACAAGTTTTTTTTCTTTCCAGTAATCATTAAAATCTATTTTAAGTGTATTGATCTTAGCTTTGAAAGTACAACACAACATTTCCTAGTGGTTTTGTTGCTTGCTAGCAGCCCAACAGCAGCAGGATATTTCCTAAACTGTAGCAGCAATGTGATTAACTGGGCTCTAGTGGGATGAATATGAATTTGATGAAAAACTCGGCCCATATATCAAAATGAAATAGAATGGCTAAAATGTGTTTCCCTCTTGATTAACATGTATGAATAATCAGTTGGGTTGATCTGCCCTGCTCTTGACTGGATGCTAGTAAGATGATGTACTGTGCAGTATAGTACATACCAAGGAGGCACATTATAATTTCTCAGAACAGATATTTTTATGCAAACTGAGCTGGAGTTTAATCTGTGTCATTACTAGCCTGTCACTCTGGCAATTACTCACTGCAAAAAGTAAACCCTGCTCCCCTTCCTCTTCCATTGATCAAAAATGTGTCCAAAAAGCAAAGCAACTACTGAAGCAGAACAACACCCTTGTTGTTTTCAACTAAAAATTTGAATCTTAGAATCTTTTGTATGTGAGTTAATGGAGGCAGTTGCATCTCCATTTGTCATTTGAACATTCTTTGTTCAAGCCCTCCTTTCTTTCTGTCTCTCTTGCAAATTTACAAATCTTGGGAGACATCTAAAACTCTTTGTACCCATCACCCTGTTGCATTGCTGTAGGTGTGGTCTGCGAGAAATCAAAGATCATAACATTGGAGGACCTCAATGTGTCGCAATTTAACACAACATGACTATGCTTTGATCTTTGGCATATTGCAGCCAAAATATTAACCTCCAGCTTTATAAAGAAGTTACCGCCAGCTACAGATCTATTCTCTCCTATACATTATTATTATTATTATTATTATTATTATTATTTAACAGGGCAGCTGGTTTGCTGAGATTATATTAGAATTACATTGAATTACTGTCAGAATGTTGTACAAAAAGTATTTTAGGGAAACGATGAAGACGTGAGAGAAGTTAACTATGAAGTATAATCATTGGTTTTATATATTTCCCATCCTCAGCTTTAGCAATCTGGTAACTATTTGATCATGGGAATGTGTGTGTTTAGCGTGCATCTATACTACATGAATGACTACTCTATGTACGTGTGTGTGTGTGTGTGTGTGTGTGTGTGTGTGTGTGTGTGTGTGTGTGTGTGCCAATGAATTGCCCATTCCTCAGTGTCTGTATGAAGTATGATACGCATACACGCTTCCTTTTTGAACTGATGTCCATTTTCAAATGTACTTTTTTCTTCTTACCTAGGATTTTAGCTCTTTTTCTTTTTCTGTATTTCTGTCTTTCCTGTTTTAAATTATTCTCTCTTGCTCTCAATTTTTTTTCTTCCCCTTTCCTGCCCCCACAGACAGCATACTGTGCTGGTCTACTGAGCTAAGTGCCTTTTGATCCATGTTCAAAATCAAAATCGCCTAACTCACGATTGCTCCGGTGCAGCAGGAAATTACGCCGGATGCATGTATTTTCGCCGATGTCCGTTTCCTTTTGCTTTCTTTGTGTTGGAATGTTGAACTCCTTTGGATTTATTAGGTGGATTTATGTTTGACTGCTCCTCAGATCTCTGCAAGCTAAATTGAGACAACTAGCTAGACCATCTGTCAAATCAGAGTTTTCTCTCGCATGACTATTTAACAGCGGCTCCATGCAAAGCTTAGCGCCACCCAGGACGATTGTGATTGGTTTAAAGAAATGCCAATAAACCAGAGCATGTTTTTCTCCCATCCCGGAATGCTATGTAGAGTAGCTTCCGCTCCGCAGCGTGTGCATGGCGAAACAAGACTAACTCCTATTGGCTGGTTTGGTTGTCTATCCAGAAAGGAAGGAGCTTAAACCTGCAATTTGTATTGGACGAGGAACATGGTACTAAGTCCACACCTTAAAAAGTGACAAAGCTAAGCATTAAATCCAGCTGTGTGTGTGTGTGTGTGTGTGTGTGTGTGTGTGTGTGTGTGTGTGTGTGTGTGTGTGTGTGTGTGTGTGTGTGTGTGTGTGTGTGTGTGTGTGTGTGTACTGTATAAGAGGAGATGGTGAGAGAAAGTCCCTCAGTGAATTCTTTAATATGACAAAAATGTATTTTTCTCCCCTTTTCTCTTTTTTCACATTGGTTTTTAATCCGTGTCAACATCTAAAATCTTCCTCATGCAGTGCTTATGATGCAGTTGTAATTTTGCTGTAACACATCCAGCATCATTATGAAGTACTTCTTAGTACCTACACATTAAAGCTAGTGGGTGTAACTTCAAATGTCCCTTACATATCATAATTCAAGGAAATTGGGGATCTTATTTTCATTGATTCCAATGTAGAAAACTTGGCGAGGAAAAAGGAACAGTGTTAATGTGGAAACTGAATCTTGACAATGGTTATAGACCTGAAAAGACAGACTGATAACACTGGCAAGACGGGTGTAATATCTCCATAAACTCATTACTGTAATTGAGAAGCATAACGCTCATATTTCACCTGACTTGGCCTCCCTTTAGTGGCTGCTTGTGGCTTCTACTGAACTCAGCTTACTCTGGGAAACTCTTAACCCAAAACATTTGTCAAAGATCCAGTCAGCACTTACACTTTCCAACATTACACTTTTATTTTGCCACATTGTAAATTGTACTATGTAAATAGACTAGAATAATGAAATTCAATTTTATTTAAAGTATCAAATCATAACAAAAGTTAACTCAAGACACTTTAAAGATAGAGTAGGTCTAGACCACACTCTAGAATTTACAAAGCCCCAGCAATTCTAGTAATTCCCCCAAGAGCAAGCATTTAGTGTGACCGTGGCAAGGAAAAACCCCTTTTTCGGTAGAAACCTCAGACAGACCCAGGTTCTTGGTAGGCGGTGTCTGACGGTGTAGGTTGGGGACGTGAAGCACAGTTGCAATAATAGTCACAAGAAATATACTGGAAAAATGGTAGTAGTGGTAGTTCATGTCATAGCAGGGCACTGCAGGGCGTTACAGGGTGTAGCGTGGCATAGCAGAGCATAGGTGGACATAGTGGAATCCATGGCGACAGCTGCAACCAAGATCTTGTTGGCATCCTAATCCAAAGAAATATTCTGGGTGAAAAGAAAACATAAGGACTCCGGGGAGTAAACTCCCCAGAACTAGGTTAGTAACAAGCATTTCTGGGACAGGATGCTCACAAATGGAAAGGGAGAGGAGAGAGCAGCTCAGTCTGTCAAAGGAAGGTAGGAAAGGAAATCCCCTGGCAGTCTAGCATTATAACAGCATAACTAAGAGACAGGTTAAGGAGAGGTGCCTGGTAAGGCTAGAACTCTCCCCCGCCGGATCAGGCTTTACTGGCCTGCCTTCCCCTACTTTTATGATATTATTAATTCTTTGGTAGATTAATCTGATGACTATGAAGAGAAGCAGGTGGGCCTGGCTAGGCAGACGCTGCAACTCCTCACTCCCTAACTATAAGCTTTATCAAAGAGGAAGGTTTTTAGGTTATTCTTCAATATGGTGACGGTGTTTGCCCCCCAAATCCATATTGGGAGCTGGTTCCACAGGAGCCTGATAGCCGAAGGCTCTGGCTCCCAACTTACTTTTAGAGACTCTAGGAAGTAACTCTGAATTATGGGAGCATAGTGCTCTAGTGGGACAATAAGGCACTAAGAGCTCTTCTAGATATGATGGTGCTAGACCATTTAGAGTTTTGTAGATCAGGAGAAGGATTTTAAATTCAATCTTGGATTTTACAGGAAGCCACTGCAGAGAAGTACAGGAGAATAGATCTTTATGGTTCATCTTTAGCGGGCAACAGTGTGGCAGCACTCTTGTACACTTTGCTAATTGCAGCTTTAGTGAATGACCCCTTTCCTTTCTCCTGCTCCTATAATTATCCCCATTTCCTCATTTTAATTCCCCTTTGTCCTGTTCCCCATTTCTATCAGTATGGATTGATGTGTGAGTGTGTGCTCTAAGGTGCAATGTGTGTTGGTGTATATATGGTAGTGCTGTTGTTGGAGCCACAGTATGATTTGGAAATTGCTCTTTGCTCGTTTTTGGACAAGAGACTGAAAGACAAACTGAAGATGCAAAGAAGTCAACAGAGACCCCATTACTGTAAAGCCCATATCGGTGACCAAACCATGTTCACTGCCTGTCTGTTATTAACCTCTTGCACTTACACAGGTGCAGTAACTTTAAATTTTATATATTTTTTGTTGCAAAATGGAATTGTCAAGCAGACAAACTGACCAACACATATACAATATACGATTGATACTTGGCATCTGTGTATCAATACAGTATTGCCACAGGAAATACTGCGATACTGTGCTGTATTGATTTCCCACCCCTATACCATATACTGTAGGTGGAGAGAGAGTCAGGGATGCTGCAGTGTGGTGCATGGCCAAGTGAGAAGTGGTGCTGCTGTGTTGTGAATAATGCACGATGCAGTGATCAAGCAAGATTTACGGAGTGTGGTTTTAGTCTACATGAATTAATTCACAGTTTACGTGCTGGACTGACAGAATAGTAGAGTGCATGAAGAAGTTACATCTGTTTCTCCAAGTGCTGTTCAGAGCCATCAGTGTAGAGCTGTGGGAGAGTTAATCAAAGGTTATCCAGAAAATTAGATCTTTAGTCTGAATGCTGCCTGATTTTGTTATGGCTCACTTTATCACTATTACATTTACATGCAGCATGCATATACTGTACTTGATGCATAATATTGTTTTTAATTATCTGACAGTTTAGAGTTGGTGGTTCCACATGCATGCATTGGCAAGTGTTTTTGTTTGGATTGCTAAACCTACAAATGCATTCTAAATCCCATTGTAGCTAAGCTAAGGTCATCTTGATGCACTTAATTCAAGATTTGATTTGTTTCATTAACCTTTGTATATAGCTTACAATTGAATCAAAGAGCTGGAGACATTTGTTGATCCCTGAAGGGATTTAGTTGTCACACAGCAGGCATGAAGCTTGGGCTGGATTTAGCTGCTTTGATTGGTGGTGCAGTCTAAATGTCACCTTGTTCTATTGTACCATAGTTTTAAACTATTATGAATTAAAATGAGGTCATACAAACATACATAATGCATTTACAACATGAAAAACCTTGTCCCAAAAAATCTTGCCCCACTTTTCATTTGATAAACACAATAAGCAAATACATGGGGCGTACTGTATGTTCAATATGCCTGTTGTAGAAGAAGCATAGAAAGTCATTGTCCAGCATAAAGCCTTTTCTTTCCTTTCATGTGTAAAAAGACTGCAAGATTGTGAACTGTCACCCTCTGCTCTTTGAAAGGCTGCAGCTGCTTTTTCCTTCATGAAAACAGAAACTCTTTCTCTCACTGTAGCTTAGCCGACACTGATGTACAGAGCCTTAATTTGCCTCTGACAAGACATTTCACACATCACATCATTTTATTTGATTGTTGAAAAACAATCCTTAAAACGAAAGGTAGCTTGTATTATTTTTGCTTTGTTCAGTGTAATTTATTAGCGCTATGAAACAAGAAAATGATAACGACCACAAAACAGCAATAAGTAATAATAACTAGTAATAAATAAATACTAGTACTAAATACTAGTGTTTAAAATAATTACTGCAGTACATATTCAAAATGCTGGAGACAGTCGTCTCCCCTGCCACTCCTCCCTAGACTCGAAGTTCACAGAGGTTGCCAGGCTGAAACCGCAGCATCCACAACAATGTTGCTAGACGCTTGACTCACATAGCCAGACATTACTTCACAACACAGCGGAGTAGCTGAACACATCTTTTTTAAGAATGACTTCAGTGCCTAACTCCAAATCTTCCAGCGTTGCGGCCAAAGCTGATTCCAAAGACCACCACCAACCACAGCCATCTTCTTTGTTTTCAAGTAGCAGGGAATTCACGCCGAACCCTCGCAGCTCTGGCATCATTACGTTAAGCCCACCCACCACGATGTGATTGGCCTGCCCAGAATTTGTTTTTTCCAGCTCGCAAGCCAACGGAGAGTTGCTAGACTGACCCTGGCTGCAAATTACTTTTGCTGCCGCTAGGGTGCGTCTAGAGTTCTAGGCTAATTTCAACCTACAAGATCACTTATATACAGTATATCTGATTTGCCTGCTGTCTCAGTTTCTTCCTGCTCTCTGCAGCGCAGCAGTGAGTTTTAACACAAGGGAAACAAATCAGCCTTGTGTTCACCGACAGAGATGCTGCTTAGGTAGGAACAGTAGGCACATGGTGCTTCTGACATCAGACAGAAAATTCTGCTGAGTTTTATTTCATGGCCACCGGTCTGGCATACTCCCCTGCCACTCCTCCTATTTTGTAAATTTGAATCATGCACAATGCAAAGTCACCACTGTAAGCCGCTGAAGCTTCAGTCTGTATTAATGTGATGTCTTCACTCCCTGTGAGGAGTCTTTGAAAATTAAGGCAAGTATCTTATGGTGAGTTTTAATGTGTCTTACTGAGTGTGGGAACCTACAGGTCTATGAGGAAAGATGGACTTTTGAGAATACATGTGGACTGTACTTTATTCTGTCTGTTATACTCCAATTTTTGTTTCAGCATTGTGTTTGTCTTTTTTGTCAGCAGTTCATTGTTTATTGGGTTGCAAAGAACTGCAGGCAGAAAGACTAATTAACTGAATTAGAGTTTAGTAAATGTGGATGTTGCAAGTAGCAACTTTGATTATAATCCAATGTGATCTGATGTGGCTGTATTTTTTAAAAGCCTGTAACGTACACAATCCAGAACAACTTACTTCAACTGTTCAGCCAACAAACGCAACTAATTTAACTTAAACGCAAACTAATTGGCCCTGACATGTAAAGTAATACTACATCATGTTTTTGTCATTCAGCAGATTGTCTGGCCAGCTGCTCATGTAAGAGGAAGTGCAGAACAGCATGTTTTCCATTCAGGCTGAGAGCTTTATCTTGTGTAGAAGATTCTCTAGAGTTTTACACGTAACTTGGGAAAATTATAGGTCCTACCACAGAACAATGAATCCAGACTGAATAAGGATATAAATCCTTGCTACAAAATGCAAGGTCATGAAATCAAAAACACAGGCGTACTCGCATACACATCCATTTGTAGTACATTTTATAGGCACAACACTCGGAGACACACGCAAAGTGAGTTGTGTCAAAGTCAAATGGGCAGACCAATTAACTCACTCACCTGAGCCCTGAAGCAAAACATTGCCAAAAATGCTCCTCTGAAAATATAAGTTTTGAAGTTTGGTTTACCATGTAATAATGCTGGGAGTCTTTCTGTGGATCTAGGAATCTAGGATCTCCTAAGAATCTCATTTAGTATTTGTTTTGTTTTGCCTCTGGGCTCTGAGTCATCTAGGTTCTCAGTCAAAGTTTGTGGGAAATTAAATCGGATCTTGCTGTACACACTGGAGACTGCCTAGATTTTTATTCCTTTCAAAAATAAAGAAACCAAACAATGTCGTAATGTTCTGAAAGTGTTTAAAACAAGCGTGAGCTAGTCTCAACTGAATTCTACAAAATAGCCGTTGTCAGAAACAAAAGCGGTCTGTGCAGCAACAAAAATAAGTATGAGGGGCCGTCAGGGACTTTATTCAGAATTACCTCTCACAAACACATGTGAAATGCTCTTACATACACTACTGAAACACTCTCACATAAAAAACTAGAGGATTATTCGCTCACACACACTACTGAAATGCTCTCATACATACAAGTGAAACGCTCTCACACACACTACTGAAATGCTCTCATACACACTACTGAAACGCTCTCATACATACTACTGAAACGCTCTCACACACACTACTGAAACGCTCTCATACACACTACTGAAACGCTCTCACACACACTACTGAAACGCTCTCACACACACTACTGAAACGCTCTCATACACACTACTGAAACGCTCTCACACACACTACTGAAACACTCTCACACACACTACTGAAACGCTCTCACACACACACTACTGAAACGCTCTCACACACACTACTGAAACGCTCTCACACACACTACTGAAACGCTCTCACACACACTACTGAAACACTCTCACACACACTACTGAAACGCTCTCATACATACAAGTGAAAGGCTCTCACACACACTACTGAAACACTCTCACACACACTACTGAAACGCTCTCATACACACTACTGAAACACTCTCACACACACTACTGAAACGCTCTCACACACACTACTGAAACACTCTCATACACACTACTGAAACGCTCTCACACATACAAGTGAAACACTCTAAACAAGAGAAATGCTCTCTTACACGCACATTTTGCATAAACTATAAAAAAGCTGTACAGGGCACAGGGAAGTGCATGTGGTTTTGCTCAGTTTGAAGTACTTTGACCCTTGCTTCAACCACAATGCACATTCATCTGATATTCTTCATTTTTCAAGTCCAAGCATACAGAACAGAACTTTGGCTTGCCCTTAAGGGTCAGATGTGAGCATGGTATGGAAAATATAAATATTGCCCGTTTTATGTGGGAAAGAGGCTTGAACAGGCTTATTACAGGTGTATCAGTCCACAACCAAAGGATTGAGAGACTATGGGCAGAACTCAATAGAGTTGTATCTAGACACTTTATAAACATCTTTAACTTCACTGAGGAACAGGGTGTACTGGATTCATTGAATGAACTACATTTATTTTGTCTGCATTATGTTTATTTACCAAGAATTGAAAGTGCAGTAACATAATTCAATAATCAATGGAACAACCATGGCCTCTCCACACAAGGGGGGCAAACACTTCTCCAGTTGTGGCACGCAGGTGTCATTAATAATGCAGGAATCCATCCAGCTATCAACAGCAATGTTTTAACAACTTTAATTCACAGAATACACTGCACATGTAAAGAAAACAAACCTTAAAGGAGAATTCGGTCTATTCCAACACTTAGCTCTGTTGTTTGTAAATGTGAAGGTCTGTCAGTAGAGAGAAACTAACCAATCGGTGCTGTCTACACCGTGTTATCCTCCTGCTAGAGTTAGCACCCAACATGCTTTAACAGGGCAAGTTATAAACCTGTTTTTAGCATCTGAATGCTGTAAAGTGAAAAGTTGCGTTAATTCAACTGTGTTTAGTTCCAGTTAGAGAGCTTAGGGAATGTCTACAAACTACAACACAGAAAAGAGATAAAATAAAAATATGTAGACTATCAATTTAATGATTAAATAAGGTAGTGTCTCCAAAATTACCTCAATTATAACTTGTCTCCTGCTAGTTGTACTACAGCACTTACTTTTAGAAAAATAAGCATATGCTTATTTTTAAAATGTTTGTATCTCTTTTCTGTGTTGTAGTTTGTAGACGGTCCCTAAGCTCTCCAACTGCCTCTCAACAAAGGAACTAAACACAGCTGAATTAACAAAACTTTCATGCATTTCTTTCACATCTCCAGCTGTCAGATTCAATGCACATGGGTCGGCACTGTTAATGACATTTTGAACATGTTAACATGCTAAAAACAAGTTTATAACTTTTAAGCCTGTTGGTGCTAACTCTAATAGGAGGATAACACGGTGTAGACAGCACCGATTGGTTAGTTTCTCTCTACTGACAGACCTTCACATTTACAGACAACAGAGCTACGTGCTGGAATAGACCGAATTCTCTTTTAAGGTTTGTTTTCTTCACATGTGCAGTGTATTTTGTAAATTAAAGTTGTTAAAACATTGCAAAACATTTTATGAAAAATAAATTAACATGATAAATATTTGTTCAAAGGAACAATTATATTCAAAGACAAAGAGAGACAGAGACTTAAACATGCAGAGGGAGCAATAGAGAGAATAAGACAAATAGACAGAAAGTGAGTCACAGAAACGGATACAGAGCATATGTTCAGCTTAATTGTTTGAATTTCAACTGTCGAAATTTGGTAAGAATATGAAAACATGAAAAAAAATTGAAAACATAGGGTGACTGAGTCAACTGAATTGTGGTGAAACAATATAAAATACATAAGTTATATTGCATAGGGCCTTCAAAAATGAAAATAACTGTAACAATAACTGTAACAATAACTGTTTTTTCAGAAAACAGACTGAGACCAGCAGAAAGGTAGAGACAAAAAGTGAGAAAAAGACACAAAAGGTTTTAGAGCATGACATGTTCACGCCCTGCCAAACCCATATGTGTTTCCTAATGCAAAGTCAAACTTCTCCTTGAATAGTTGGTAAGACACATGTAGTTGCAACTTGATGCAGTTAACACATGTGTTGGCAAGAGGGAACATTGACGTAGACATCATCTCCTTTGTGAATGAAATGGACAGAAGGAGTTGGGGAAAAGCCGATAGGTGGTACCACAGATGCTCCAGTTGTGAAGGCCAATATCGTCTCTAGTTTGGATGGCCCTTCTTCTTCTGTAAAAACAAAAATATCAGTGGTAGTTGGTCCAATTAATGTGTATGAGAATCATCTCTAAAGCAATTAAGATCACCTGATACTGAATAAATTGTCCAGTAAGAGTATTTCACTTCTCAAAACCAAAACATCTAAATTCTGAATGCCTCTTGTAGCAATGGATTTATAACAGGTCTTTCATCTTTCAACATTCGCAGGTTGCTTTGTGATAATGGTTACGAATACCAAGAGAATACTAAAAAAACAGATTCATCAGTTTATTTT
This sequence comes from Percina caprodes, assembly GCA_013375575.1. NCBI lineage: Eukaryota > Metazoa > Chordata > Actinopteri > Perciformes > Percidae > Percina > Percina caprodes. The sequence continues at coordinate 346,296 of JABXJD010000108.1, read as the reverse complement.
GCCATTAAACTATTAATTACCTTCTGCATCTTGGAGATAGTTCCTCCAGAAAGTAACAACCATCTCCTCAGCAGCTCTCTTGTTGCTCCCTTCTGGAGAGAGATGAATGCTGAAAAGATCATCCACCTGGTTAGCAGTCAGTGTGTTCGGCTCGTAGCAGAACAGGGGTCGGAAGCTGTCTGGACGTCGTCGTATTTGGTCCAGAACCCCAAGAGTTTTCAGTCCTTCACAGAATCTGTACAAACAACATGGAATAATTGTACAATCCATAATTCAATTGTACACTGTCAAATTGTCCCTTGGTTTTATACAAACATAATAGATTTTATGATACTAGTCTTACACTTTGTTGGTCAATGGTTAAAATTATTACTCCTTTTGATATTGATCTGACTGTACAACAACTAACACTGAATACCTTTGAAATGGCCCTTGAACCCTGTGGATGACCTGAAACATGACAATGTCTTGTACCAGCAGATCCTTGTCTCTTATCGACAGCATAGGCCTCAGACACCCTGCATTGGCCAAGTAGTCAAGCAAAGGAGCATTTGACTTCTCAAGGTCCTCAAGGGTTGTACTTTCAGATAACTAGAAAACAAATATTTATGTATATATTCAGTTTAACCTATTTTATCACCTCAAGCCCTGAACACTCTTCTTTACGCAATTTCTCTCTGAGCCACAAATCTACCATGAAAAACCAGATATCTGCCCTTCTTCTTCAATAGCTATTGTATGCTGTGGACAGGGCATGGAAGGTCCTAATTTGTCAACTGAGGTGTCAATCGCAAGGTCAGGTATTTCAAGGTTCAGCAGCCACAGTGAAATAGGACTGGTGTTTCTGAGTGATATAAATGTAATGAGACACCACAATACTGCACTAAGTGCAACCTGCACTACAGTTTATCTACATATTTCTCATAATATTTAAGCAGTTGCACATTTTTGTATTCCCAACTTGTATACTGTATATTCAAATATGTGTTCTTGTATTTTATTCCTATTATTAGTATTATTATTATTATTATTATTTAATTTATACTGTATCTATGTATATTGTATCCTAGTATTTCATTATATTTATATTCGGTGCTGTATGACTGATTTTGCTGCTGGAACACTATACTTACCCATTTTATTGGATCTATCTATCTATCTATCTATCTATCTATCTATCTATCTATCTATCTATCTATCTATCTATCTATCTATCTATCTATCTATCATTACACCACGTGACTCACATTGCCGTATGTTACCATAGCAACCACGCTACAAACAGTACTCCAACAATACTCCAGTTAGCTAGCACCTACATGCACCTAATTCAACAGTGTAGCCTACCTATCTGGGCCCCCTGCAAGACGTAGGCTACTCCAAGTTTGCATTAGATCTGAGACTCTTAGGGTCCGCGGAAACCCAGTATTAGGGTGGTAGTAAGAGCTCAATCCCCCGCATGGTTGTAGTGGAGGCACAAACAGCAAACTGTTTAGTTCACTACCATGCCTTGTTGCGTTACGTTGGATTAAACAATAATTTAGAAGATATTTATAATTACCTTTTCCTCCTCATGGTTGATGTCCAAGAGCTGAAGCGTTGCGCTTGATAACGCGGTGCGCACTCTCTCCGTACTGGATCTGCAGCTGGCAGTGTCACGCTGCTGTGCTGTCCGGAGGGGAAAAGCGACGCTATGTGACTGTCCAGTGTGTCGAGGCTTGAAGTTGCCACGGTCGGTTGCTGCCCGACTGTTGTTGCATTTGACAAGGTTCTGATGGTCTCGCTGACGCAAGTACAGTGTGAAGTAACGCTGCTGCCTCAGTTAGGCTGCTTGCATGCTGTTGGGTAGACATTAATATTGCGAACAACGTGACTGCCGATAAATAAGTGAATCGCGCATTTTTGTAGAACGGAAGCCCTTCCTTTTTCACTGAAACACCTTCCGTTTTCAGTGAAATGCCTTCCGGTTTTACTGAAACACCTCTCACACACTATAGTGAAATCCTTTCACACATTATAGTGGAAAGCTCTCATATAACCAAGTGAAACACCTCTCACACACTATAGTGAAACACCTCTCACACACTATAGTGAAATATTATATATTATATATACATTATATATATATACTGTGTATATATATATATATAATATGTATGTATATATATATAATGTGTATGTATATATATAATGTGTATGTATATATATATATATATATATATATATATAATGTGTATGTATATATATATGTGTATATATATATATAATGTATATGTATATATATATATATATACATATATATATATATATATACACACATATATATATATATACACACATATATATATATATACACACATATATATATATATATATACACACATATATATATATATACACACATATATATATATACACATACACATTATATATATATACACATATACACATATATATATATATATATATATACACACATATATATATATACATATATATATACACACACGTATATATATATATATATTTATATATATATATATACATATATATATATATATATATATATATATATATATATATATATATATATATACATACACACTACGTTCAAAAGTTTGGGGTCACCCAAACAATTTAGTGTTTTCCTGAAAAGTCACACTTATTCACCACCATACGTTGTGAAATGAATAGAAAATAGAGTCAAGACATTGACAAGGTTAGAAATAATGATTTGTATTTAAAATAAGATTTTTTTTACATCAAACTTTGCTTTCGTCAAAGAATCCTCCATTTGCAGCAATTACAGCATTGCAGACCTTTGGCATTCTAGCTGTTAATTTGTTGAGGTAATCTGGAGAAATTGCACCCCACGCTTCCAGAAGCAGCTCCCACAAGTTGGATTGGTTGGATGGGCACTTCTTGGTACCATACGGTCAAGCTGCTCCCACAACAGCTCAATGGGGTTCAGATCTGGTGACTGCGCTGGCCACTCCATTACCGATAGAATACCAGCTGCCTGCTTCTGCTCTAAATAGTTCTTGCACAATTTGGAGGTGTGTTTAGGGTCATTGTCCTGTTGTAGGATGAAATTGGCTCCAATCAAGCGCTGTCCACTGGGTATGGCATGGCGTTGCAAAATGGAGTGATAGCCTTCCTTATTCAGAATCCCTTTACCCTGTACAAATCTCCCACCTTACCAGCACCAAAGCAACCCCAGACCATCATATTACCTCCACCATGCTTAACAGATGGCGTCAGGCATTCTTCCAGCATCTTTTCATTTGTTCTGCATCTCACAAACGTTCTTCTTTGGGATCCAAACACCTCAAACTTGGATTCATCCGTCCACAACACTTTTTTCCAGTCTTCCTCTGTCCAATGTCTGTGTTCTTTTGCCCATCTTAATCTTTTTCTTTTATTGGCCAGTCTCAGATATGGCTTTTTCTTTGCCACTCTGCCCTGAAGCCCAGAATCCCGCAGCCGTCTCTTCACTGTACATGTTGACACTGGTGTTTTGCGGGTACTATTTAATGAAGATGCCAGTTGGGGACCTGTGAGGCGTCTGTTTCTCAAACTAGAGACTCTAATGTACTTATCTTCTTGCTCAGTTGTGCAACGCGGCCTCCCACTTCTTTTTCTACTCTGGTTAGAGCCTGTTTGTGCTGTCCTCTGAAGGGAGTAGTACACACCGTTGTAGGAATCTTCAATTTCTTAGCAATGTCTCGCAAGGAATAGCCTTCATTTCTAAGGACAAGAATAGACTGTCGAGTTTCAGATGAAAGTTCTCTTTTTCTGGCCATTTTGAGCGTTTAATTGACCCCACAAATGTGATGCTCCAGAAACTCAATCTGCTCAAAGGAAGGTCAGTTTTGTAGCTTCTGTAACGATCTAAACTGTTTTCAGATGTGTGAACATGATTGCACAAGGGTTTTCTAATCATCAATTAGCCTTCTGAGCCAATGAGCAAACACATTGTACCATTAGAACACTGAAGTGATAGTTGCTGGAAATGGGCCTCTATACACCTATGTACATATTGTACCTAAAACCAGACATTTGCAGCTAGAATAGTCATTTACCACATTAGCAATGTATAGAGTGTATTTCTTCAAAGTTAAGACTAGTTTAAAGTTATCTTTATTGAAAAGTACAGTGCTTTTCCTTCAAAAATAAAGACATTTCAATGTAACCCCAAATTTTTGAACGGTAGTGTGTGTATATATATATATATATATATATATATATATATATATATATATATATATATATATATATATATATATATATATATATATATATATATATATATATATTATATGTCCCGTAGGGTGGCCATTCCTCCAGGCTGGACAGCCCGGCTGCAGGCGCTGCCTTAATCGTGACACTCATTTTTCCTACTTTTGAGAAAATAACAAAAAGGTCTGCCTTTTGACACATTACTTTATTAGTTAAGTACTTATTGGCTAAAAATGTGTGTCAAAAAAGCTGGGTCAAAATAAGTAATTTCACTGGTTACATTTCCATCATGACCTATGAACAATTGCCACAACACATACTCACCAGTTGCACCACCAGGATGTCAATCAAGCTCTCAGCGACAGAGAACATAACATTAATGTCAGTTGTTGGACTGAAATTCTGAAAAGGACACATCCTATACATCTGAAACGGAAGTTGCTGTATTTTTTTACCCTTTATCTATCCAGATACAAACATTAAGAAAAGTTTTTGTATGATGTTTATTAGACCTATGTAATCTGAATTGGAAGGGCATGTTGTTATGAGCTGTATCTTGTACATTTATCATTAGCTATGTGGTATGTGTATGCACCTTTATGTAATCTGGTGAAAAAATAAGATATTATATTCCTTTATTTGTCCCACAATGGGAAAATTCCAATGTTACAGCAGCAAAGTGGATAGAGGAAAAAAACAGTATAAAAACAGTAAGTTAGGAAAATAATGAAAACACTATGTACAAGGGACAAACAGTAACAATCCACAAACAACAGATAACACAAATTGTAGCAGCAGCAGTTGCACATGGGCAATAGATTGCACAGTAAATATGGAATGGTATTGCACAATAATTATTGCACATTGTTATATACAGTATATATTCGTTAATTATTATTTTAATTTTATTATTATGCCCAGAATTTTTACATATTCAAATTTAATATCAAACAGATATCTGTTTGCGTGTCCCTGTGTATGAAAAGTGTCTTTTATATAATGGCCACCCTAGTGTCCTGGTGGAAGCAGCATTAAAACATGAAATAAAACACAAAAACTCTCTCAAACAACATTGTTAGAGAGGGCAGGACTTCAGAGTTGAGTGAAAAAATAAGAATGAACAAAAGAGAATAAAAGTTTTTAAAAAAAAAAGAAAACTCAAAGGCTGGAGTAACGTAACAGGCAGCATGCAGCTTTTGCGAACGCATACTACTTATCATCTTAATGTATATATGAAAGCATTTCACATGTATGTGTGAGAGCGTTTCAGTAGTGTGTGTGAGAGCGTTTCAGTAGTGTGTATGAGAGCGTTTCAGTAGTGTGTATCAGAGCGTTTCAGTAGTGTGTATGAGAGCGTTTCAGTAGTGTGTGTGAGAGCGTTTCAGTAGTGTGTGAGAGCGTTTCAGTAGTGTGTATGAGAGCGTTTCAGTAGTGTGTGTGAGAGCGTTTCAGTAGTGTGTGTGAGAGTGTTTCAGTAGTGTGTATGAGAGCGTTTCAGTAGTGTGTGTGAGAACGTTTCAGTAGTGTGTATGAGAGCGTTTCAGTAGTGTGTATGAGAGCATTTCAGTAGTGTGTGTGAGAGCGTTTCACTTGTATGTATGAGAGCATTTCAGTAGTGTGTGTGAGCAAATAATCCTCTAGTTTTTTATGTGAGAGTGTTTCAGTAGTGTATGTAAGAGCATTTCACATGTGTTAGTGAGAGGTAATTCTGAATAAAGTCCCTGACGGCCCCTCATAAATAAGCGCCAGTTCTTTTAAAACAAAACTGGGAGGAAAAAACTTTCCTCCATCACTTCTCCTTTGTCAGCCTTTCCTCTTTGGCGGCTCTTGTTGGCGGCTTTTCGGCCGAATGAGCGTGTTGAATTGGCGGCGAAGCCTGTTGTTGAGAGAAATCGACTAAAGTCTAAAGTCAAGAGGGTGTGAAGTTGAAAACAAACTTGTTAAATCAGGTAAGATTTCATCATTAGCCATTGAGCTCTTCAGCAGAAACAGTTTGTAATTGTTGGGTTATTTTTCTCTAATGCACGGTAAATATTTTTTATTTATTGTTTGTTGTGGCTAAATTGTGTCTTGAATCCGTCCTGTCAGTCTTCAAGCTGCTCTTTTTGGTTGACAAAAACAGACTACCGCCACCTATGGAGAGCTATTTCCTTTCACACAGGCGCAGAACTTAACATGCTGGCTGTTGGCTGTAGTCTTTGCAGTGTGTTCAAGTGCAACATTTTGGCCCAGACAAAGGCAACCTGAGGCCACGCAGCAGTTGGCCTTTGACACTGCTAGGTTTTTTTAAGGTCGGTTTGGTATGTCTGGACCTTTTAGTTTGCATTTGGAAGTTGCTGCAGCTCCCCACAACAATATCATTAATTTTCTTCCCCTCAAGTATAGAGTGTTTGGCAATTGTTTGAAATGCATCAGAGTACCATCAGCACACTGAAAATTGAAGGGAAATTGATTTGTGTGAAAGGCAGGTGGAGCACTGCTTTAGGGTGATGGATATCAGCTTGTTTCTATAGCCACAATAAATAGTGGAAGGAAAGAAATAATAAGAACAAAAGATGACAGAATTACCTGACTGTCTGCCATCTTGTCTGCTATATTGTTAAATTGCTTGTCCTTTTTCAGATGTACTGGCTTTACATTGGTACATAGCTTTGGAAACCAGTTAAGTCTATGTTGCTGAACAGCAAAGCCACTTGACAGCAAATAGATCAGAGACTTTGGTACAATGATTCAGTTCTGAAATGTGGGGACATTTTGCCCACGCAACCACTCTGAGTCACTGTAGGCACATATGGGGTTGTGCTTGGTTGTGTCCTTCTGTAACTACTCAAATGTTCAACACAATTACCTGTGTGTGTGTGTGTGTGTGTGTGTGTGTGTGTGTGTGTGTGTGTGTGTGTGTGTACGCATGCATACACGGTTGTATCTAAATTGAAATGTTTAAACTTCAACTCAGCAGTGCCTTTCCCTTTATGATCGAAAGCACTACATTCAATTTTATTTATATAGCGCTAAATCACAACAACAGTTATCTCATTGCGCTTTCCATGAAGAGCAGGACTAGACCGTACTCTGTGATGTTATTTACAGAAACCCAACAGTTCCCACCAAGAGCAAGTACTAGGCAACAGAGGCAAAGAAAAACTTCCTTTAAGAGGCAGAAACCTCGAGCAGAACCATGGCTCAGGGTGGGCGGTCATCTGCCTCGACTGGTTGGGGGTGAGAGAAAGATAGAGAGAGAGAGAGAGAGAGAGAGAGAGAGACACAGAGACGCAGAGAGAGACATGGAGAATTGTAGCAGAGGGTGTTGAGCAGGAACATAAAGGCAGCTGGTGACTCCAACCACAGATCCAGAGCCAGAAACTCCTGCAGGAAGCGATACATGTACAAATACATCTCTAGCTTGTCTTTGGGAGCAAGAAGCTAATTGTGGGTAATTTGCATTTTACCTAAGTGAACGCAGATTTGTCTTTACAATGTTTTGTATTGGCATTTGATTTCTCAGCCATGTGGACACCATCAAAACCTCATCAGACCTGTAGTTTATGAACGCTAACTGTTACAACAGGTCTTTCAGTTAATGTAATTAGCGCCAATAGGGTCAGTACTGACATGATACATGAGGGGCGTGTTTGTGTGATGCTGATTTAACGCTGCCTAACGGGGACGTGGGGGGAAGATTAGAGTCAGATTGAGATTGATTCCGGAAGGCGGAAGATGGACGCAAGCAGGCTGAAAACCCTTTTCTAAAGAAAGACTGTTGGATTGAAGAGATGTTTTTATTGTTTAAATTTAAAAAAAAATAACGTAAACATATTCAGTATAATCAGTAGATTACAGAAAGCCAAGAAGACAGAGTTTGAACATGAGTGTCATATTCTCTGTGTCTTTCTACTGTATTTCTTTCAGGAGATTAATTATTTTAATGGGGATAGCAGTACAATACAGTATTACATTTCAACACACTGCATTCAGCCATTTACTGCCAAATTCTGCATGCAGCAATGGATGTTTGCACAAAGGCACCACCACAATTCTTTCCGCACTCACAAGTACTGCTCTAGTCACAGTATATATTGCAGCTGCAACTGTGAAGTGAGATTCAAAAGAATCATTGGCGGAAATTGTGCTTCCTACTGCTCCCGTTGGCAGTGTTATCTCACCTTGCTTGCTAGATGACCGTTTTTATATTACTCCCATACACAAGCTGCTGCATTACTCTGAATATAGGCTTTAAGAGCTGCCCCCCCTCACTTCTTCACCCACCCTACCCACACAGAGCTCAGTGCTTGAAAGGCATGAAATAGCCCCACTGCTGAGATTGCTCCTTAGTTCATAGAAGCAGTTTAACTCATATGGGTGCACAGGTACAGGCACAACATGCAAGCAGGTGCAGATGCATGTACAGCTTAGCACTCACCATACACACAAATGTATTCATGCATTTATTTATTTATTTATGTATGCATGTCTGCATGAGTGCATAGGCACATTCACACAACCACACACATATATACAGATTGCTTTTAAAAGAGGCGTTTCAAGAATGATGGTTGCAATTTTAGCACTTTTTTTTATGGAACTTTATAGGCTGTGTCTTTGAAGCAATGGGCAAAGGGTGAATGGACGTGCTCTGGAGCTACGGCTTGCAGGATATTACAACACGTGAGACACATGAGATAACATGGTGGATGTGAGGAGAGACAATTTACTCTGTGTAAAATTGAGGTTATAAATGCCCAGACTCATCTGACCTTTCCCCAACAATCAGCACCATGGGTTCTTCTAAGCAGTTGAAACAGAAAATAGTTGACGCTCAAAAAGCAGGAGAAGGCTATAAGACAATAGCAAAGCGTTTTCAGATGCCAATATCCTCTGTTCGGAATGTAATTAAGAAATGGCAGTCATCAGGAACAGTGGAAGAGATCTGGAAGACCAAGAAAAATATCAGACAGAACAGCCTGTCCAACACTGCTTGCAGCTTTAATCAAATCTTTTATTTTAATTGGTACATTATTAATCACCATATACACAAACTCAACACAATACTGGATGTGCTTTTTCTGATCTATGGCTTTGTGGTGCATTTTATCAGTGCCTTGCATTATTTCTTTTTCTTCTTTCTTATATTCTCATATGGATTTCATTGATGTGGGTGAGTAAAGTGTCTCATAGTTGATTTCTCAGTAGATCTGTTTCAGCTTTTAGTTTTTTTTTTTAATCAATCACTGAAACAATCTCCCTTTCATAGATAGTCAATTAGAAATGGAGAAATAATTAGTTCACGCAGCATGACGATTATCTACATATGTCTCTCTTGTCATCTCAATTGAAGTCATTATAATTGCAGCCTTTTTACTAATAGAAGATTTTATGCAAATCTATTATTACTTGCTATTAGTTATTATGAATGTGTATGTCAGAGTCTCTTCCCTCTCTTCCTCAAAATTTGTCGAGGAGTTGGAGGAATCTGTGGCTGAAGAGGTTTATAGAACACAAGAAAAAAGTCAGCTATGAGACAAGCTTTTGCCAAACTGCTACACCTTGACAGACCTTCACACTCAAATATGTGATATAGAGTGATGGATGTGCACAGTGGACTGGTTGTAAAAGTTTTTATGTTCAAGATATGATGGCATGCAAGTGTGAGGTAAAAGAGGGTGGGGGATGGGGAGATGTTTACTGCAATGTCACTTTTGAATGATTAACAAAACTGCACAGTTTCAGTTTGCATAGTATAAATATTTGATCATGAAATTGAATTAAACCGAGCTGAAGTGAGAGGGAAGGACAGACATAGCCACCTAATGCAACTTCATCTACTAATGGAGAGATTGAGACAAAAATGAAGACAAAGCAAAGGCAGATCCATTTACAACACTAGTACAGTATGAGATGCAGGGGAAATTACATGTGTGAAGATGACAGACAGCAAGTAGGAGAGAAAATTACATAAAGTAAGAGGGCAATGACATGGATAAAGAGAGCCAGTGTGGAAATACATAAAAAAAGGAGAGAGAGAGAGAGAAATAATAATAATAATAATAATAATAATAATAATAATAATAATAATAATAATAATAATAATAATAATGCTGCTGTAGTACCGGGGGTATTGGAGAAAGTCATTACTGTCCATTGTCAGGCAAACGAAGACATGTTTAAGCACAGTTGAATAGCCTCATTGATGTGGAAGGCTTGTTATGGTAGATCTGTTTGGAAAAGCGGCTACAGGGGGTTCATATTTCAATAAATATTTGATGGGCGAGGTTGGCTGTATTAGCGGGGTGGTTGTGTTTAGTGATGGGGGTTTGGTTATTTATGTGTGGCTATAAGCATTTGCATATCTATGAAGAGCCATTTCAAAGGGGTTTTAAATGAGGGAGAAGATCACTTTTTCACTCCATCTCCCAAGTGGGGAAATCTTATTTTCTACTTTTTTGCATCATTCTCCCCATCTCATCTATTATTCTCTTCACTGCTGTGCTTCCATCCATAACACAATCTATCACTGTGAAAGCTGAATGAGGGGATGCATTGTGTAGGTTCAACCAAGAAAAATAATATATTTGTTCCTTTTATTACTTCAGTCAACATAAGTAAAACAGTGAGCAAAAGAAAGTATATAGATATAAATGCTCAATAGCCAGAAACATAACTCAACATCACACCATTTGCAAAAGTACTTCTGAATGGATTGCTGGTTGTCAAATCACTCATCACAGTGTGCAGTTTCTTTGAATGAATAGGTTAGCTGTCTGTGCTATGCTCTGGATCCAACCATGCTTTTCATTCATGGGCGTGGCTGGGGAACAGCGACATTATCATTTTTCGCCTGCAGGGCATCCAATGCTGACTCAGCGCCTCCAGTACCCATGATCTAAATTCAAAAGATTGACTGACTATAGGCAGGCCTGTACTTTAAACTTTTTATATTATCTTTTTTGGGCAATAAAAGCAACCTTCCATAACTTTTATTCAGGTTTTTTTTACTAACCTGCTAATTCCTGTTTAGGGTCACTGAAGGGCTGGAGCGTGGTCCTGGTACTTGGACAGCAAGTTTTCAGCTGAACATGAGTATCAGTCAAAGTCACATTCCTTGACATCAACTGTCTTCCATTTCATTTGGCCCTAAACCTAGACTGTCGAAGGAAAACCATGCAAACAAGGGAGGAATATGCCCCTCCCACACAGAATTAACAAATGTAGAAATCAAAGCCAGAACCGTGGTCGTAATGTCCTCCTGAATGCCTTACGTCTTTTGTCCTCAACATGCAGCGTCCGTCACTGGGAGGGATGGAAGACCAAATCAATATTTTGTCCTTTTTTTAATTTTGTTTAAGATTATTTTTAAGCTTTTATTGACAGGACAGCTGAAGACATGAAAGAGGAGAAATAACATGCAGCAAAGGGCCGCAGGTCGCAGTCAGACCTGGGCCCGCTGCGTCGAGGAGTAAACCTCTATATATGGCAGCCCGCTCTACCAACTGAGCTATCCAGGCACCAATGTTTCATCCTTTGACTGGAAATATTCTTCTATCTCAGCTGGGTCCTCTTTCTCATCAGTTGATTCTTCATCTTCATCATAATAGATGCACTGCTGCACATCTGATACTTCTTCTATTTCAGCTTTAGGTTCTACCTCATCATCAACTTCATCAATTTCCTTCAATTCATAATCATCTTCCATTTCTGCAGCAGGCAATGCGGCGTCTTCTTCAGAGGAAAAAGCAGCATGCGATTATTGAACCACTTTGTGCTGTGGGGTCTTTTTGACCCCAGAGGACAACAGAAGTTATTAAATTCAGTAAAACACCCACAATTCAATCAATTTGCTTCAAATTTATTTTTTATCTATAAGAGCAGAGTATTAAATAACTAATATTATTTTCAGAGCATTTGATGAATAAAAAACATTTTGATTTCAAAAGATTTCATTTCGGGTCAGAATGAACCCAGGACAACACGAGGGTTAAACAGTATTCATACATAATCATCTTTTGATTTTGTTTCTGAGAAGCAAAAGTCTGTCCTGTTACTTGTTGTTAAAGAGCACCTTGACCAAAATGTTCAGTGTACTTTGTGGGTTACTGAGGATCTAAGCAAAATTGAAAGATTGCTGACAGCTGTGAATAATGTACTCTTCAATGAATACACAAAGCTGAGCCTGTAAATATGATCCTTTTTTATGAGGCCATGATGGGTTTAATACAAATTTATAGAAATTTAAAGTGTGAGAAATTAAATTAGTATAACAATTCTGCAACAGTGGTTTAAGCCTTGCACCTGCTCAAAACCTTTAGCTCTGTGTGTGTGTGTGTGTGTGTGTGTGTGTGTGTGTGTGTGTGTGTGTGTGTGTGTGTGTGTGTGTGTGTGTGTGTGTGTGTGTGTGTGTGTGTGTGTGTGTGTGTGTGTGTGTGTGTGTGTGTGTGTGTGTGTGTGTGTGTGTGTGTCTGTGTTTCTTTAGTCATCAGTCCATGTCCAGCAAGTTGACATGACAAGAAATTAAATGTTCCTCATGCTTGATTGGACATGGCAGGGATCTGCCAGTCGACCCACAGTAGTGGAACAGACAAGAATGACAACATCTGCTCTATAATGTGATCTGAGAGTAAAACAATGGCTTTCCCAATGTCAAGCATCTTTTTTTGGTTCACTCTGTCATCAGCATCATTTACAGGTTAAACAGGTGGTTGTTTTAGCAAAAAAGCTCTGTAAACCCAACTATATGCTACCTATCCAGCACCAAATGACAGGAAGACAAAGTTAGCTAGTGAACATAGTGGAGCATTTAGCAGCTACAGAGCCAGGTATTTCCTTCAGGAGTTGGTGGAGACCAAAACAGAGCTAGAACGAGAGTGAATAATGGACTTTAATCGTAAGGTCGACAGAAACTCGATTCCAAATGAATGTTGCTCCCTGTCTGTAAGATGTTTAAATAGGAAACAGTGCTAACATGTTAGCCATATCAACTTAAATGGATAAACATAATGGACATGGGATCATTAAAAATAGTAATAATTTTAATTATTTTAAGCTTATTTATTAAGCTCTTCAGCTGAACAAGTTAAAAAGTGATTACCTGACTATAGTAAGCATATCCTTGATTTCGTGGGTTAATGAGGTTTCAAAGGCAGGTGTGGATTCACAAAAGGACAGACTAAATGCTGTGTATATCCAGGGATGCATGTATATACAAGCCAAAGAACTGTAATGGTTAGCACAGATTGTACGGGTGTTAATGACACAGCTAATGAGGCTATTAGCGAGCTAATAAGATGCATTTAATATCTGTAGTGCAGACACAAACAATCTCCATCCTGGAGTATACAAGTTGTAACTTTCTTTTTCATTACTATTTGTTTTCCATCTTGTCTGTTCAGTATTGATGTTTTTCAGTAAAGTAACATTAAAGTGCTGATAAACACTTAATTCCATTTTAGGCTATCTCCTGCATACGTTCATCCACCTATTTACACGTGATAGGAGGTTGAAAATAAAATCTGTTGTGGAGAAATCAGAATAACTGTCAAACTGTTGTGATTATCTAAAGCAAAGCCACCTCAAGCCTCTTGTAAAAATGAAAGGCCTGCTTGTTATTCACTTTACATCAGTCTACATGTCATGTATCAAACCTTTTTTTTTATTTATCAAAGAATAAAATGTCTAACAAAATAAAAAATCTAATATCACTAAGGTAGAAATTTTAATAGCTGATTGTTTTTCTTTTAATATTGTCCATATGTCCCCAAACATGATCCAAAACCATTATTACTGATCTTCTGTTTGGATTATGATATAAGATCCTTTAACCTATTTGGTTAAATACGTTGATTTTGCATGTACAAGAGATGTGATTCTCTTTTTTTCTGTTTTTGCAGGAATCTTGGAAAGTCAGGACTCAGAGTATCTTGCTTAGGACTGGGTGAGTACATTCTAGGCTTCACTACCTGTAATGCATTTCTCATTTAGGCCTTACTTGGAAAACAACAGCACCAATTACACAGACACATAAACAAATAAGATAACAACAAAACGGAGAGCTTTTGAAAGTTTCTATTTTGTAGAATATGTGTAGTATCTTCTTGAGAGTCTACATCCTGAAAATCTTTAGTTTTTAGAAAGAGAAATTGGAGTTTCGCCCCAGGTTGATAAGATGAGATTATTTGCATAAACCCAATTGTTAAAAATCATTTTGTTTGTGATCAATTTTTAAATTAAAAAACAAACAGTTACAATACACTGGGACATAGGAATGTGTCCCAGGACCAAAAAAAATAAAATAAAAACTCAAAACAACAATTTCAGAAACAGACAAACACACACATAAACAGACACAAAACAAGGGACCAAACACCTGTGCAAGTTAGAGTTCCGGCCTGTAGCACAAAGCTACAGTGCTACAGCTTGGACCTCACAGTGTCCACAATGCTCCGCCAAGTGTCCAAAGTTTTTCCTGGCACTTCATTAATCTGCGCCGTGGAAAGTTCCATATACACTACTTCCACGAAGGAAAGGGTCCATGTGCAGATAGACAGGTCGTGGGGTGGTTTCAAACAGGTTGCAATCATTTTCTTTGCAGTTGTAAGTCCAGCAAATATACCATGTTTCTGAGTTCCAGAGAGCTGAAAGGCTGACAAGTCATTCAGAATCAAGAGACCGACAGCAACAGGCACAGTAACAAACAAGGCAGAAATTTGGGATGCAATATTGTTCCAGAACTGACCAGCGGGAGAGCACTCCCAGAACATGTGAAGATATGTACCTTGTGCTTTCATTGGATAGAGTGCATAATGGGCTATTCATTATTTTCATGTGGTGCACTCACGGGGGTGAGATATGTCCTATGAATGAAATTGTAATCAATCTGCTGATTGTCTGGATTGCGTGATACTTCTGGAATGCTAGACCATACATTACGGCAGTTGAGATTGATACCCAGGCCTGGGCAATTGCATGCCCAGATCCTCTCAATAGACAATTTTTTAAAAATCATGACTTAAATCCCAACCTAAGGTCTGACATGTGAAGAGGTAGTGTTAGTAGTACTTCAGTAACTGACCTGCAGAATTCCCTGGATTAGATGAAACACCATTCTCACCATTCTCCAACCCCCATCCTGTTGGATCAAAACATCACAGGACACAAGCTTTAGCCAGCTTAGAGAGGACAACCTTCACCAGGATGTTTTGTACAGCGTCCACAAACAGACGACGATTTAGTCACAGCTTTAAGGCACAGGGTTTTTGGTTTACAAAAAGATGATGATTTTTTTCGATACTAGCTTTGGCTTTAGTTTTGACGTGCTCTCTAGTCCTGCTTTAGCCTGTTTGATTATTTGACAACACTCCCAACTTTAAGCTGCCTCTTGGTCTTTTCAGTAACACCTGTGTATATCCCCATAACTGCTACAAATTTCCAAGTCACTCCAAGTTATACTTTTGCCGACAAAGCTTTACACTTATTTACTGCCTCATTTGATTTCAACTTGGCCAAGCCTGATAGTTTTCTCAATTATAGTTTCAGCAGCTCCTCTCTGGCTAATCTCAATTATGCATATATATGCATCATTTGTGATGCTTAACATTAAATATCACTGAATGGTACATTTCTGTTTTTGGCATTTTAAAGTCCCCCTCCACTCAAAAATGGGTTTTTCTTATTTATGTTTGATCTTTTGCTGTGCAGAAAGATGTACTGTATGTGCATTTCAGTTTTACACTAGAAAGCTGTTTTTGGATTAATTACTTAAGTATATGTAATTTTAATACTTTTTAACTGCTTGATCAGCTTAGATACATTATTAATAATGATACTGATGGACAGCAGCAGCAACCCAACTTTTTTCTTTTCATTTTTGTATGATTTTATGATTTGATTAATGCTGATAAACTGTCTGCAACAGGTCAATATAAAAGTGACTAAGCTGGGTAAATACATTTGTGGAGTTGAACCAAACAGTATGCCCCTGGTGTCCGTGGTAGATTACATATAAATAAGCGTTTTGGTGCCATAGAGAACCTTTTGTTTTTCAGGGTGTAATGTCTGGCTCTCAGGCCATCTCTGATTGCTGCTACCCCAGGTGGTTCACTGTAGACTGAGAGGTCTGACTCAAAGTGGGTGAGCTGCGTGGTGCAGAAAAGGTCAGCATAATGCCAGCTGCCAGCCACATGCTGCGCCCAGGGCGCACATGATGCTGGCAGGGGAGAGGAGGAAGAGAGAGGGCAAACAGAGCTGGATGCAAAATTATGTTTCACTGTTTAACTGGAAGGAACAATGGTAAGGTTGATGAGGATATTGTGTGTGTGTGTGTGTGTGTGTGTGTGTGTGTGTGTGTGTGTGTGTGTGTGTGTGTGCGTGCGCGCATGAGCTTGTATGCAATTATTTTCACAATCAAACTGTCATTTACCAGCAAAATTCAGCAGAACACACACACTCATCACACGTAACTCAAAACACACATTCAGATGGACCTCAGCCAAGATGAGATGTATCTTTTGCAGGAGTCATACAAGAGCCAATCTTCAATTAGGTTTGCGCAATATTGACAAAATGTGGTGTTGCAATATCGATTATGAATATTACAATATCAATATTAATGGCATAGAATCATGCACTCATGATTTGTTCCGTTTAGTTGTCTCTCTATCTATTTCTTCATTTACACTGTCACTCTGCCACACAACGGACGGGACACATCACTCCACAAAATAAACAAAATATGCGGTAATCCCAAATTTAGTCTTCACTCAAAACACTTTGTTTGTGAAAATTCCTAAAAATGTAATTTGGAGTGATATTAAACTTTGCTTGCTGGATTATAGCTGCTCTGTAACTTAAGATCCAAGGATGCTTTTAAAACTTTGAAACTTGATACAGAATGTGTAATAAATAAAATACCCAAATGTTGTGTAAAATGTCAAATTGACCTTGATATGGAGTGGCTGGCTAAAATCTGCTGACTTTGTTGCTACGAGGAAAGTGATTGCTTCAGCATTTAGGATGCAGACCGACACTGGTGGAATACTCTGAGCTTTAATTAGATCCAGACATTGTGTGTAAACTGTGGGTAGGAAGGCATATTGAATCTTGTATAATGTCTTTTCTAATCATTCATTTCAGTTATTTTTTTTTTATTTTTTCACAAATTACACAGTACAAGGTAGGCATCAGCTGACTTACCATTTATAAGGTTCTAGTTGAAAATATGATTATATGCATAATTATTGCTTTCATCAACTTTTCTGTTAATTTACACTTTAAATTGAGTTTAAGCACATGATCTTTGTTTTTTACCCTTTTGTAAGAGACATAAAACCACGCTCCACCATATTTAACTTGCATATTCATAACCTTTATACACGTTAAATTTGTTGCTGAGTAATTATTAGCTGTATTAATTCAAGTTTCTGGGGGAATTCAAAGAAACATTTTCTTACTGATTCTTTGTGTTGGGTTCATTTGCTGTGTGCTAATTTGTAGGAGATAATCTGAACAGGCAGATTAATTAGCGTCATTATCACAGGGACAAAGTGCAGGATGGAGGGAGGGGTGATCACAGGAAGTCCTGGAGTCACAGGAAAGTTGTGACTCCAGTCTTGACAGTTTTGCCTCTGTCCTGACAGTCTCCACCTCTTACACACACACACACACTCTCTCTCTCTCTCTCTCTCTCTCTCTCTCTCTCTCTCTCTCTCTCTCTAATTCATCTTGTTCTCATCTCTTCATCTTTATCTCAACTTCCTCCACAAGGTAAATAAATGTATTCCTTCCTTTCCTCCCCTCACTCTTGCTTTCATTGTTTATTTCACTCTTGCTCTCACCTTTCCTCCCGTTTTTCCTGACTGTCTCTCCCTTTCTGGGTTTTTTTTTCTTTCCCTATCCCTGTGGGCATTGTTCTCCCAGTGCTCAGCTGCTGGTATGAGCAGCTTCTTATTTTTTTTAAAGAGATTGGGTAGAGGTTAGCTCTCTGTGTTAGTATAAGAACTGCTCCCTCTTTTTCCTGGCAGCAGTCCCGATTGGAAAAACCTTCCACATACTGAAATGAAACCTATTCCTGAAATTCAATATCATGTGTATTACCGTCAAATCAATATCACTTAGCTATTTCCATTCCACTAACAATAATAAAAGGTTAATTTCACATTACAGCAGAACACAATTTAATATCAGTTACATTTTTACGCATCTCTGAAAATGTCACCTACTGTGTAACGACATTCTCTTTCTACAATGTAAAAACCTCTCCCCAGTAAATTGTAACTTAATTGATTCATTAAAAAAGGAGATTCTCCCAGGAGAATGGTTTGTCCGGTGTACTAATTGATCAGTGAAGTGATTAGTGAAGTCACTGTGACCTCTCAGCATAGGCAGTCTGCGGCTGCAGATAATTCACTATCTCTTCATTCACTGATAAAAGACGGACCGCAGGGATGTCTGCAGTGGCTTCACTGTGATGTCAACACACTCACTGGTTCCAGAAATGCCAATTAATTGGGATGTACAGTGCTTGTGTGTGATACATGTGCAAACCCATTTTCATTGGCTGACTAAACATAAAAATCAATGCTGAAGTTCACAATTAACATTATCTGAAGAATCAGTACTTCTGTGTGAACCCCATAACTTTATTTCTCACACCACACACATGCCACACACTGTCCAGGTCCATATTTGCTCCTGAATTCTTGCTGCACTGCTGCAACACTATTGATTGATACATTCTTAAAGTGGTTCTACCAGAAAATCCTGCAGCATAGAAAACACAGCATGAAAAAGGGTTGGAAAGGGTTAGACAGAATGGATCGACATGTATTATACTGTATATAGTGTCTTTCCCTCTACGTCTACAGCACCTGCTTTCTATTTTTATTGTACCCTAACATTATCTGTTAAAATATACAGCATCCTAATGTCACTTTCTCATTACTTTTGTCTTTTTTCACTGTCCACTAGGCCTGCACGATTCAGGGAAAAATATAAATCACAATTTTATTTGCTTAGAATTGACATCACGATTCTCTGCCTCAAATTTTTTGACCATGACAAAACAAATTGGCAGTACCAAACCAAGGTTATTATAGTTTTGCATTTTCATTGGTTTATTTTTATTTCATTTAGACTTTTTGTTTTCAAATTCAGTTTAGTTTTAGTTTTTAAAGCAGGTTTGCTAGTTTAGTTTTTAGTTTTTGAAAATGCTTAGTTTTAGTTTAGTTTTTATTAGTTAAGTCGTTTTTGTAATATGTGTTATTTGTCGGGTGATTTGAAAAGGTCAGAAAAAGCATTGTGTAATAATAACAAAAACATCATACAATTTTAGAAATATATACTGTGTATGTATGTATATACTGTGTGTGTATGTATGTATATACTGTGTGTGTGTGTATGTATGTATATACTGTGTGTGTGTATGTATGTATATACTGTGTGTGTATGTGTGTATATACTGTGTGTGTATGTGTGTATATACTGTGTGTGTGTGTGTGTGTGTGTGTGTGTGTGTGTGTGTGTGTGTGTATATATATATATGTATATGTGTATATGTATATGTATGTATATGTGTGTATATATATATATATATATATATATATATGTATGTATGTATGTATGTATATATGTATGTATATGTATATGTGTATATATGTGTATATATGTATATTTGTGTGTATATATATATATATATATTATAATGTAAGAAGATGATGCATATAGTTTTCCATATATAAGCCAAGTCCAACTCTAATGTTGCCTTTGCTTTTTTGTCTCTTGTCTGGATAAACCTATACTTAGCAAGCACAAGCAGCTCAGAGATGCACTGTGGCCTTTTATTGGAGTTGAAAATGAAAAAATATGACTCAGCCTTTCTATCTGTAGGCAGACAAGCTGACAAATGCTGAAAAAGTTAGGAGGTCAGTTAAACAGACACCAGAGAGAAATGTTTCATCTAAATGTGTGCCATCTATCACGCTGCTTGGCACATGGATTAGATTCAAGAGTGAAGAATCAGGTTAAAAGGATTCACACAAAGCTGAAAAAAACAATGACACCTCTTACCATATCTACAACCATATAATAATTTTTGTCAATCCCTATACTCGCCATTGTTTTTCCCTTTTACTTCCCTCTCCTACTTTTCTGTCTTGTACAATTGGGCTAATGTCAGTTTTGTCTTGTTTCTTTTGGCCTCTCAGTTGCAGTGCTTGACATGTGTGGATACAGGTGCAGGGATACAGACATGAAAATGAAAATGATGGGAGTCCATCAACATCCCGGTCTTAAGGCTTTATTTCAACGAACCGTGATCAAAAAAATCATCTCAGAACCAACTCATTATCTCCACCATGAGTATCAGCTCCTACCCTCAGGCAGACAGTACAGACAGACAGTACACAACAAACATTCCTTTGTCCCCCTATCTGTTAAAACTTAACACCACCTAGGCTGAAATAGGTGGCTGTCCTTCTTGTCATTGATATACATTGTGTACTGTTATACATTGTACTACATGGGCACTTTCTCTGATGTATATGGGCATGTGCAAATTATGTATGAATGTATTTGTTGTCCTTTTTATCGTTGTTTTGCCATGATTTTATACTACAGACACTGTGATGTTTAAGGCAAATTCCCCACTAGGACAATAAAATCTTTCTTATCTTAGAAATGTTTAGATAATGGAAAAATATGAAAGTAGAAAAATGTTACCAAAAGATAGATTAAGAGAAAAGAATGAGGACAGTGAAGACATTTTAAATTTGAATCAAGTCTTACAAGGACCTCCTGATATGTCTTTGTAGCATTTCTATGAATGTTACAGACTCACCCAATACTTTTTTAATTTTAGCCGGCCTGTTGACTTGAACACCCTTCAGCTTTTACGAAAAAACACTGCAAGGTTATTACCTTTTACTATTGTTGCTATGGAACATCAAGTGCCACCTCCGTCCCTTTCCATTAGCAGCTGCCAGTAAAAAAAAGAAAGAAAGAGTTGTTTGTCGTTTGCACAGCCTTTATTTCCATCAAACAGAAAACTCTGTTGAACCTATAAGAGCAGTGGCCGTGACAGTTAAGCTTTGAGGGGAGTTCATCCCATGCTGAGCCTCCTGCTCAGAAACAAAGCACAGGGCTGCGACTGGACGAGGTTACCTGTGATTACAATTTCACCATACTGGAGTGAGCTTAAAGGGCTGAACACACAGATGACTGCACTCATAGGACACATACACTGGCAAACGTTGCTTTTCCCACCAGTGATTACTGTTATTTCACCCATCTGCCTCTGCTGCATTAACTACGATTCTGCTGATGATGCATGTTAAGAACTGCAGCTTTCTGCTCCTAATTAAGTTGAGAGGATATAATTATGCACCAGCAGATGTAATTTATCCGCAGTCTGTCACCTGTAAGTTAAACCTCAGTGGAGTTGATGGTATTGCAATGTATGCAGTAATGAGCTCTATTGTATCATAACATCCTGTCAGTTGAAATGAGCAGATGGTTAAGTGCCGTTTCATTGTTGCCTGTCCCTGTCAATTGTTTTATGACAGTCGAGCAGCGGAGATCAACAGATTCTGAGAAAAAATTGTTTATTCATTTAGTGTGAAATTGTGGGCACTGGGTAACAGGGTGAGGGACATAAGGATTGAGAGCAGTATTATGGCCTAAAGGAAATTAATAAATATCCCCCAAAAAAGAGAATACTTAATTAGATGGAGGAGTTATTCTCCTCATCACTATTCTAAATGAATACTCTTGGAAGGAAGGTTGAAAGGCCATAGCTTCTTCTACTGGTTGATTACTAAAGTTATGTTTATACCCAGTTCTATATTTAAATTTCAACAGATAACAATTAGATTAGACATTATTGTCCACCTTGGTAGAAATATGTCTTTGGCTTCTCCAAAACATTAAAACAACCATGGCACTACATGTTATTATATTAAACATACAACACACAAATGCTACACAATATTAAACATACAACAACAACTGTGCAATGAGCAGAAACGGCAGCAGAAGGTTGAAAAGAGGTAGTTTACAGCCTAGAAAGAGAACACATTTAAAATACCTGGTCTTTTCTTGTGCAGTAATTACAAGATTTGATATTATCAGCTGATTTTAGTAATGGTTATTTTATCTTCATGCCACTGAGTAACAAAGTGCAGTACAAAAATAAAGAACACATACAGTATGTTTGAAGGGATTTAGCAATAGTCTTGCCATTGCATAATTTGTCCATCAGAGGGCACTGACAAATTAATTTATTAAGTATACAAAAATATAGTAGGCGACATAATCCATCACAATTAAAGTCAAAATACAAATTTTTCAAAAAAGTAGCAATTTCAGTGTTGAAGTATATGGTATTTTTATAGATAGATAGATAGATAGATAGATAGATAGATAGACAGATAGATATATATAGAATATTTTATGTAGGCTTATTGGCTGATACAGGTATATTAGGCTATTATTATACCATGCAAATAAAGTCTGATAAACCTTAAGTACAGAAGTCTGATAAACTTTAGGTACAATAACATGAACCGTTCATAAAATTGAATATATCAATATAGTATAGTAATGTAATCAATCTTCTTGTGGTTAACAATGTCCTTGGTCTGCCCCTGCCAAACTCCAAAGCCCAGATTGTCTTGCAACTCCCACGCAGTGTTTAAACGGTTTGCAGAGGGTATTTTTTTATATAAAAAGGTGTTCCTTCCTCTGTCTGGAACGGTTTTAGATAGCTACAAGCTGTTTTGACATAACTAGAATGGGAAACGTTTTTTGCCACAACAAAGCTACATACATAATTCAGTGAGAGAGTGTGCAGAGGATTTACTATCTCCTCAGTTTGGGTTGGCATAGCCTTTTGTCTGGCTTATCAGCATTGTTTTCAGGGCAATCCGGAGCATGTAGTCATGTGTACACATATGAACACATATTACACACCGATAACAATTCATAAGGACAGAGGACGCAAGGTCTTCCAAATATGCATGACGGTCAAAAAATGCAAACAGTCACTAGTGAAGACAGAAAGTGCTAACAGGCATTTAGTATTGAGCTGCAGCTGTGAACAGGACAGATTTTTCTTTTGGGAAGTTGACAATCTCACTCAACTGGTGACACAGCCCAGGGATTAGTATTGTACCAGGATGTCAAACAAACACAAAGGCTGTGATGTGTTCTAATGTTGAATTGTCTCTCTCTCTTCCTTGCAGGTACCTGGGTGACATTTGGGGGACAGATAACCGACGAGGTATGAAACATTTTTCCTTTATCTTGCATGTTCATTTCATCCTAAAGGACTCTGCTTTCCATTTGATTTCATGAATAAAACACAGCTGTTGTCACAGTTAACTACAGGCTCAATTCACAAAGACTGAGTTGTGGTGATTCAGATCATTTGGACTGACTGACTCAAAGTTAAAGGATAGGAAAAGGGCACACTGAGGGTCAACATATCGTGTACATGCTCGTACCAGAATCCCCCTTTCCCTTCATGTTGATGCATTCTAACATACTCTGATATTGCTGCTAGGGTCTTGGCCTTGGTCCATACACACACATACACACACATGCACACACGCACGCATAAACACGTATACACACATACATACGCACACACTTAGTGACACTAGAGAGTTTAGAGTGACACTTAGGGCGGAAGAGAACAAAGCTCGCCCAGGGGACCCAAAAACAGTACATTTATGTAACAGAACTATTTTTCTTACCTTAATGCTTAGTGCCATATCAACTCACATGGTCGCTCAAAGCTTAGCTACCCTCTTCTATCCATTATTGGGAATGTCCCTAGTTCAATGTCACTGGTATCACTCAGACTTGAACAGCTGAGATTTATACGAGAACGGTGGTTTTAAATGTTACATTGTTGACTCAGTTCTGAAGATAATGTTTAAGCTCACAGTAGAGAAACACAACAGTGGATTATTGCCATGGATAATAACCAAAAAAAGAAGCCAATGCTGCAGACCAAGGGTCTCTGTGAATTCATTGGAGCGACCACACAGCAGCTACAGTACCATCATCACACACAATGCTGTTGGGTTAAAAAGTCCTCCGCTGTCCTGAATGCCCCCGGTTCAATGTCATTGTTATCAAAAGCACCCTAAATATACTACATGTCCTCAGCAGAGTTCAGTGTCCCTGTCCTCATTAAACAATGAACATCAACTCTGGCACACAAACACACTTACATAAAATCTGTGTCAGTGCTGCACAAATTTGCACACAGCTGTGCACAACACTGACACAAACACACATGGAAAAACTGAACAAAAGTGTAATCTTTTCTCTTTTGTATCATTTCTAATAGAGCATTTGTAATGAAAGCTCATAATTGTAACCCAATTATGTACATGTACAGCATTAGCCAAGAAAACCCTCAATTAGACAGACTACTGGTATTCTACAAAAGGGCTGCAGAGCATCTGGACCAAAATAACTTGGAACTGGGGGAAACGTATGTCAAAAGTACCATCACCTCAAAAGCTCATTAATTAACAATTCATATCTTTACACACACAGAAATGACAAGTTTGAGGTTAAGGGGAGTTACGTGTTGTAACTTTGCAATCAGCAGCTGGATGCACTGACTTTTTGGACCCTTGTCATTACCGTGAAGTTGCTAGACAACCACAGTAGATTCCAGGAAATAACTGTGCCTGATTAGTTAGCTTTAGAAGTGCTGATCTGTGGATTTAAATATGGACTGTTTGGACTGTTTGCCACTACTTTCAGTATTTATGCTAAGCTGAGCTAATCACCTGCAGGTTCTATGGTAGCATTGTGGTAAAGAGCTATGCAGTTTTGGCAATTCCTTCGCTCTTTTCTCTCTTTTTGCTCGAAGGTTTCTCTATGAAGCTCCCCTTACAGCTTCAGAATAGATATTTGGCAGCGCCGATGCTTACTGGTGTCTGAATCCTTGCTCGTTCAGCCTGCCTTTTCTTCTGTCTCTGTTCCTGCGACAATGCTTTCCTAGCTTATACTTATAGCTTATACTAGCAATACTTCCTCACACTGAAGTCGGCAGCCCACCGGCCCAAAGTTGCAAGGGTGGTTTTTCCGCTCACAGGCTCTAACGGGAAGGGAGATGACCACCAAAAAAGTCATATAACCATTCCAATGACTCTGAAGCTGTTCAGTTAAGGTAAATTAAGCTAAAAAAAAAGAACCTGCATAATTCCCCTTTTAAGCGTGCATAGTGAAACTTGTACAGGATCCATTGGGACTGGGTATTGTTTAAAATATTACCATACAGTACCCATTAAGTGATACCGTTACCAATAGAGTACTTAAATACCCATTGTGTGAATGTAAGCATCTCGGCAGGCTGAACTGCCAACTCTGTCAAATACATCGGGCTCGACTTCAACACACCAAAGACTGTATGGGTTGTAGCTGCTGCGGTAGTGGGCCAAACACACATTGCATTAAAATGAAGCGTGATTGTGGTGATTGGCTAAGAGCAAAACCATACAAATATTATTATTTTTCTAGCTCTGGGTACACCATTTTGAATACAGGAATGGTTTGACTGGAGAAGTTTTGATACTACTCAGTACTGGGTTATTTCGGTCAAACCTTAAAGGTATTGAGTACCGATATGCAGCCCGAGTCTCCATGTACTCCTCTAATTCTCAGTGAGGAAGTGAATAAGTCACTAATGCCGGGTCACAAGTTTCTAACTTAGTAATAAGCTTATTAAAAGGTCTATATTTATATTTATGCCTTTTACACAGCCATTAGAAGCCACTTAGAAACCCCAATAGTTAAGTATGTATCATCAAAGTGTTTCACTGCAGTCTTGTCTGGGCAGTAACACATTCCCAGACAGACAGCTTACAAGAGTGATGGTGGGCTGCAAGTTAACATTGCTTACTCATTCAAAAAAAAGCCTAAAGTGGATCCATAAATTCTAAAGTGAATTTGAAGAAAGTGTGTATTGTCGATTTTATCTTTTGATGTACTGTAGAGAGTGTGGAAGGAGGGGAGGCAGTGCAGCCATAAAATCATCTCAAGGCTGTGTGGGTAGGATGTGGGAGGCTACCACATCCTTGATACTGTGGTTGTGAGAGAGAAAACATTTTTTCTCATTATATCTGTTCTATGTATGGAAACCAAATTCTCCTACACCTTTTGTGCCGCAGTAAAAAAATAAAAAAAAAAAAAAAAAAATCAAAGATAGAAGCTTCAAGCATAGCCATCCATGTATTTCTGCAACTTTACAGTGACTCAGTGTTTTTCTGAAGGTGAGGGTAGAAGTGCATGTGTTACAGTGTGTGTGTTACAGATTGTCTCTGAGGAAGGCCATTAGTCACAATCAGTTCCTCCAAAATGGCCAGAAGTCAGAAATGTGTGGAAGTTGCTATGCTTCGTCATCAACACAAACTTCCTGACCTTGTGAATGTCACTTTAAGCACTCCATAACAGTGATTGACCTTTTTTAGTATCTTACCAGACTCATTGGGAATGAGCAATCGGTAAAAGCAGAACAGTCACCCTTTAAAATGGACTCGATCACTCTGGTCTCTGCTCTCTTGTCTGTGACTATCTGGTTGTCTGTGTCTCTTCGTCTGTCTTCATAAAGCTGTCTTCAGCCTGTTCCTTACCTTACCTAACCCTCTAAAAAATGTATTTTCCACTGGTACCATGTACTTTCAACATTGTCTTTATCCTCCATCAATGTTCTTACCTCTGCAAAAAATCTCTTAGCCCACCCTTCCTTCGCCTTATTGAAAGGCACCCTGGAGTGTCCCCAAAAGTTGTGACAGAGATTGTTTTCTATGTGTACTCAGCAGAGGCCAGAGACAGAACACGCTGTTCATATTCTTAGGAATCCCTCTTTTTGAGTCTTTCTCTCCTTAACCGACCCCTACTTTCTTTACCTCTCCATTATCTAGCTCTGTCTTTTCATTCTGCTTGGTTTGCCTTAATGGCAGTCTGTGGCTCTGAGGCTGAATGAGCCATCTATTTACTTTTCTGCCTCACTATCAATTCTACCTTTTTATGAAAGCAGTGGATTTGCATCTGATATAGTGCTTAAATATGAATGTTGAGATATACTGGGTATAGTACTAGCTATACTAAGCTGGAAAACAAAGTATCATTCTTTCACAGACCCCACATGGGACTTTTTAAAACCCATTTTTATTGATTTTATCATGTGCTTTTACTTTGGTATCTTTTTGTTATCATTTATTCTGTCTTTATTTTATTGCTTTTGTCACATAATTTTTCTCTGCCTTTGTTTCATTACATCAATCTAAATTATTATTAGAAGTTACATTGTCTTGCTTTTATTCCTGTACTTTCATTGTGTCCACCAAACCACTATCTTTAAAGACCCTAATTAAATAAAGGTTATTATTGTATTGTTAGTACAGATAGGCTTGAACTGTTGCCCAGTCTGTGCTGGTTCCAGAGAGAAGGTGTAGAAAACTTCTTGAAACAACACCACCACAGTGTGCCACCACTGCTGAAACAGAGTTTACACATGTAAACACACAAGCACCACGTGTGCAAACACACTATTCTGTCAGCACATGTTCACAAACTCAACTCATGCGCACACATAACTCATAATGGAGATGATGGCAAATTCAAAGTCCCCATGTAATAAAATGCATCGCAGGGAAATTGGATCTCTGTCTGATGATTTATAGTCACCATGTCTGCAAAGATATGAAGGAATATCTGCACTTATGCCACTCTCACACACACACACACACACACACACACACACACACACACACACACACACACACGCACACGCAAAACTGGATTTAATGCTTAGTTTTGTCACTTTTTAAGGTGTGGACTTAGTACCATGTTCCTCGTCCAATACAAACTGCAGGTTTAAGCTCCTTCCTTTCTGGATAGACAACCAAACCAGCCAATAGGAGTTGCTTAATGCAGTAGTCTTGTTTCGCCATGCACACGCTGCGGAGCGGAGGCTACTCTACACATCATTCCGGGATGGTAGAAAAACATGCTCTGGTTTATTGGCTTTTCTTTAAACCAATCACAATCGTCCTGGGCGGCGCTAAGCTTTGCATGGAGCCGCTGTAAAATAGTCATAAAGAGCAGAGATCTGAGGAGCAGTCAACCATAAAGCCACCTCATAAATCCAAAGGAGTTCAACATTCCAACACAAAGAAAGCGAAAGGAAACGGACATCGGCAAAAATACATGCATCCGGCGTAATTTCCTGCTGCACCGGAGCAATCACGGAAGTGGAACGTTAAGGATATAGACTAATGCAGTGACCAGTGCATGCTTCCTGTGTCAGCTTTCTCCTTCGGTATGCTGAGTAGTAGCCACTTAACCCAAGTTTCTCAGATGTAAAATTTGTCACGACGCTTACTATTATTTGGTAATTTTCCTGTTTTTCCTGCCATTCGCCACCTGCCCCATAGAGAAGTTGCCTTCAGTGTGTTCTCACCATTCCCAGTCACCTAATGCCCTCACTCGCCATTCCTTTATTTAGTCCCCTGCAGAGATACCAGCCATCACTTATATAAAGCATGAGCACTTATTAACTAAAAAGGAATGAGTTGGCACCACGATACATCATGAAGTTCATGCATTTTTCAGACTTTAAGCTCTGTTTGAGTGTGTGAATTCAGGCAGGTTAGTTGAGACCACAGTACTCTACGACCTGTATTAGTAGGCTGCAGCATATACAACGCAACATCTTTTGCAATAGGACAATGGTGTTAAGCCTCTGTGCTCAACTCAAGCTATTTGACTGTCTAACAAGCTGTTCTGGCATAATACACTGGAAACTTTAGTTCCTCCATGGCAGAAGGTATTAACATGACTCTCCAATCCCTGACTTTAGTGTGTCCTTGTGAGGAGTGACAAGGTCAACTCTGCACATATTCTGCTTTCACATAATAATCCATTCCATGTCAGCGTGCTGGCTATATACTGAATAGAACATTGCATTGCATTGGTGTGTAAATTATTTGTGTTCTGCAGAAAGGTTGGGTAAAACCGAAGACCCGAATTGTGCTTTCCCAAGACAGAAACTAACTGGGTGCTTAACCTCAAAATTATAGCAGCTGTTAATCCCAGTTTTTAAACCGTTCTCATAATATTTTAGACGTTTGATGAATTTCTTGATGAATGACACAGTGGCTGTATTCCTGGGTGTGCATTATTATTCAGTTGTTTGGTCTACTGTCCCTTTGCTTGCCTCTTGTGGCTATTTTGGGAGTTTGCCCCCCTATGTTGGTCTGTTCTGTTGTATTGAATGAAGTCCCTGTCTTGATTGTCTTGTGTATATATGTGACTTACAGTTAAACAAGACTCACGCTCTGAGGAAGATCTCAGGCTGAAATGTGTCAGCAATGATATTTTAATAAAATATGTTGTGTGTGTCGTGATCTCTTGCCAGGTTGCAGAGCAGTTAATGACTATTGCCTACGAGAGTGGAGTCAACCTGTTCGACACAGCTGAGGTCTACGCAGGCGGCAGGTGGGTGTCGAACAAACCTGTTTGCAGTTCAGTTGATCTCATAACGACCTATTCATAATTTGGTGTAATCAGGTGCAGATGTCTGGTGTGTCTCCACAAAGTGTTTGGCTTGAAGGTTTCATACATGCAGAGTCTTGCATGTTCCACTCATTTAGTGAACCGATAAACAAGTGTCATGCAATTTATGATTATTCATGACCTTAGAAAAGGTTTCCACATGCCGTATATTTGAGACTGGATGAGTAAATTCAATTGGACGAAATGAGAATCACTGCTGTTAATGTGATGCTAGAATTATTATTATTGATTATTATGTTATTGTGGCTCTTTGCTGGAAGTAACCTGACCCTGTGCCTTTGGAAAATGTTTGAATATGAAGGGAAAATGTAAAATATTAATATTCATGCAAGAACTTAGGTTAATCTTTAGGATTTTAGGGATGTTTTAGATTTTTGTGTTACAACAAAGTGCATTGCAGCTTTGAAAGGCTTACACTGTGACCTCATTAGCAGAATCAGATATTTATTATTAATTTAAACAGTCTGAGTCTGATGCAAACATGACGAAAATCCTGCAGAACACCTTTCTAGCCTGTCTAAGCATGATCAGAGCAAGTGAGATTTTCATTATTGTCTTGGCATTCAACAAGTTTAAATTTTGGAAAAGTTACAGTGACAATAAATTTAAAAGGAAATGTAGTGCTGTGTCTATTAGACTATCTACTAATCTTTTAACTGTTAAAACAACCTCTTAGGACCACTCAGTGCACATGGGAGGAGGGTTTTCAGTTTGGTGACAATAAATTGTGGAGTTGATATGTTAGAGGGAGTGTTCATGAATTCACACTGCAATCTAATAATGCCACCTCATTTATATTGCCTTGTAGGGCTGAAATCATTCTCGGAAACATTATCAAGAAGAAATGCTGGAGGTAATGATGACATCAATGTGTGTTATTGCTTCATCACTTTTGTTGCGAGAGAGAAAGATGGAGAAGGACGACGAGATGTAGCACATTGCAAGCAGCAAAAGTAGTGTGTGTGTGAGGCATGTATGAAAGACAAAGAGGATGGGAATGAGTCAGGAATCGATGCATCCATGATGGCACCAGATGTGGTAGCAAAGAAACTAAGAATGCACAAAAGTACAATTCATTTTGTATCACTCATTCTGCTGCATCTTTCTCTGCACTTTTTCAGGCGATCCAGTTTGGTCATTACAACTAAACTATACTGGGGAGGAAAGTACGTAAGAAACTCTCTGTTGTCATTTCCATGCTTGAAGACAGGTTGTGAATCGTAGTTAGTTAGACACACAATCAGTAGGATTTCCGTAAAAAAACAATGTATAGAAAAATAATCCTTCTCAATTATCACTTCTGACTCACTAGAAGTGCATGGCAATGTCTATATCTGCAGAGACCGTTTGGGACATTTCTGGGTTTCAACCTCTATAAAACCATACAGCGTGTTGACAGATCTTAAGCATGCATCCAAGAGAGAGCTACGACAATGGCGGACACAGCACCGACAAAATGCATATATAGCGAGGCAAAAAGCCAGGCAGACAAAGCTTTTACCCGCTGACCAGCACCGTAGCGCTCGTGTAGCCAGGGAGGAGCGGCCAACTTTGTTGTGGTTAAAAACTGCAACCAAAAAAAAGTTTTATTTATTTAGGAAATCTCATTTAGATCAAGATCTGTTACAAGAGAGAGCTAAGAACAAATCACATATAACACAAAGAAAAATCTGTTACAATTCAGGGAATTGTGGGCCCAAATGCAGAGAACAGGCAGGAAGATGATTTATTTTACCCAAAAAATGAGGAAACAAGAAGAACAGGAACCGAGGAAATAAATAGAGAACAGGCTGGGAAACACAAAGCATGCTGACGCAGGGACATGCTACAAACAAACTCACTGGAACTAACACAAAATGATCTGACAAAGCACAAGGGGAAGACAAAGACTAAATACAGAGAGAAACGGGGCAGGTGACACAAGGGCTGGGAAACAGGTGAGAAACATCAGGCAATCACAAGGGCGGGAAAACGCAGGAAGTAAAAAACAGCACAGAAAACCAGACTATCACAATAAAACAGGAAACAGAACGTAATACAAAACAAGACCAAAAATTACACAATCATAAGGAGACAGAACCAAAATACCAGATCAGAACAGAACAAAAAAACAAAGCAAAATACCAAAACTATAACAAAATCAGTTATCACCCACAGTCACAATAATTAAAACATTCACATATAGTCATCATATCACATATCAGAGGAAAGTGTTACTAGACATATTTCAGTCACATAAAAATTACAATAAACTAGTTCTCAAATCTCTTGATAAAGATCATAATCATCCGACATAATATCCTAATAAATTACAAAAATGTATGTCCTGTTCTTGTTACATTCAGCATGTAGTTCATGTAGCTCTATTTCAAATACAAAAATAGTTTAGCCCCCAAACACTAACGTTTTTCTCTGTAACAACCTGAGCGACATCATGTCACATACAATAACCACTTTAATGACCAACTGGATAACCAATTACTTTGCTAAATCTGGAAAAGAGAGATAGAGAAATCAGTTTTATAACACCACACACACACACACACACACACACACACACACACACACACACACTCTTTGGCGGAGACTGTCCAACTGGGTCTGGTGATAAGGGTAAAGTTATTCCTGAGCATTCCTTCAAGCCCTTCCACCTCTCTCCTCCACAGTTTGAATGCATTACGAGGCTGAACAGTTAAAAGCACCAGAAAGTTCTGATAATATGGAAATTATTTGAGCCACGAACACAGCAACATAAAATGGTTCATATAGCCACTCATAATGTTTATTTATTCATTTACATTGTTACATGACACTTTGCAGAAGTAGGTGACAAGAGCACAATAAGAACTCTTTTTACAGCCTTGTCTGTGGGATAAAAACTACACATCCAGTAGAGTATTGGCCTGAAACCAAAAAGTGAATTAATGAATGAAAAAGATTTACAGTGTTAGCTTATCACTGGTTTGTTTGCCCCATCAGAGCGGAGACGGAAAGAGGACTGTCCAGGAAACACATTATTGAAGGCAAGGCATGCAAACACACTGATATATACACTGACACACACACACACACATAAGATGAACAAAACAACAACTTTAGATGTTTAGTTTTTCACTTTCAACAAACCCTAAATGCATGTTCTTTTTTCCACTACCCAGTGCTTCATTGTGTCAATTCAATCAACCTCCAATATCTCAACCTTTGCATCCCTCTGTGTCTCTCAGGTCTAAAAGGCTCTCTACAGAGGATGCAGTTGGAATATGTAGATGTAGTTTTTGCCAACCGCCCTGACAGCAACACTCCCATGGAGGGTACGTCAGCCAATCAACATTCAATTTTCTACCTAAGAAACCAATCACTTCAAGTGTCATTAATGATGTCAAGCAACAGGTAGTGATGCTTCTCACTCAGTGTTTTACTAGAGTTGTTTGCTTCTCTATCATTTGTCCTGAGGTCAACGTGTCTGAGTTACTGTTGTTTGTTTTGGCGCTTATGATTTGGAATATTGTCCTTGCTGTTTTGCAGCAGAATACTTTTACAGTTTTTGATTAGGTTTTGAGTGAATTGAGTCGTGATGTCTCCAAAGTTTGCTCAGTTTAAGAGAGTTACACTTATGAAGAGTTACACTTATTAACGTACACATTTTTTATATCCAAATAGACTTTAAATACTGTAGATTTCTAGTGTGTGTTCATGTGTTGCCAATATCACCAGTTTTTCAACTTTCAGAATTGATATGGATTTTGTTAGGGGACTGGTGACAGCAGTTGTTGATATGGTAATCAATGGCTAGAGGGCAGATGTGTCCTTGTAAGATAAATTAGAGGGTCAGAAAATACCAAAGTAATAAATCCCCCCATGTCTTGGCTTGAAACACAATGTTTTACTGTTTTATCCTCAGTGTGTTGAGGATGAAAGACAGATTAACTGGTGGTTTTAAAGTTGTTTTGCGTCTCTGTTCTAATGAACTAGATGTCTAAGTGATCTTCAGTAAAGATGGGCAGGCAGTCCCATATAATTCATTATCAAGAAGTTCCTTATTGACCTGCATATTAGTAATGTATTGGTTCCTCATTAGACATCATAAATTAATTGTGTACTATTGGATTCTACAGGTAAAGCCCATTAATTGTGGCTTTTCTCTCAATACTTAATTAGTGCTCACAACTAATCAATTAGGAAGTTGCATGTTAATTAGTTATTTGTGTTTGTACTTGTTTTTATAACTCCTTATGTCCTTCACTGGGGCTTTTAAAATATATGCAATTTAGCTCAACATGACTTTCTAGAAAATTTTAATTTATCTAAATTCTGAATAAGGATTTATTTTTTAATTTTGATATGACAGTTTGTATATGATTGCTAGTGTGAAAGCAGAGTTCATTAAACTTAAGCGATATTGCCAGGCATTATGTCTAAGAAAACTGCTAATGTGGAATCTCTGTTTTCATAATTTAGTGTTGCAGTGTAAGATATGACACACCTTGATTTTACACTTTGTTCTGCTTCTTTATAGATTTCTGCTGTCCTGCAAACTCAAGCCTACTTTTCCCCACCATCTGCACTTGCTGTTCATTTCCTATTTAATTCATTTTACATCTATTGCTCTTCCTTCCTCAAACTTGCTTTCTCTCTCTTTTATAAATATGTAAATTATGATTTAGCAAGTTGAAGAGAATACGAAAAGTCAGGTCTTCTTGATTATACATTGTTGTTTTACCCATGAAATACAAGAGTCCTGCCACAGTCAAGGACTTCAGTATAATGGGAGTGAATGCAGGTGATGAATAACCTTAATGACAGTCCTAATCTGAGTTTTGGTTGGCACTGCCTGCTGTTTTTTGTTATTTAGACAAGACATCAGCTGGGCTAGACAAATACGGACAGTGCAAACAAGGCTTGGACAATACAGGAGCAATTAATGTGTGCAAGTGTAACTGAGATGTTTGTATGCTTTTTAGAAATTTGTGATGGATGATATGTGACACGGGATGTCATTCCAAATCTTGGTGTATGTGTAGAAAAGATTTCTGACCAAAGTTGTTTTATGTGGAGGACCTGGAATAAGTGCCTGTGAGACTGACCTAGTGAGACATCCTGGTCTCATGTGTGTCGGACGAAGTGCAGCAAGTGCTGGTATGGTGGCATTTTGAATCTGAAAATAAAATACAATTGCATGGCTGTTTATGAAGTTTTCGTAAATCAAAACCTTAGAACGTGCAAGTGCAATGCAATGGTGAGACCACTTCGGAAGGTTATTGTGGCGCTTGAGAGGTCGATGGTATAGTCGTACTATTGGTTCAGTATGACACACCTTGATTTTACACTTTGTTCTGCTTCTTTATAGATTTCTGCTGTCCTGCAAACTCGAGCCTACTTTTCCCCACCATCTGCACTTGCTGTTCATTTCCTATTTAATTCCTTTTACATCTTTTGCTCTTCCTTCCTCAAACTTGCTTTCTCTCTCTGCTCTCTTTGCTTTTCTCTCTCTCTCAAGTAGCACACCAAGATATTTGATAAGTCTTTGTGACGACAAGTTCTTGGTTAGCAAAAGTAATATAATCTGTAAAAGAAAAAAATTTCTGGATGAGTGAAAATACATACATTCAGTTTTCTGTACATTGATGGTTAAATGGTTCTTTTTCAACCAGTCGTGAAGAAGTTGAGTGAATACTGAGGTTTACTACTTGACGCAGCGGCTGCAGGTTCGACTACAACCTGTGGACCTATGTTGCTGTTATATATTTACGGAATCCTATTCAACTGCTTCAAGAGAAGAGGGAAACATGCTGAGAAATGTTTTTGTCTTTGAACACAACAAGGTTTTCCCTTTGTGACTCCTTGGAGCCTGAGGAACATTTCCTTTGAATACATTTTGACAGTGTTTATTTTTAGAGTACAGAACTGAACGTGGTGAGAGGAGCATGTAACTGTCTGCAATGTACAGGGTGGAATCAATCAATATATGTTTCCTTGTACTGACTGATACGATGTGGGGATGTGTATTTCTCTGCAGAGATTGTTCGGGCCATGACCTATGTCATCAACCAAGGCATGGCAATGTACTGGGGGACGTCTCGGTGGACAGCCATGGAGATTATGGTAAGCAGCACGGAGCTTTTAGGAGCGTACAGGTTTTTCTAGGCCCAGTGGTTTCCTCCATCTGTTTCCTCTTCCTGTCTACTTCCCGTTTCACCTCTCACTACATGAATATATATGGGGGTTATGAAGCCACAGCAGAGGGTTATGAAATAAACACATGCCTAAAGTGACATTTAAGGACCTAACATCCATTCTCCGCTCTCCCTTGCCTTCTGCGAACAGCGCAATGTGTTGACATCCTCTCTCTGTAATCAGTCAAAGTGGAGCAGATACCTTTGTAGAACACAAGCCCAGATGAAAGCTGTGTAATTTAGATAGCATCAATAATGAGGGGGGTAAATGTGTCTTCTCAGTGTACGTGACAAGGCAGCAGTACAGTACACACACATACACACATGCTGTACATGCACACACAGGCTTAAGGTGCATTTCATGGGTTGCAGCACAGAAGGGCAACATGTAATTTGTAAGTGGAGTGATTGCACCGACATTATCTTTGTGTTACGCTGAGTAGATTCCCTCCTCTTTCACAGCAGGAGACCTACAAAATAAAAGTGTGGGGAGTGTTTGAAAAAGTAACAAGCCCGACATATTTATGTGTTTCCTCTGGCATGTGTTCTTGAAGGACAAATGGAAATCCAGATAAGACGATATAGAAGGAAATTTGAATATGATGCCTTGGAGACTTGTGATATGGAATATTGATTAGATGACTTACTGTGAACCCTGCATTTAAATTTGTGCCACGCTCCGACAAGCTGATTAACACCCTCCCATCTTTCCTGAGTTTAACCTATGCCCATCTATGGCTCCTAACTTCTTATCTTGCATAATATCATCCCTTTTATTCTACTTTATTCTCACCAAAAAGAAAACAAGTGCGTTCATGCAGCATTACATTAAACACTACATAAAAGGATGATGCTGCAGTGAGATCCAACATCATATCCATTCATTCTCGCCCCTTTGTTAATCTCTAGGAGGCATATTCGGTGGCAAGACAGTTTAATCTGATCCCTCCAGTGTGTGAGCAGGCAGAGTATCATCTTTTCCAGAGGGAGAAAGTAGAAGTGCAACTGCCTGAACTTTACCACAAGATAGGCAAGTATTCCTTGTGTGTGGTAATCAATGCCAATTTATGAAATGTCTGGTGTCAAGACAAGTTAGCAAACACGCCGGTCAGAACATGCTTTCTCTGTTTATCATAGATGAGTAAAATGAAGGTATTAAACGGATAAATAAACCATCATTCACTTTTGCTCATTCCCTGTTGCCGTTGTTCATTTTTGTATCTTCTCATATCGCTTTCCTGGCACAGTTCTCACACATTTATCCCACACATCTTCCTTCCTCCTCTTTAACTCTATATGGTCTCCATGGTGACAGGAGTCGGGGCGATGACATGGTCACCTCTGGCATGCGGCATCATCACAGGAAAATATGAAAATGGCATTCCTGAATCTTCCAGGGCTTCCATGAAGGTATGCAAGCTTCATCGTGATTATTTCACATTCTGACTGTTAAACTTGTTAAAGACCAATTAGTGTCAGGGAGGGCTATTAAATAATGAGACGTGGGACAAGTTTCATTAGGAATCCTTGGTAACTGTCCTTTTAAGTTTTAATTTACCAAGACTTCACAGATAATCAGTGCTACCTAAGATAGAACCACATTGGACAGCTTTGTCTGTCCTAGTGGTTTATGACATTGGTCCCCAAGATAGATTAATATATTGGGCACATTGATCACTGCAAAAAATCTCCTTTTTACTAATTCATTTTTGCTTGTGACTCTTTAAATCATTTTGTTCTTAAAACAAGTGAAAACATCTGCAAGTGCAGTGAGAATAATTTCTCTATTCCAAAATCAAGTTGATGACTGCTTCTTTTTTCTTGGCTCAAAATAAAGAACAACAATTCTCACAGAACCACTTGTTTTAAGAAAAAATAGTTTGGGTGATTCAGTTATAGAAAGAAATGAGAATAGATAATAATGAATTACATATGAAAGAAAAGCACAAATTATTAGTTTTTTTCAAAATGTTTTTCTTGTCAAATACTTTATGTTTTTACCTCCTTCAGGCTTCTAAAATCCTTCAAAGTAAACAGTCTAGAAAGAGAAAACTTCTTATTATAGCAACACACAATATTCAATTAACAGTCTTGCTCATCACTGATGCAAGAAGACCCATTAAAGAATGAACACATTGCACAATGACACAAGTTGGCTGTGACAGCAAGCAGCAGGTGCAGTGGGGCAAAGGAGGACAGTAAAAACAACAGCCTGGTGTGATGGTCCATGGCATACTTCTTCACTGCATTTTACAGTTGTAACAAATACAAAGATGAACTTTACCCTGTAGTTGAGGTATGAACTGTTTACGCAAAGTGTTTCACCTTCATTAAACCATACTGTAATGCTTAAAGAAATAGTTTGGTCATGTTATCCATCCCAGCCTGTGGCCCTGTGGCTCTGGTAGTGTATGTGTATGAGAAGCAGACCAATACAAGCTGTCTTTATTGATAAATATGATTACACAATGTCATGTCTTTAGCCCCTTAGCTAATTCACTATTCGTGGAGTCAATCATTTTATATTGATAGCACACAGTTCATCTTTTGACTTTTCTTTCATTTATTTAACTTATTCTTTCTCTCTCTTATATACAGTATACCTCCATTTGTACCTCTCCCTATTTGAAATTTCTCTACTTTTAGTTTCTTTGTCTAATCTATCTTTCTCATAACCTCTCTTTCCCTTCCTCACTTGCTCATTCAATCTCTATCCACTCTTCTCTCCCACCAGTCGTATCAGTGGTTGAAGGAGAAAATAGTAAGTGAGGATGGAAGGAAACAACAAGCCAAGCTGAAAGAGCTCAACCACATTGCAGAGAAGCTGGTCTGCACTCTGCCTCAACTGGCTGTGGGTAAGACCTTCTTATAGCAAATACTGTGAAAGCATGGC
Source organism: Percina caprodes (assembly GCA_013375575.1). Classification (NCBI taxonomy): domain Eukaryota; kingdom Metazoa; phylum Chordata; class Actinopteri; order Perciformes; family Percidae; genus Percina; species Percina caprodes. The sequence continues at coordinate 307,410 of JABXJD010000108.1, read as the reverse complement.
TTTGGAAACACAGCTGCTCAGGGCTGTCAGACAGGAAACCTTTTAATGTGAGGCCAGACCACAACTCGTATCATCCTTTACATAATGTCTGTGTTTGCTTATTTGTTTCGTGGGTTGGAATTTTCCTCCACCGACACAGACTTTTTAAATTGGTGCTTTCAGATAAATTATTCTGCACCAATAGAGTTCCTAGGCTAGTAAATGCATTAAAAAATTTAAAAATCTGTGGTGTGCTTTGGAAAAATGGCCGGCAGTAATGTAATATTTATGATTGGTGGTAAACGGACTAAAACAAAACAAAAACCTTGGATTTTTACTTTCTGATCAATTGTTATATGCATCCAGGAAGAGCAAATAGAGGACAAGACTTAAAGCTTATAAGTTAAAAGAGAATAATAAGCAGCAGTGCGCCATCAAGTGGACGTTATGTGAATATCAACCACTTTTTCTCTCCAGCATGGTGTCTAAGAAATGAAGGAGTGAGCTCAGTTCTTCTGGGAACATCCAACCCTGAACAGCTCACTGAGAACCTTGGAGCCATACAGGTGGGAACATGCAGAAACACGCACATGGGTGCTTCTACCTGTGTTAGGGTCTACTGCCTGCTTAGTATCTACTGTACTACTATCCTCCAGCTCAATCAATTATTATTGTAGTATTGTCAAAAAGCCTTCCCTTATCTGAATCTCTTTCTACATCCAGGTTTCTTGACTTGTTTCTTCCCTTTTATTTCACTGTATTTCTCACTTCCTTCCTGCCAAGCATATTCATTTTAGATCTCTCTCTCTTTCTCTTTCTCTTTCTCTTTCGCCCAGGTCCTTCCTAAGATGACGTCTCATGTGGTGTCTGAAATTGACCACATCCTGGGCAACAGACCGTACAGTAAGAAGGACTACCGCTCTTAGACTAGGCTGGTGGACTCCTGAGAGGTCAGCCTACCTACTCACCTACCTACTTAACCATACTGCTACCATAGACATTCAATGTTTAAGTCCATGGTTCTCTTCTTGGGCCCCACTCAGCTCCAGCCCACTTCAGCCTGGAACAGACAGCCTTGTTAAGCCCAGCATTGTCCTGCTCACATCAGCTGTACCCGGTTCTTCTCAGGTCCGGTCCAGCTCAGCCAAGAGATGCTTAACAAACTCAGCTTTTTGCAGCCTCAAGCGCAACTTAGTCAACCTGAGTATATCGATACTTTGCGTCCCGAACCAAGATGTTAACCCTTTCAGTGCCACTCTATTCAGCTATAACTATGCAGAGCTTAATCTTGCCCATGCAGTTCTAGAGCACTACATATTGGTTCAACTCCTCCCAGGGACTGCATTAAGAAATACAATTAATTTAATAAATTAATTGTATTTCATGATGGCAAGAACAGCTCCTAATTGTTTGTGATACACCTTCACCCACATTTACAGTTGAGATTTGAGCAGTGCTGTAGGAAAAGCACTGCAGGAGTATTTAATTACTTGAAAGTGCCTTGCTCATTGGCACCTTGATAGTAGTTGTTGAGTGAAACAGTTATATCACTTGTTCACTTTTCCAACCCACATCCTCCCAATGACTCAGACCCTCCGGTCTCAAGCCTTCCTCTTAAATGTCCAGACTTCCACCCACAAGTAATTTACTTTGAGAACAAAATTCATACTGAGCACATATTGTATTCAGGAGAAATGCTGTACCACAAGCTGAATACATTAATTCAAACACCTTAGACTTATACTGTACATGTTATGTTCCTCACGAAAGCAAACATAAAAAACATAGCTTTAGTTGCATGAACATCCCCAGTCATTTAGCCAGTACTTTCATTCAATTGCTATGCAGTGCAGCAAACAAAATTACTATAAACCCATTACTCTCACCTCTTGTGTCAGAGGCTCAAGTCGAGGGATAAAATGTCTTTTCCAATGAAATGTGAGGTTTAGCAATGACAATGCTCATACTTCTTTAAAAAAAGCTGTATGAATGAGGCCTCAGTGAACCGTTCCCTATTAGCTTGAATTAGTTTCAAACTACTTACCATTTGTATTCAAACCTGTATTTAGTTTAGGACAGAATAGTATTCAGTAGATATGATAGGCTGGAAATCCTGAGTGCAGGTGCATGTTTCTCCAGCTATAGTGTGCCTCCCTTCACTTTTCTACAAAGCACATAATGAATCAACAGAAAGGCGTTTGATCAAAAATACTGCAAGCTTGTCTACTGTTGGTCAGTGACCGCCTGTCAAGCGAAGTATCCTGGAGCATCAGCATCATTGGGATTGGGTCTTTCAGGGAGAGAGTGAAGCATGTTGCCCCTGTGTGGTCTTTTTCATGAACTGCTGCTCTGCTTCAGGAGGTAATAGAAGAGAGAGATAACACTTTGCAAAAGAAGTGGACTACTACTCAGTTTGCATTTATTATGGAGACATTTGACTCCTTTCTGTCTGTGAACCGAACCTGCATTGCTGATTGCCTCAATGAACCTTGCAGAAAAGGACTTAAGCATATAATATATCTATTTAATAAAATGATGCCTCTTTGCTGGTCACAAATTGCTTGTTAATGGCCCAAAGAGACATATAGGAAAGGGATGTGGAAAAGATTACAGTATTTATTCTAGAGTAGTTATTGAGATTTTGAGATATTGTTTTGAGAAATATGGTAAAGTAACATGTACATAAAATGTTAAGGCATACATTGTAACATAAGCAAAACCATGAAGAAGCCTCTCATGCAAATGCAGACTTTACAGTACTATATGGCTAATATATAAATAAGTAAATAGAGGTGTTGTATGTAAATAGTTATTTTGTTGCTCCACTATAAAATCACTGCATCAATTGCAGTGTTTGAGTCACGCTTCATCCCATCCTCCTCCAGTAGTATTTATAAAGAGTAATGGTCAATTTTCTTGGTTTTTGCATCGTTAAGTCAGATTATGAAGTCTGTTAATAATGGCATTATTTAAAGAAGGACCTCCTGTACGTAATGAGCTTCTGTTCAAACTTAAGCATTGACCCTGAATCATTATCTCTGACCAGGCAGCTGTGCTCTCATAGTTCATGTCACCTTCATGCGTTGTTTTCAGATTTTTTACTTCTTCTTTCTTTTCATCTGGAAAACAAGCCATCACAGAGATCAGCAGTAATGTTGGCCAGGTTCCAGTTAAGTCACTGCCTTGTCCTTGGTGTACATTTGTTGACTTGTAGCACAAACACCCTCCAGATTTTAATCAAACGAAATTTCTGCCCATGTAGACTTTTGCCAGAAATGCTGTTACACACATGACAATGAAGCATCAATAAGCAGTGTTTGGCTGACAATTTAATTTTCTGGCCTTAGGGATAAAAAAAATAAAAAATAGACTTCCCTATGGCTATTTGCATTGACCTGGTGTTACATACACAAAGGAGACCAGACCTCTTAGTCGTCATTATAATGCAAATGACAAGCAGTTTGCTAACAAAAAAACATCCAGAATAACTATTTAAGTCTCCTTTAAGGTCAGATCAGTGTAATTCCCTTTACTCTAACTCTTGGTGGCAATATGTGTAACAAAGCATGCGTTTAGTTTGGTTGCAAGTCAACAAGCTGCCTCGCAGTTCCAGTCAGTGACCATGTTGGATCGTGGCCTGCCGGTGTGTGTGGAGACTTCTCCACCCGGCAGAGTGCCTTGACTTGAGTCCCACTACGGAACAAAAAAAAAATCTGGGATTTCTTTCATTACCAGTTGTTATATGGTGTTTAGATGCTGTCCTACAAAGTGAGAATAGAACATTATGTATGCAGATTCTTATATTATTATAATGCGTAATCTACAGTATAAATTAAACATAACCTAAGTTGGACAAAAGCCTTTAAAAACAAAGCAGTAGGTAACTTATGTAAATTTGACTTGAAATTGACATCCTTGTCCTACACTACAGATTTGTGTATGGCAATGGCTTTGTTCCATCTTGGCCTTTATTTAGGCTGTTTCCCCAAAAATAATCTTACCAAAACAGTTAAGTCACAGAGAGGTAGAAGTGATTTGTTTTTTTAAATCAACCATTTGCTTCATGAAGCACAAGTTTTTCTTAAGTAAAGTAAATGTAAAGTAATGCATTGATAGTGATATCTGTAGGGGAACTAGCCTAAATGTATCAGTGTCTGAGAGAAAAAAAGTGACTTATTCAACAAGTTTAAACTCTTGGAAATGGGGATGAGTTAGAAATGTGGCTAAACTCAACTCTGATTTAGATAACTTGAAAAGTCCTGCAATGTTACGCATAACCTTTAACCCTAGATCAATTCTCATAAAATATCAGGTAAGGTGTGTTTTCTACAACATGTACATTTGTGGATGGAAAGGACTTTGACATCCAGTTTGGTTCTCTTTTGTTAAGGTGACATGCAAAGCATCAGTGTCTCATTTCTCTCCTGAACAGTAGTTTCTCTGGAAATAGTCTGTATGAAAGTGTGATTCTAAATAAATGCATTGCCAATGGAACCAGTGTCTCGCTTTTGTCTCCTATTATAACAGGTATTTTTATGTTATTAAAATTACATAATTGCTTATAGCATATTGTAAAAGAGCTCTAAATCAGACTGACAGACACGTGTCTATCCGATTAAAACAAGACTAGTATACCAGGTTGCTTTATTTGTTAGAAAAAAACAAGACAGACCTGGAGAAATGTGACATTTCCCATTTCCCCTTAAACTCCATTCCACCCAGTGAAAAACAAAATAGTGTATACCCATCTTTAACCCACTTCCTCCCCAATCCCACCCCTCCAGTTTGTATTCCCCTTTTCTTCCTCCTTTACTTGGAGCCTGTGGACAGCAAAGCGATGAGCCCTGAGGAGGCACTGATGGACAGAATGTAGTTGCTGGAAAAATAAGTTAAGGCAAGAACAAGCATCGACAGAGTGATAATGACAACTTGCTAAATGTGTCCAGCTTATATATAAAGATAAACAGTATGTTAAACTTGATCGATCCCAAAAGTTATCTGTGCTGATGACATACAGTGTGATTAAAGGATACACGGTGGGGTTGAAGTTCTTGAGCAAAAAGAAGGAGGCGATGATGACGAGCACCAGGAAGAGTGTGTTGTTATAGAAGATTGAGAAGGTGGTGGCCTCGTAGTCGGCGACCTCATTCTTCTTCCACAGTATCCTAGACAAACAGAAAAAAACTTCCACAGTCATGTAAACATACAGCACAGTATGCGTCTTATTGCAAGTGCCCACTACAGAACTTTAAGCCTTGGTGTTCTGCTTGCTGACAGTTTTTGGAGCTCCCCGACAAAAGCATGATATCGGAGGCAAATTGGCATTGGCTAGGCGCTCGCGTACCAGTGATCAAGCACAATGTGTGAACTGTTAAAAGTGAGACGAGAGGCTCGCTAGTGCCCCGCAGACACTTTTCAGATATCTAGCAGGCTAAATATCCATATCTGCCGGGGAGCTACAGCCAATGACAGCAAAAGACAAGGGCTGAGGGGAAACCAGGGAGAGGGGTCACCTGTACTTTACTGGATGTGTTGCATTTTCAACACAGACCAAAGTTGCTGTTGTAGAGCAAACAGGCTACAAAAAGTAGTCATGAGGAAACTATTACTTTGTGACCATGTGTGCCGAAGACAGCATCCCCTAAAAGCACTCTGTCTTATCTATCTTTTTCTTGATTTCAAAATGCTGCTGTTAAAGCACTGAATAGTTTAGGGGCAAAATCTATTTCTGATCCGCTGCTACATTATCAACCATCTAGACCTCTCAGGTAGTCTGGGACAGGTTGCCTCTTTGTCCCTAGAGTCAAACTCCCAGAAAACTGCAGGTCCACTGCAACTCTGTTCTTTTAAACCAAGGCTGAAGACTTTTCTTTGATGCTGCCCTTTATTTTTTATCTTAATCAAGTAATTGTTAATTTCTTACACTGCACTGTAACTTTTAGTCTTGTATTCTACCATGTCAATTCTCAAGTTTGTTTTGAGACTAGACTGAGGACTCCTCCAAGTGAAAGATCTAGAAGTGTGTGAGCCCGTCGCCGGTTAGTTAGGTAGTGTGCAAAAGGAGACAAGTTGTGTGGATAGTTCAGCAAAATGGCGACTTTGAAAGTCATGTACTGGGAACTGCAGAGGACCCTTCACTTTCACAGAACAGGCTTTTATTCTGAAACTGTCCTCTTGAATGTTGACCCATATCTAAGACGACTGACAAGTCTGCCATATGTTGTTTCTTTTTCAAAAGATGATTACCACATGTGCATACGTCAAGCACAACACATGAGGTATGGCTTTACAATATGATGTATGTTTCACCTCTCGTCTTTTTCCTTGCGGGACATCTTACGGTTGTCTGCTTCAGACAACTTCCTGGTTACCTCCTTGGAAACAGCATCCTCGCGTTTCTGGGCAACTCTGGGGGATGAAGTTAGAAACATTGCAGACATTAGAAGTCAGTGACAGATTGTCAAGCTTGTAACAAATCCAAATAAAGCACTTGGCGCAGAGCAGTTCTGTAAACTAACAGAAAACCACTTCTAAGAAGAAAAATATACTAGTGATTTATGGACACACCCCTTCCATTGTTGTATATGGTACTTAGTTTACCAAATGTATTGACATATTGAATACTAGATTACTTTGTTTTAAAGTTTCCCCAATAAGTGCTATATTCTGTCAATCAAATTAAAATGCTATCTGTGCCAGCTGTGGGACAGTAATATACATGCACCCCTGATCCAACTAATGTACATGTACAGGAAAGAAAAACTTCAGGGCCAGTGCAGTAGTGTTTATCCTTCTTACTTGTGTTTGAGAACAAACTTGACGTTCTTGTAGGCAAAGGCCACCAGGTAGGTGCTGACCAGAGTCATCACAGCATACAAAACTGCAGACTGGACAAGGTCCATGTGCCAAATCCTCCAAAACAGCCCTAGAACGATGTAGTCAATCAATTGGCAAAACACAAAGTCAGTAAATATGCATTATGTTGGTTAAATACATTTTCATAATCCAGATGCTCTCTAGTTATTTAACTATAGGTAGAGTCCTGGGTTCATCTTTGGTTTTTTAACTTTATTTAATTTACAAAGACTACCAACGTCAGCTAGCTAAATATATTGTTTACTATAATCCTAATCGGCATTTAAAACTACAGTACTTTAACCACTTTACATCAGAGATAGTAATAGAGTAATCTCTTAACGTTAACCAGTAATCTAGACACTAATCTACCTTTAGCTAGTTTATCATAGCCATTGTTAATAAGATTGCGTTATGCTCTTCTGTGTAGTAATAGTAGGCATGTGGTAATAACGTTAATTCAGGGCATTCTTGACAATCACATCATTTAATCAGTTGTTTCCTAAATTACTCCTCTAGTGTTAGCTAGCTACGCTAGTTAGCATCAGCTAGCTGCTCCAATCTCTCTGGTTACTCACAGATGGGGATGGCAGAAACAATAAGTGCATTTCCGTAAAAGAGAGCAGTGGACTTCGCTGAAAGGTTTCTGCTGAAGTCCTGGAGAAGAAGGTCTTCCTCTGATTGCTGCTTGTTGCTGCCTTTGGGAGCCATGCCTGCTGATTGACCGGCCTGTTCTCTGCTCAGCTCTGGACACAAGAGGACTGACACGTCGGAGTATGAGCAGAAGAGGGACGCGTCAGCATAAACCCGGAAATACCACACCGGCTCTCTTCTTCTTTGTTCCAGCGTGGCTGCATTAAGTGTTCCAGGCGCTTCAGCTTATTGCTGCCCTCCACAGGAAGACAACGACACTGCACCTCTAGGTTTCACCTAACTGCCCACAGGGGCGGATAACAAAACAAAACCCCATATTTCCTCACTTTCCTCTTTGTTATATTTGAGAAATTTTGAGTTATTCCTCTCAGAGATTTAAAGAAGCCATAAATATGATTCTGATGTTCCCTAAACATATTGACAGTTGACTGGACAATTCTATGTGGTCCTGACTGAAACATGAATAAAATTCAAAGTTTTCTTGCCAATTTTCACCTCTTTCAAGGAGGAGTAAAGAAAAAGACATACTTGCACCACCTACTATCTTATGCAAAACATAGCCTAAAGAGCAGACATTTGTAAAAAAAAAAACAACGGTGGCTTTATAAGGACTATGATTGACTGCTCCTCAAATCTCTACAGGGTAAATTGATACAGAAAGCTAGATTATCTGTAAAATCTGAGTTTTCTCTTGCACGTCTATTTTACAGCGCCTTTTAGCGGCGCTTAGTGACTGTCATTGTTTTACAGAAATGTCAATAAACCAGAGCACGTTTTTCTCCCGTCCCAGAAGTGGATGGTCTGGCAAAGCTTGACCATAGACAGTATAAGAAATAGATACAGCGATGTTATAGACTTCAACGGAGACCAGTGAAGTCAATTAGCAGCACTTTTCCAGTGATGGCTCAAACGTAGATGTGAGCAACCTGTCTGAAAGTCTTCTGGTAGCAGAAATCTGATTATTCTGAATCTTGCAGAGACGGAGAACGCAATTGACATTGAGATGTGTTTTTTTCCATTGTCTGTATAATTTCCCTATCCCCCGTGAATATAGGTATACCTTGTTACCCCTACTTATTAACTTATTTAACAACATATATACTTTTCTTAAAATATCCTATATAGTTGTTGATAAATGTTACTATGAATTCACTTGCCACATTCCAAAGTATATTCAAATCCATCAAAACGTATGACATATTTTGTTCTGATGCTTTAATGGACTTCTCCCTTGACTGTATGCCTCCACGTCCCCCAATTGCCTGCAAGATTCTCCTGACTATAGGCTACGGTAATTTCTCTCTAAAAACTGCTGCTACAAGGCCATAACTTGAGATCCAAGGTAATGGGGCCTTTAATACATTGTCAAGTTTCTTGAGAAATAAACAATGGACAAATAGTCTTTAAACGCTTCAGATGTAAAGTTATTCACTGTCAAAGTAACGCCAAAATGAATGGCAGTCAGTGGGATGCTAGCGGGAGGTGATGGCTTGTTAGCCTCAGAATCTCCCCATAGGATCGCTTACCCACTTAAGCGAGACTGGCATCTTTAAATCTCCACCTCCGCCTTCCTAGTTGGAAATCTGAGTTTGAGTACTTGCATAATTTACATTTTGCCCACTAGAGGTCAATATCTATCATGTTTGTACATGTCCGCTGAGGCATCCAGCTGACGCGCACTTCCTGACGGACTGGCAATGAGTGCAACAGTACATCTACAGATCTTAAATCACAATGATTACAAAAAAAATCAAGGCGAGTAAGGTCTTTATAGTGCCAGAGTCAAAATACTTATTCAGTGTTTCAAGATTTTTAAAGAGCAGTTACATAGTGTAGAGAGGTGGATATCATTCAGGAGGGAAAGGTTAAAGTTACTTCTTGTGAAAATTTGCAAAAGTTTGGTAGACTGGAGAGACGTTTTAGATACTAAAGAGATATGTGAAGAACATCTCCCTCAAAACCACAACAACAAATACAATCTCCATAAACAGGTAAGTAAAGGAGACTTTTGTCCACGCTACAGGCCCTTATGCCACTGCCTAATGTAGAACTCTTGCTTTCAAGTGCACACACATATTCAAGATGCTATTTAAAGCTCCTCCTCCACACATCCACGTCACAACCTCATCTGATAAACATGTCAGAGTCCATGGTGTGCAAGAGAGTGTAACCATGCAGCTACAGATGCATAACCCATTAGAGCATCGTAATCTGCAACGTCCCCTCTTTTCCTTAATCAACCTCCAAGCCTGTCACATGACTGCCACTGGAGACATTTTAGGGGTGCGGAAAAACAAGATACCTGCTGCTTCTGCTGCTGCTGCCACCGCAGTGCTTAACCCCCTGCTGAGCTGCTCTCTTTCTGTCTCTGTGTTTGCAGGAGCAAGCCGCATGTGCGTGTGACTGAGTGCATGGGTTTGTGTCTATGTGTTGGAATGCAATGCAGACAGACAGGTTTGCGTGATGTCCCTGTCTTTAAATGGGGATAGAGTGTAGGGATTAATGTGCACTTCAGGGGTGCAAAGAGAGGAAGAGGGAGGGAGGAGATGATGCCAAAAGGCCTGCCAACACAATGCCAGGCAAGACTGGTGATCTCTCTCTCTCTCTCTCTCTCTCTCTCTCTCTCTCTCTCTCTCTCTCTCTCTCTCATGTGTAAGGGCGTATGTGCCAGATTACTTTGGCTTTGTTGGTACCACAGACATAACCACAGGGGCAAACACAGACCTCACTCCGATCGTACCCTAAGGAGCATTATGACAGATCACCTATCTATCATAGTGACAAATTCTTTTTGAGTTATCTTTTCTCACTCTCGCCCAAAGCTTATCTCTGGAAGCCGTAAATCTCTTACATCTGCATGCCACAACATTGTGTAGGGGTGTGCGTGTGTGTGTGCGTGCGTGTGTGTGTGTGTGTGTGTGTGTGTGTGTGTGAATGTTACAGAACTAAGTAATTTTCCACAGTGTTGAATATTCTGAAAGTCCCCTGCCACTGGAAAAATAATTCTCAAACATATGAAATATGACTGAGCAGGCGTGTGGTCACACAACATCCTCTAGCTTCTGATGGTTAAAAGAGGAACATTTATTAACCTTTTATCACTGACATATGGCATAAATTCTTAAGTTACAGGGCTTAAAGGGAGTTTATAGCTTTTTTCCTTTTTCTCAAAAAGCTTTGGTTTCTCAATTTCCTTTCTGAGACAATTCCAAAAAAAGGGAGCAATTTACTACATAGCTTTATTCTGTAATGGCAGCTGAAAAGAAGCTGATGTTTGAACTCGTGACTACAGTGAAATGTCATAAATATACACAATTACTTCTCCAGTGTCTTATTCAAATAACTTTTATCTCGTAAAATATATTATTTTTAGTCAAACGATCAAATCAAATGTGTCTGCAGTGCATTTTAGGTTCATCAAGTCATCTTTATATAGCACTTTAAACATCAGATTTGATCCAATGTGCTATGCATAGTTAGCAATTAACAAAAATAGAATACCTAAAGGGGAAAACAAAAAGCTAGGCACTTTTAAAGCACACTTACACTCATGCTTTATTACCTAAAACAACATCTAATAAGGCCCAGTCACACCAGCCTTTAAAACAACCACATTTCAGGGCTTCCAAGGGGCGTTGTCAACGTCATAGACCAGATTGCCTCTGGACGCGATTGGATAGACCTACAACCAATCAGAGCAACAAAACATGTGACATAGCGATGAGCGACGGGCAAATATAAACAGACTACAGGGTGCAGTAGTGGGCCAAATCCATCTTTTCAGTGTACTGAATCATGTTAATTCACCAAATTCGTTCACTGAATTGCGCCACACAATCATTGGCATCCTCTGCTCTACGTTAAAGATATAAATAGAAGACTGGCCTGTTACTGTGTTTGTAGAGCGGATCACTTGGGTGCGTAATAGACAAGTTTTTATGCTTTGTTATTTTTTTATCGTACTGTTAATATTAATGGACAAAGCATCCGGTTCGCAAAGTACTGCAAATGCCTTAAACCAGCATTCTATCTGAATTCCAGTAGGGGCTTTTTACATCTTCTGCAACACAGAATAGTGTTAATTTTTTAAATATTGGTCTCATTGATTTTAAAATTGACGATAAATCAGGAGGTGTTTTAGGGCACATTTTCTGAGAGTGTTGTGTGTGATTGACAATTGCGGCCTGTCTTATATGTAAGATAACTATGGGACAAAGATATATCCAAAACCTAGCAAAGGTAAATCTTACCTCGACTTATATAGGCTTGCTTTCAGCAGCAGTTGCATCCAGATTGCCAGTGAAAATGTGTAAAGTAAAGTGAAGCAGCGTTGCCAGCTCTCAGCTAACGTCACAGTCAGATACCGCCCAACAGATGCAAACTCGCCGACTCATATCCGATCTCCATAACGTCACACATGCTATATCCATTAATATTAACAGTCTATGATTTGTATGCTGCTGTACCCTGCCTTGCTGGCTAACATACGGCCTACATCAAACATCAAATAATCGCTTTTATTACATTTCAAAAGTATCCAAAACTAACTGTGTTTCCTTTATGGATTACCGGGCCCCTTGATGAATTATAATAACGTTGATTGGCTCGTTTTTTAAAGTAAGGCCTTACACATACATCTGTTACAGAGAATCATTACAGATAAATGATAGCAACCCTCCCCAATCAGCTGTGTATTTTCTGTCTTGAACACACGCCATTCCTCCTGTGAAAGAATGTCTTGATACAGTCTCTCATGAGCCCCCTGCACATCTGAGCCGACTCGCAGCTGATAAACCTGTTGAGAGCTCAGCCAAGGAGGTTGTCATAAACAGAGACTCATATGACTCATTCGCAAACAACACAACTCTAGGGTACAGAGATGAGCTGTGACGGTGCAGGATCAATATGTCTGTGAATTAGTGTTGCCACTTTCGCCATCAGAATTTGAAGATATAAGGGAACCAGACGAATCTGAGAGCTCACGTGTTATTAGCTCTGGCAGATGCATTTGCGATTTAGTCTGGCGATGTTAGGCTACACGATAGCTGCTTCAACAGAAAGTACCACATCAGCGGCAGCCATCTTGGTTGTCTATAAAATGCCTCAACAGCCCTCATCTTTTCATTTTCATACATGCCCATATTAGATAAATGGTTGTGATTGATCATACAACTGCATGGAATAATAGATAAATACAACAGGAGGAAATAATATGGGGACAAAACAAAACAACACTGGTGATTTTTTCACCTCAGGCATCAGATTGCAATATGATGATATTGAACATGACAACGATATCCTTGAGTAAGGGTGAGAGATGAATGAAGGGGCTGTCAAGAAAAATGAATTAGAGGAGGAGAGGGTAGACCGACAGAAGCACCTGTGTGATGGCACTGGAGGCGCCATGCAACTGTTTCAGTGTCTGGTGACATTGCTTTTGTCATATCTTGCTTTCGTTGAGGAAAGGATTGTATTTCACCCACACAAAATACACCCAGCCCATCTACTCCCATCTATAACATATCTCCCTTACACAGACATTTGCTCAAATAGTTGTGTGTGCTTCTCCACTCCTATCTGCTTCTTGCCCTGTGATTTATGTTCCCCCTTTGGCTAAATGACATGGAGGAGAATGTGCCATGGTAGAGGTGGAGGTTGGAGGGATGGAGGTGTGGGGAGGGGATCCCTCAGAGAGATGAAGGGAGGAATAGGAGTGAAATATTTGTCTTTTCAAAGGATGCCAGACATGTGTTTACACTTTCTGCCCACTTTCACCATGAATAGTTTCCACACCCTAAGGGTTATGTGTGTGTGTGACTGTGTGTGTGTGTGTGTGTGTGTGTGTGTGTGTGTGTGTTTGTGTGTGTGAAAGAGTGAGAGAAAGAGAGGAAAAGGGATTGAGAGAAAGAGAGATTCAGAGGCCCCAACGTTGATCTATTTTCTCCATTTCCTTTCCTCATCATTGACAGGAAAATGGGTTGGAGTTAAAGCAATAACATGTGTGCATGTCACCACACACACACACACACACACACACACACACACACACAAACACTGCAGTGTGTATATTTTTTCCAGCTGACAATGACTATGGTGGTGTGTGAGGTGCGGAGGTGTAGTTGTAGTCAGATAAACATTACTTATCGTGTCAGCTAGACCCAGTCGTTGCAATTCTTAACTATCCGGACTGCGATGACACAGGCTCAGCTTCCCCTGGCAGAGTTATGGTGACCCTTCAGGCAGAGCTCAGTCCCAAAACAAACGCTCACATGTTTCATTCCTTCACTCCAACAAACAGATCTCACAGTGTACTCATCGAGAAAGAAATAGATAAGATTGTACTGCTCTGCAATGTGAACATGCAGAAAGAGTGCACCAAAGTCTATTTGCAAGGCTGTTGGCTCTTGAATGAATTATGTGGGAATGTATATCCTTCAACAAATCTAATAATGAGAACCCTGTCCAAAGGACATTGTTTGTGTGTGTGTGTGTGTGTGTGTGTGTGTGTGAGAGAGAGAGAGAGAGTGTTTAGCCAATGTGCAGAGACATGAAGGCTAACCTGCTGCCAACTTGGCTTGTCTAAGAAGCTGAGAGAGAGCAGAAGATGTTGACATTTTGGCAGTAGAGAGAAGCTGCTATTGCAACTGCATCTGAAAGGTCACTGCGGTGGGTTTTGGAGCACAGTATGTGTGAGATTGTGAATGTGTGTGTGTGTGTGTGTGTGTGTGTGTGTGTGTGTGTGTGTGTGTGTGTGTGCGCACCTGCATGTGTGTGTCTTTCTCATCAATTTTGTGTGAAAAGAGCAGAGGAGAGCTATAAACAAAGATGCTGGAAGTGTTGGGCATTGCACAAACAGAATAGTAGGAGTCCACCCCCCACCTCTGTCTCAAAAACACACATAACACACATGCATACACACACATGCATACACACACACACACACACATACATTCGTACCCACACATTCTTGCTTTGAAGATGTTTATAGGAACCACATTGGAACAAACATTACAGTTTCGGTAAATGAAATACTTCGACATTTAGGAAAATGGGTCTTACCGACGCACCTAAATGAAGTTAACCAAGATCAGTTTAATCTTGTTATCAGTATTGAAATAGCTGACATCTAGTGAAACACAAACACCAAAAACTTTAATCCAAACTGAAAACTGTCTCATACTATCTCATGCCACTTGTTTGCAGCGACATAATTGCAAGCTATAAGCACAATACTGCTTTGCTATGTTCACCAGCTGGACTCCGACTTTTTTGCTGTTTGGTGCTGGGCAAGTAGAGTACAGCAATTTTTCTTTTAGAGCTTCTTTGCTGAAAGCAGCATCTTTTCGTGTCTGATAAAGATTCTGATGAGAGTGGTGAGAGTGAACCAAAGTGTGGGCTGAACATTTTCTGTGTGTTCATTACTATGAGTGACTTCTTTCACATTTACACTTAGTTATTTGATCCACTATTAACAGCTAGTCACAAAATGGTTCCAAGAGTCAACTGGGTGTTGTCAGTGAAACTTCTCTATACTTCTGAATTACAGTAATTCAAGTTCTTTATGTGATGCCTCAAACAGTCTACACATTGTGGACAACGACTAGATAAACTGGCTCCTTGCACTTGTGCTGGCCATGAATAACAAACACATTTACAAACCTTGTAAGCCCAAACCTGCAGTAAGAATGTGCTGGGAATGCTCACTTTGGAAATAAAATAGTATTCCAACAGTGTGCCTGAGGACGTTGACAAAAGGTTTTGCAGTCGAGCTGCTGTCATGGAAACAGCTGCAAGGAGCTATGGCCAAAATATGTTCAGTGCCTGTCAAAGTTGCGACCTAATTCGGCTCTGGTGTCTGGTCAACTGAGTACTTCATGGCCTGGTGGTTGCAGGGCACTCGTGATCCACACCAAGTGCTGAACCTCAGAAGACCAATGCAAATTCCATCCTTGTCATGTAACCACAGACCAGCTGTTCAGTCTCTGAGATAATATGTGAATAACGAGAGCTTAACTAATTGTGTCTGCACGTTTTATAGATTTGTAAAAGGCAAAGATGTCCTGAGAGAAGTATGTGTGTCTTGTGGGGAGCCAAGAGTTCAGCCAGTCTTTACGCACTTGGTGTGAGAGCTGCATTCTTGGCATTAAGTCAAGCTCTTTTAAGCTTGGTGTCAGTTGTGCTGTTTATGATGTTCATTGATGAGATTTCAAGATGCCAGAAAGGTCTGGAGAGTGTCCTATTTACAGACATCTCTGTTGTTTAAAGATTACTAGTGCAGTGCCCGTTAAAAATGTGCCTGTTTGGAACGGGCGCTTACTTGGCCTGTGGTATTGCTGCTTGTAGAATTCATCAAAACCAAATTGTACCCCAAAATGACTTACAGAAGGACCCCAAACCACTTAATATGCAACTCCACCGCATAGCCTACTACTGACTTACAGCGTAGGCTACTTCTACATCAGAGGAAGACATTGTACTATTGTATTTACCTGACAGAGAATGCTGCAGATTCAGAATGTAATCACAAAATATCACAATGACACTGTGGAGCAATCAGACATCATGGCAGTGCACTACTTACCTGGCTAGTTATGAGAGCTAATCAGCACATATCTGCATGCATCAACCACCAGAATCAGAACGTGTGTGTATGCGCGCGCACAGAAAGAGAGAGAGAGAGAGAGAGATGGCCTTGTCTCGTGTCGGATTGTTAACGAATTTAACATTTCAGCAGAGGTATTCATTTCCATACAGGTTTAGGGGCTTAATTTAGCAGTAAACGGTGAAGTAGGGGATTTGATTTGCAGGGGTATTTTGGCGACTTAATCACTGTTAATTAATTGAGTCTGATGAAAATTGATTTATCTGCCTGGTTCAACGCTGAGATTTTCTCACATTGCACAGCGTTCTGAAGGAATAATCTCTGAGATTAGGCTACATTATGTTCTACCAGCTCACAGGTCCTTCCCCCCAAACACGGACACACATAAGCCGTTTATCCACTGCATAGTATCTATCGACTCGCCTTGACTCTACTCACCCTTTTTGGTTTTCCAAAAAAAGTCCCTGGTACCTGGTACTTTTTTTAGTACTAACTCAGTCGAGGTTCCAAGCGAGCTAAGGCGATACCAAAAGGTGACGTGAAAACCTGCAGACAACTAAAGTAGTGCTACTTTGCACATTTTTGTGGGTCTGAGGTGTATGTCAGATTTTACCTGCCAAAGCTCTGCTTCTCTCTGTCTCTTGTATGCATAGACAGTTAAAGAAATAGACAAACAGATCCTGTTATTCTGGACGGAGACCAGTGAAGGGTATTAGGAGCACTTTTCCGGTGATAGCTGAGCGTTACTGCGCAGCCTCCAACTGAGCTTGACGACGTAAATGTGATGTGAGCAACCTGTCTTCTGGTAGCTGTGCCAAGAGAAATCTCAATCATTTGGAATCTTGCAGAGACGGGCAGCGCATGTATATTTTAAGAGATAACATAGGCGCAGGCTATTGCTAACAAAAATGCTAGTAATACCGCTACTGTGCGACAGTAAGTCGCGTGGTTATGACACCATTGTTAGCCTATTTTTACAAAAACGTCTGCTAAAGAGCCATAGCAATGGTAATGCCTTTTATACATTGTTGTGTTTCTTTAAAAATAAACAGTGGACAAATAGAGTCTTTAAATGCTTCAGATGTAAAGTTAATCGCTGTCAAAGTGGTGTCAAAATGAATGACAATGGAATGGAATGCTAACGGCGGGTGATGGCTTATTAGCATCAAAATGGCGCCATAGGAGCTACGCTTAGAAAGGGGAGGCTTACCCCCTTGATCAGACGCGGACAGCCACTGTCCAAACGTCCGTATTTTACGCGTTTGGTGTGAGAACGGGTTGGTTCGACACACCATTTGGGGAGCATGAGTGATCAGAGTGTGGTTGTGAGATAACAGAAGTAATGCTACTTCGATATACTGCATGTTTGAATGTTAGTATCACTAACATTTTACAAATTCATTCTAATTATATTGCTTGTCTTTTTGCCTGTATGTATCATTTTCAATATTCATCCTGTTTCTCTCTAAAAACATCAGCTCTCAATTAATGTTACATTGCATAATTCTACAGTACACAGTTTATGTTCAGTAGCAGAAAGTAGTGTGACATCTATATATAGCAAAAGTCAAGGCTGTGGAGGCCTGTGACATGAGAGGCCCAGCATTCTTAACAGCAGCTAATTTTGGATTTTTTTTCAACTTCAGTGACAATCTTTCTTTAACCTAGTTTCCTATCGTTAACCTCAACTTAGTCTCGCTTTGCCAGATGTTCCTCCACCGCTGCGGAGAAAAACGTGCTTTGGTTTATTTGCATTTCTTTAAACCAATCACAGCCTCGGGAAGGAACTTGTTTTGGTGGAACGTGTACATTCGAAGGTTGTTTTAGACAGATTAGATTGTTAGATTTGACAGATCGTCTATCAAGCTGTCTTAATTTACCCTGCCAAGATCTGAGGAGTAGTTATCCATAGTCCTCATAAGTCCAACGGAGTTTAAAATTCCAACACAAGGAAAGCGGCGAAAAGACATGCATCCGGCAGAATTTCCTGCAACTCTGGAGAAGTCCCGGAAGTGGAACATCGAGGATATGGAGTAACCCGATACCGTAATATACAGCCCCATGGAGTACAGCAGAAACATAATCAGCTCCAAGAGGCCAGCAAAGTACTACCTGGATATAGCCTAATCAGCTGCATGGGTCACACCTGTGCCCCATGAGCCAGAGCAGAGCAGCCAGTCTGTTGGCAGAGCTCCTCACCATACCGATTTGTGTTGTGACATTAGGTTTCTTTCTTTTGTTTTTGAAACACAACATTTTCATTCATCCACTCCCTACACTACTGGCTTTACAGATTGACCCCTTCTATTTGTTTGCCTTTTAATTACTTTATTCATTAGGATACCTATTTGTCTCCTGTTTGTTCATTCAGCCGGGCTGTTAATTCAACTTTATTATACCTGTTGGGGACAATTTGTTTTAAACTTAAAAGAGACATTACAAAAAATAACCAGAACTGCAAGCAGTTATGACGGGGTCCAAGACGACCCGGGGAGCATGCAAAGACGGAACCTAAAGCGTAACGGTGGGGAGGCAAGCGTCAGTAAATACTCGTCTACGTTGATTATAGCACCCGCTAATGGCTGATCTTCACCAAATTTGGTACGCCTCAGAGCGGCATGCTGAGCAAGCATCACAAGTTTCATGTTGATAGCAATTACAGTAGAGAAAATGCAATCGCTTATGTTCCATTTACATCAATGGAGTTATTGGCAAAATGGATCTACGTTGATTATAGCGCCCCCTAATGGTTGATCTTTGCCACATTTGGTACAGAGCATCGGAGTGGGATGTCGAACAATAATACAAAGTTTTGCTCTGATACCTATTAATTTGGCCGAGATATGTAAAGTTCATGTTTTGGTGCTAGCTATAAAAAAAATTGTTTGATGAAATGATGATTTAACGTAGCAAAATTCATTTGATAACATTTTTTTGGGTCGGTCTGGAGATGCTACTTCCCAGGTGTTGTGCAGATTGTCGGCACGATATAGGAGGAGTTTGAAAAAGTAGGTTTAGAATAAATTCCGATGTTTCACACAAAAGTCTAAGCAGCTAGCGGTTAGCCAAATTAGCTGTTAGCTAAACTAACGTTAGCTTTCCGGTGGAGGCAAACAGAACTGTCTACATGAACAGATCGTGCAGTGTCGTAAATCCGCGTTCATCATGATATCATCTGCGCATTGCGCGAACATATTGCAAATGCGCAGAACGGATCGTGCAGGCAAGACGGATCGTGTACCGACAGTCCCAATTCCTAAAATGCACATTGAGGAGTGAGGATGGAGCATCGAGGACACTCCTTGGCCGAGTTCTAATCAAGGATACAGTTATGTATCCTTGCGGAAGACTTTTCACCAGCAGCATGTAAACAAAAAGGCATGACAGAACAAACAAAGGAGAGGGGCAAAGAGAGAGCGAAAAGGGGAGAGACGTGAGATAAAGAAAAAAAAAAGAGAGAGAGAGAGAGAGAGAGAGAGAGAGAGAACGATAATATCCGCGGCTCCGTGGTTAATCTAACGTTACGGATCGGGCCGATCAGATCATACGAATTAATATTCTGATTATTAATAGAGGAAAATATAAATGTTCTCTAAAATGTGTACATAGCAGAGCTGCTGACAGACAGCTTCATTTAAGTGTGTCTGAGAGACGCTCAAGGAACAGCAGCAACTTAATTGGGATGATTTCAGAATCTAAAGGTCTAGTTCTGTTTCCTCTGTCTAGTTTATAATTACAGTTAGTTTTGCCGCTTAAATATCCGACGATATAAGCTATAGTGACATTTCTGCGCGCATGGAAATGTTCATAAGCAGCATCTCTAATCATTAAAGCCTATGTTGCAGGTTTAATTTAGCAATGAATTTGTGCAATTTGCTTGTGGGAAATAAATATTTGAACTGTCATCCATTGTATTTGATGGTGTTGGATATCGCAAAACTGAATATAATACGAAAAGTAGGCACTATTTACAGTGTTATATTTTTCCCCCACAATGCATTGCATGACGTCACATTAGGGAGATAACAGAGCAGCTTGCGTTGTATTTGCCGCTGGTCTGGCCTAATATGGCTTTTGGTCTTTTAATATTAACAGTCTATGGTCTTGACTGAGTCCAGGTGACTTCATTATGTTTATTATAATATTGGAGGGGAAGTGAAACACAGCTTAGTGTTGTTCGGCTTTTCACAATTTTAGACAGCTTGCTAACGCTATGCCGCCGGACGTTAGCGCAACAGCGTTAGCCTAGCCTGCTAGGTAAATATTACAACTGCCTTTGGTGTTGCTTATATATGCCTCCATGTTGTCAACATAATACCTGTGGCGTTGGTGCACATTTTATACCATATTTGTATTGAATTAAATAGTTGGCTTCGCTCCTATGAGATGGGTGGGTTTTTGTTACGTTACACACAAAGCTAACTGGCTATAGTTAGCCTGTACGTACCTAACGCTGCGTGGCCAGGCAGCAACTTCGGCAGTAGAGTTACGGTAAGCTAACCACGACAGCGTTGTTGCCCACAATCAACCTGCAGTGATGTTTTAAATGGAGACGTGCATATCGTTTCTTTTCCCGGAGATCCTGGACATTATTTTCATTTATGCCGTTAAAGGCAAAGGAAGCGTAGCCCAAGTGTGAGCGGCCTGGAGAGACGCGTCCAACCACAAGTCGGTGTGGAAGCCGAGCTACATCTGCGGCGAGCAGTCTGCAGAACAGGGGAGTAAAGCTCAGATTCTCAGTGACCAAGTCTGAGCTCCATGATTCATCGAAAGCCTGGACTGGTGTGGATGTTTCAACCTCACAGACAACAGACTCGGACAAGCTTTTAAAAAAACATTTGAAGGATACAACGGTGTACAAATACGTGTACTGTTGAGTACACTGTGAAAATGTTTTATGGAGCTCTCAGTTTATTGTAATCTGTAAAATATTGATTTTGCTCCAAACTGCTCTTTCCTTAAAAACTTCCATATGGATTTATTTTAAAATGATGCGCTTTGTGCCCAAATAAATAGAACATATTTTAAATTACCCTCTGTTCATTGTTGTTTAACCAAACTTTAATGTTTTCTGAAAATACATGTCTTTCCTATTAACCCACGTCCTAATAACAATATAATTCAATATTTATTACTGTGTACCCTGCACAGTAATACTGGTCACCTTTTTCCTACACTACATCTGGAGTAAAGCTATATTGTCATTGAGTTGCGCAGTACTAGTACGTACTGTAGCAGTGGTAATAGTAGTGGATTTTGTGTGTTAGTGTTATTTCTAACATTGCTATTATGAGGTATCACCATATCTTATTCTGTTTTCTTTAGATTATATGATATCAAGGGGAATGGCTATAATGGCCCATAATGACTGTCTTGATACTGTTTGTCGGTACACGATCCGTCCTGCCTGCACAATTCGTTCTGCGCATGTGCAATATGTTCGCGCATACACAGATGATATCATGATGAACGCGGATTTACGACACTGCACGATCTGTTCCCATAGACCAGTGGTTCCCAATCTTTTTCAGCTCAAGACCCAAAAGAGAAATTTGGTGTCTCCCCGGGACCCAAATTTACAAAAATACACCATGAATCATTGTAACATCTACATTTTTAAACTGTGGACAAAAGACGGAACAAACCATAAATTTAAATGTATATGCAGTATATTTTTTCCATTAAAAAAGTAATCAAAACAGAAAAGGTCTCTATTGTCCTTTCTGTGTCTCCGTCCCCTCCCATCGTCCCTCAGTACCGACACCAACATGTTTTTAATAATGCTGATTTGAATTTAATGAGATGTATGTGTCTGGTTGAAGATCTCAACCAGCTGATCTACTCTAGGTTCGGTTTTTGAAAGTGCCATTCTGGGGTCATTCTGAGGTAATTCTGAGGTCATTCTGAGGCCATTCTGAGCATTTAGTCTGTTTCTGTATTAGTTTTTCAGGTACGCTAAAGTCGAAAAGCCAGATTCTCATTTTACTCTGCCAATTTGCGACCCAATAAAACGGGTCTGCGACCCATTTTGGGTCCCGACCCTAAGTTTGGGAAACATTGCCATCGACAGTTAAAGAAAGTCCGTTCGCCTCCACCGGAAAGCTAACATTAGTTTAGCTAACAGCTATTTCGGCTAACATGTAGCTGAGACAGCATGTAAAAGACCCTCAAAAGTTAGAATAACCGTTTAAATATAAACAGCTGTTATGTCAGTTTTACTTTACATGTGCTCATTTAAAATACAATCACTCAATACTTGTCTTTATTGTTACTGTAAAGTCTCAATTTAGCTGGAGCTGCTTTTCCCACGGTTTAGTTTGAGTAATGTTATTTTAGGCTGAATCAAGCTGTCAGCTAGCGGTTAGCCGAATCAGCTGTTAGCTAAACTAACTCAGTGCCGCAAATCCCTTGTAAATGTTTGTACATCATGATTATCATCTGCGCGTGCGCGAACATATTGCACATGCACAGAACGGATCGTGCACGTAGGACGGATCGTGTACCGACACTGTCATAAGACGTTTAATTTTTATAGCCTGTCTGTATGCAGTGAACTGGTGTTGTCTAAGGATAAGTAGCCTTTCATATGACTCAGTCTAAAAAGAATGGTAAAGTTAATATAAACAATTAAAATATGGTGCGTGCTGGTTGGAGAGGACCATGATCCTGTCTGAAATGTCACAAACGGATTTAGGCATCGTCAGATCAGCTGATCGCGGTGGGAGCTGCTCGACCGGCGACTCTAACGCACTCACTCCCCAATAGCACCCGCTTTCCACCGCAGATTCTCCACCACGCGCACAAGCACCTGCCAAACAGCGACACGTTATCACCGGAGGAAGAGGTAAACGCTTAGAAATAACACAAGGGGGCATGCCTTCTATCCCTATATCTAGAAATGTTTACCAGTACTTACCTGAACGACATGATCACTGTCACTAGATAGAAAGAAAACGTTGACTTTCACTCGGTGCTATTCACTGATAGTAAAAAATAAAGTCATTGTATACACTGCTGCGTTGCTAAATGAAGGAAATAGATGAAGGAGACTTTCCAAAATCTTGGCAATTCCGCATTTGCCTTCTCACATCTGGCAGGTTCGTCATTATACAGCTGCTGGCCTTTCCACCTCTTCCACATCCCAGTGAGTCACCGTAGTTCTAGTGCTCGGCTGAGAGTTCGCTCCCCATTGTGACGTCATCGCCGAATTGACTTAATAAACCCGCGAATACCAAAAATGACCAAAAACTGACATTTAACACTATTTGGAGACATTTTTATAAATGATATACATATCTTGAGTGCTTTTTGTACCCAATAATCAAGCTAAATTGTTATAGAAAACAGTCATCATAAATCAATACAATAGCCTACATCATTTAAAAAGCAACAGAGCCTGCGTGGACTGCCCAGGGCCAGTTAAACATTAGGCAATAATTAATTTAGGTGGGTGGAAGGTGGAAGATGTTAATCTTACAGGCGGATTTAAATTAAGAGCCGATCCACACATTAATAATAAATTTGTAAATAGGACTACAGACTGCATAGCTGTGTGTGTGTGTGTGTGTGTGTGTGTGTGTGTGTGTGTGTGTGTGTGTGTGTGTGTGTGTGTGGAAGGATTTGTGTGACAAGGCCACTGATGGCATGGTAATTAAAACATACAGTATTTGCATGATGCTCTGCATGTACAGTATGCATGTCAGACTGTGAATATGTAAGTACTTTATTTGCTGGTGTGTGAACCATTTTGATCATATGTTCAAAGTGCATGTGTGAATTGGAGGTAATGTCCAGTTTCCTGTGAGAGTTTGACATACTTACAAATGTGAGTGCTAGTGCGTGTGTTTACGTGTGAGAACGGCTGTCCTAATGAAATGTGAAAGCCCTCAAAGTCACCTCTGCCCTCCACCCCCACTGCACTGACTGAATCTCGTCAGCCCCTCTGTACACCTCTGTCTTTATCTCTTCTTTCTCTCTCACACACACACACACACACACACACACACACACACACACATACTCACACTCACACTCTCTCTCTTATTCCCTCTTTCACACACATAAACAGACATGCGTGCACAGCTCATGTTTACATGAAAGCGTTAGCGTGGAAAGAGGTACAGCTGGCGGTATGGGAGCCTCCAGACACACACACACACACGCAGACAGAGGCACGCTAGGCAGTAGGTCATGAAGCCGCTGGCGTGAAGTATAGACGGGTCTGACACCAGAGAAGCAGACAGCCTTGCTGACATGCACTGGGGAGCATTATTAGGATAACAATGGCATGTTTTACTGTGACTGCGTGGGGGGGGGATACTTTACTCATTTAAATCCAGCTTCGTGTCAAGCCAGTGTGGGCATTGTGTGCAGTTGAATGATGTTTGGCGTCCCTCCGTGGCACCGGCACACAGTGATCCTCGCAGAGCGGAGCTCCCCTGCTCCACCGAGATCCACCTGGATGACATGTAACGTGAGCTCCGTGTGCTGGTGCCATGGAGGAAAGCCACACACAATGGCCACACTAAGATGACATATAGCTGGTTTAAAATCTAAATTTTTAACCACTCCCCAAAACAACAATTTTACATGAAACTGAACTTGGCATTATCTTCTTCTTCTTTCCCTTTGTAAGGAAGTTATTAAACATTGTGTTTATCTGTTGTAACGTAAGATACTTCTACAGGAGTTATCAAGTAAGCATTTCATACTACATTAGTTTTTGGAGTTAGCTATCGGTCACGTAAAACAAAAATATTGTTCACTGTATACTATTGTTAACTGCAATCCTGAACTCATCTAGACATTGTGTAAGAATACAAATGTCTGAATTACTTGGATCAGACACTAAACCAACTTTAATTTTAAACAGAAAACATGGGGAATAAAGACAGCAACAGTGAGTAATCTGTAATCTGTTCTATATTATGTAAATCAATCAGAATAAGAGGGTTCTTGGCACACCGTGAAAGTTCTGCCACGTTACCGGAAATTCAGAATGACAGCTGGGCTGGTGGTGAGATCTGGGGCTGTGGATCCACTGATGCAACATAGTGTATATGTGTGTGTGTTTTTATATTGTAGATGACTTGTGTAGAATGGGATAAATTCTTTCCTTCTCAAAAAAACTCTGAACATGTTGGCTTTATCTCTCACATGTAGACAGCACGCACGCACGCACGCACACACACACACACACACACACTGTACACTTGCAGCTGTGTCAGATGGGTCATTGGTCCTCCACTTAATCCTACAATCTCTATAATTTAACGTTGTACAAAGTTGTTAGCAAGCAGCACATTTTCCATATTAGCAACGTATTTGGTTATTTTTATTTTGTTTTCTATTATGGTCTCCTTTTGTGGTTTACTCCATCAAATGTGTCCTTTTATTTTACTTGCTTTTTTTAAAAGAATAGTTTGACATAATAGGAAAATAGGCTACACATATTTGCTTTCTTGCCGAATGGGATACCACTCTCATATCTGTCTTAAAATATGAAATTGAAGCCAGCAACCAGTTAGCTTAGCTTAGCAGACGGGAAACAGGGATAAACAGCCTGGCTCTGTCCAAAGGTAACAAAATATGCCCACCAGCAATTCTGAAGCTAACTAATTAACTTGTATATCTTCTTTGTTTCAAATGAAAAACAACAATTTTAACAACAAGGAGTTATGCGTTTGACTATTTCTCAACCAGGTGCAGTGAACTGCACTGGAAGCAAGCAACCTCACGATAGTCCTGCTCATAACTCCCTATATAACCACAAATTGTTGCTTTGACACTTCAGCTTCATAATTAAGGGACAAATATGAGAGTGGTATCACTATTCTCATGTAACTCTCAGCAAGAAAGCAAATAAGCACATTTCCCCGAATTTCAAACTATACATTGAATTAATGTGTCAGTGATAGTGTGTGTGTTTTTGAGAGAAAGAGAGAGAAAGGTTTGTTTCTTCCACCTTATAACAAAAAGAAACAAACCAACTGGTCCAGATTAGTACTGTGTACAATTTGTGGGAGGATTGAATGGGCTCATACCCACATGTTTAGACTACAGACTCCATAGCTGTGTGTGTGTGTGTGTGTGTGTGTGTGTGTGTGTGTGTGTGTGTGTGTGTGTGTGTGTGTGTGTGTGTGTGTGTGTAAGAGAGAGAGACAGAGAGAGAGAGTAGTTTTTGTATGTTGATCCTTACTTAACAGGAACTAAATCACTCAGATGTCTTTTCTTGACACAATCTTTTCCTTCTGTCTCTCCCGTTTAGCGGGTGTATGAAAGCAACAGGCCAGGAGGTGGAGCTAAAGTCTCCATATTTCTCTATTAGGGCCACAAATTAGTTCTGGTATATTATCAATGAAATTATTGCTAATGGTTCCCTGTAGAGAATCTTTTGTTTTGCTTCAAGAGGAAGTCAGAGATGGGTCATAGAGCTAGTAGGGATTGAGAGTCTTGCTCAAGGACACTTCAACACGGGGTGTGTTTATCCTCACAAGGTCATGAACTGTGGATGGATGACAAGTTGTTGTTCATTATACCACCTTTTTGCCTACACTTCCTGGACTTTGTGTCATAAAAAGTAGATTCATCCTCTGCTTTTTCTCAATGCTGTTCTACTCCCCTTCCGATTCCTCCTCTCCTCTCGTGCCACTCTGCCCTTTTCCAGGAAATGAGATGATTGACTCCATTTCAACCATGCCGCCACACAAAGGCAACTGCTGTACATATGCTTCCTGTGGAGAACGTTCAGGAGATAAAGTTTACCCTCTGTGTGAGTCATTTGTTTTACAACCCACACACAAACATACTGGTGGGTGCATACATGTGTATTTATCATCCAAAAGAAATATGCCCAAACACACAGAAACCTTTCACCTTTAGCTCCATTACTCATAGTTCATCTTTGACACTTATTGCTGCTTTATTGCATAACTTGCATACTGCGGTTGCCATGCAAGCAGGAACACATTCAGAACAATGTACCGAACAATGCTTGTGTGCGTGTGATGTGTGTGCATCAGTACCTTATGGTGCGTGCACAGAGACAGAGAGGAAACAATAAATGAATACTCCATCCTGGCAACAAGCTATTTTCATGTCAACATTGCTGCATGAATCTGTGCATGAGTGTGTGACTGTGTATGTAGGACCATCCTGCCAAAATTGCCAAACTTTTTTAGTCAGGAAACGTGGAGTGTCATTCTTTCTATCATCCTCCACCACTCTTTCAGTCAATATACTTGAAATCTAAACACTAAGCAACAGCCATCTAGCTCTCTGTCTCATAGTTTTTTTCTGTCTCTCTCTCCAGCCTTCTGATGTCTTTGTATACTTGTCATTTGGAGTGATGGATGGTCAGTGAGGGAGGAAGACAAGGAAACATTATATGACAGGATAAGTAGAAGAAAGGGGATATCAGATTAGTGGCACAGGGAGAGATGGATGAGACAGACAGAAGAGGAGATGATAACTGAGTTTGAGAAAGGAAAAAGAATTTTAAAGCATCACTTGTTACATCCAAAACAAACACTATGTTTTTTCATGATGGTCTTGCATCATAAGGTCTTTAAATTGAGAAAGTAAATTTCACTTTAATCTGCCCAGTGGACTATGACATTGTGTGAAAAGTTGACATTTTGGCCTGAAATGTCGAGAATAGAAATAATTCATCCTCTTTGTAGCGTGAGTATGCTTGTACATTTCACATCCATCTGTGCTTAGGGTTAGGGTTAGATTTTAAAGGTTGTGTAAAATGTGATCCAATGGTACCGTTAGATAAGAGGTTAGGAAGTTAAATATTATTGTTCCTGTTGAATATGAATATCCACAGTATTTGATATAATTTGCTGTAGACTAGAGTATTGATCAAGACAGATGTCAGTGGGTCAGAAAAATCATTAGGAACCAGTCTTTGGGTACCATAGATAATGTTTGTATTTCATGGCAATCGTGCTCTGGAACAAAGTTTTGGGCAGACAGACGGATAGATGGACCAAACGATTGGTACTGAAACCCCTAAGCCATTGCGGGCAGTCAAGTAGCAATATTGTTCAAAAATGAGATTCTGAGGAGAATCATGACAATGTTGGGGTTGTAAAAGGGGTTTACAAGATTAAAGTGACATTCAACTTCCTCTTTCTAAACTGGATTAAATATGTCACATAGCTAACAGGAAGAAGGTTACAGTACATGTCTCCATACTGCACATACTGAGTAATAAGATGCTGATCACAGTTAAACAGATGCCACCACTGATGCTATTTATAGAAAAGCAAGCAAAGCAACCTTTGCCACTTCCTGAGCAAAAAGAGATCTTTTACGTCCTCTTTTCTGTCTGTTTCCTGGTACCTCAAGTTTCTGTGGCTAAAACCTGCACGACAGGGTGGTACTAGTCACCATGGCAATGATGCATTACTTGGTCAATTTCATTGGCTGGTCAACCAGCTTTACAATGTCTCAGACACAGCAGTGATGGCAGACTTCAAGCCAGGATCAGGCTACTGACTCTAAAACTGACTTTAGTTTTATGTCCTCAAATTTATTTCTAATAATGCTGCATTTTACCTATTGAGCTGAGGCTGTCAGATTTTGTTTTGTTCAATACTAAAAAAGCAAAGCTTTTTAAAAACAACAACTAATAAATAATAAAAAATAAAATCTATTTATAGGTCTATAAATAAGATTTAATCATTTTATTATATTGCATGTGCTACAACCAAAACAGGGGCGGAGAATGAAAACCAATACCTCCCTCCCCCCTCAGCCCCTCCCACCCAACACATGCAAAACACTCACAAGTCACATGCACACAGAAACGCTGTAATCAGCACAGCCAGCTAAACTACAGCAAGACAGCTCCAAAACAGATCAGAAATAGAGAGAGAGAGACACAGAGAGAGCGAGAGAGAGAGTCCTGTGTGCCAGGTCTGACGGAGAAAGGAAAATAGCAGATCACTCCACTGTGAGGTAATGTGACGGACACGTCACGCACGGGTCAAAGTTCAGCTTAGGACATCAGCTGATGAGGGAAAGGGAAAGGCAACACGTTGGCTCTTGTAAACAGAAACTTAAAAGGAATCATTAACTAGCTTTCATACATGAATAGAAACAGGGATTCTACTTCAAAACACACAGCATTACACAGAAACCACACAAAGACGAACACCAGGCCTACTATGAACAGTAAGAGCTTATTGATAGCACAACAGGATGAAGATATAAAGGTGTGGTAGAAAATCATGCTGCTGCTGTTCCCTGTAAATAAATATGATTATTATCATATAACTTAACAAGGGGGGAAATAGAAGATTTAGAGGAGGAGGACGAGGGAGGTATCTGAGGCATTCCTCCACTCCAAACCTGCTGGGCTGGTTTCTGCGTCATTAAAATTCCTCCTTTTCTTCTCATTTCTCCACAATTTCTGCCCAAAGCGACATGTTGGCTCATGTCCACCTGCTCGGCCTCTCTTCCTCTCTTCCACCTATACTTTGTTATCTCCCTGCTGCAGAGCACACTGCTTTCCCTGTGA
The DNA here is from genome assembly GCA_013375575.1 of Percina caprodes. NCBI lineage: Eukaryota > Metazoa > Chordata > Actinopteri > Perciformes > Percidae > Percina > Percina caprodes. The sequence goes on along the minus strand of JABXJD010000108.1, from coordinate 277,792 downwards.
GTCAGGATGGCAAAGTTCTCGAAAAGTTTTCTCTCTGTGTCCTTCTGGTGGCCTTGTGTTTCCCTCTCTGTCAGCCATTTCTTTCTTTTCTACGTCCAGATGTGATCGCAATAAATTCTCCGTGACGGCACAGATCTAGACAGTCATCCCACGTCTTTGTCTCCTTTCACTACCTTCCAACTTTATTTTTAGGGTTACTTCACCTTCCTCTCCCCAGTGTTTGTTCCCTCTCTCTCCACCGAAGCGTGTAAGGTGGAATTCTCTAGTGTCACTTCTGCTCAAATCTGAGATGATGAAGCAAACAAAGTAAACGTCAAACCTGCCCAGACTCCTTACCACTTGTTTAAGTAACCCCTGCCAACAACCACAACAAAAACAGCCATGACCTGACTAAAATATGTACAGGCAACCCAAGCTTCCAAGCACTTCCAAATGTCAACTACACAACAGAGAAAACAACAACAACAACAACAACTGAGGATTAGCACAAATCTGTGTATGTACAGTGGGGAGAACAAGTATTTGATACACTGATACAATCATAGGTACACTTCAACTGTGAGAGACAGAATCTAAAACAAAAATCCAGAAAATTACGTTGTATGATTTTAAAATAATTAATTTGCATTTTATTGCATGACATAAGTATTTGATCACCTACCAACCAGTAAGAATTTGGGCTCTCACAGACCTGTTAGTTTTTCTTTAAGAAGCCCTCCTGTTCTCCACTCACTACCTGTATTAACTCCACCTGTTTGAACTTGTTACCTGTATAAAAGACACCTGTCCACACACTCAATCAAACAGACTCCAAGCTTTCCACAATGGCCAAGACCAGTGAGCTGTGGAAGGACATCAGGGATAAAATTGTAGACCTGCACAAGGCTGGGGGCTACAGGACAATAGGCAAGCAGCTTGGGAGAGGGAGAGAGACAGGAGTTTGGTTTGGTTAGAGTGGGAGGTCCTAACTTGAAGTGCCGGATATTGTTGTGCTACTTCCTGCCCTCTATAAGCCTTGACCCGGAGAAGCATGGCCAAAGAGCCTTTTGTTTAGCTGACCCTTAACCTTGCTTCTGCCCCTCCCCATCTCCCTTTCCCCTCTTTCTTTCTTCTTTACCTTTTTTACCCTCTCTCCTTGAACATCAAACATACACTAATGCCAAACTCTTGGAATTGATCATGAAAGAGACCACCAGAAAACACAAACACACCCCCACACACACAGACACACGCGCACACACACACACACACACACACACACACATATACATGCATTCCTGTTATGTTGCCATAGCAGCAGAGATCATGCAGAGATCATTCTCACCTTTAGGGGTTCACTCATACAGATCAGATGTGACACTGAGACAGTTCCTTCTAAAGGTTAATGTATGGTTAGAAGATTGAAAAGTCTTATGAAAAGGTAACATGCATTATACACTGTAACTTTTTCGTGAAGAAAAAGGTGAGCAGTAGTGGCGTGGCGTTAGGGATGGTAAATGTCTGTTGATCGTTCCACCACTTTGGTTGGAGTATATATGTGCTTATTAGTAATTGTGAGCATGCTAACATGCTAAACTAATGGTGAACATAGTAAACTCTATACTTGCTAAACACAAGGGGTAGGCTAAGGGCTAAGCCTCTCCTCTACAAGCATAGCTCCTATGGCGCCCTTTTTGATGCTAATAAGCCATCACCTGCTGTTAGCATACCATTGACAGCCATTCATTTTGACGTCACTTTGACAATTAATAACTTTACATCTGAAGCGTTTAAAGATTCTATTGAAAATGAACATCATGCTGTGTTGCAGAAAACGTATAACTAGCGATTGAGACCATGAAGTCATTATGAAAATATTTACTGAGGTAATAAATCAAGTGAGAAGTGAGTCACTTTTTCTTAGGGCCCTATCTTGCACCCGGCGCAGTGCGGCTCGAAGCCCGATGCAAGTTACTTTGCTATTTTAAGAAGACCGACGCAGTTGTTAATTTCCCGTCCAGCGCCCATGTCGTTTAAATAGCAAATGCACCTGAACCCATCCTTTCGCCCATGGGCGTGCTGGTCTTACAGGGAGGTGTTTTCAGATGAATTCTTGGCATATTGCTATCCTGCTGCAGCAGAAAGTGATCGCGCAATTGACCAAGAAAAACCTGGTCTAAAGTCAATCGTGTAGCATTTCATTGTTATTTTAACAGCGCACTAGTAAAATGGGCATAGACTCGTGCTTGTTACACACATACAGGGAAGCACAGCAGCACACATACATGCAAAAGATTAAAAATAAATATTACGATGCAAATCCGCCATCATAATAGCAATGCGCCAAGGTACAAATGCCTGTCTTTTAAAGGGAATGGGAGATGTCAATCTGATTGGTTTATTGCATGTTACGCCCAAAACACACCTATTTAATGAAGACACCAAATACTACCCTTTTGAACCATGCACCTGGCGCACGGACCCTTTTTTCCTCCGTCAAACCAGAAAAAGTGGATTTGGACACGCCCTAAATGCACCTGCGCCAGGCACTTCACACTGTGCCTTAGATCGTTTAAAATAGGGCCCATTCAGATAGAATGCAGGTTTAAGGCACTTTGCATTTGCAGCATTGCGCCGAACCGGATGCTTTGTCCATTGATATACAGTTTATGGTTGAAACATGTCCCATAATCACAGCTCAATAGAGCACTATCAGACTCATATTCTCACTACAATCTGAGTATGATGACGTCAGGCTAATTGATGTAGTAGCCTTTAGCTTAAAACACCGTTGTTCTTTGTTTACAGTAATAGGACTGTCAGACTAACATTAATTCATATATTAAAAACTGAGGCTGCTTTAATGCAGTTTGTATGCGTCTTACTGTAATGTACCTCCACTGCATCCCTGGTTGCCAGCACACATGTCAACAGTGTGTAGCCCTAATACACATGCTACGACATGTAACTCAGCTGTAAAAGTGTGCAATGGCACCAAGCTCACTGTGTAAGAAAGTTAATGTCTGCAATCTGAGGCACGTGTGTAGACAACACAGTTGTTAGGTAGTTGGTATCCACTCAGTCTATTTAAACTAACATGCTTGTCAAAGCTATTCTAGTTATTTCAGGTTACACACTGCTGTCAGAGAGAGAGCAGAGAGAGAGCGAGAGCAAGACATTTATTGGTTGCCTGACTGGTTAGATCACAAAGAGAATAATATTTGTGTGTGTTGTATTTCAGAGCGAGAGGATAACAGGTGTGTGTGTGTGTGTGTGTGTGTGTGTGTGTGTGTGTGTGTGTGTGTGTGTGTGTGTGTGTGAAAAAACGACACAGTAGTGTGCAGACTGATGCCGAGCTGTGTTAAAGGAAGGTTCAATAGATGTGAGACATTCTTTGTGCTCCTTTATACTGCAGCAGTGAAAGGAGCCTCGTAATGGGTTCACACAACCACAGAGTGTTCCCTCCAGCACTTCAGACCATTAACATCCCATTCAACCGTTTTGGTCACCTGGTTACATCATATCATTGGCTTTTTTTCTTTCAAAACATTTTGCCTTTTGTGCCTTTAGACAAATGACATTTTCTCTCAAAAGTAGACTTGGCTGTTTGCAAAAAAATATCTTTCTTAGCAATCTTTCTCCCCGGTGTTTCCTGTTTTGTTTGCATGTGTGCAATTTTAACACAGTACACAAAGAGAAGTGCAAAACCATTTCAACCATCTTAGTCATTGATTTCTTCAAATACCTCTTGGAGCATATTAAGCAAGTTTTTTTTTGGTGCCTTCTTCATCGTTTGAGAAAAATTGTGCGGTATGTAAACATACTTGTAAATGGGAAGAAATAGACATTGTACATAAGGTCTGTCTGGGTACATACAGGCCGCTCACAAGTGATGTTACCTGTCTCTATGTAAAAGGTTTGTGTTTAAAACTCATTCATTCAGATTGTTTGACAGTTTGTTGACTGTGTTGATGCAGATATGAATTAACACTGCATGCAACACAAAGCAGGTGTTTGGATTTCAGTGAACCAATGAACTAAAGAAGAAATAGAATAAAAATAAAAACCACTGTAAGACAAGTATATTCATGCATGTTTTAATGTTCTGTTTAGCTCAATTGTTTTTGTCTCTTCTCTTGTTAGTACTACACAGAATTTTCCATGTGTTGTGTTCTATCTTTGACTGGAATAAGAGTGGGAAAATAAATCATTAAAAATATCTAACTACCCTCATTTAACGTTATTGACAGGATTTTCCAAGTACTCTTGTAGCTATTTCATCCAGCCCATGAAACTCCTTTATTTTTATGGTGTTGAATCTCTTGCACAAAACAATTAGTCATAAAACTCAGCACAGCTCAAAGGTGGTATAAGATGCATACAGAACCAGTTTCAATATGAAAGAATGGAACAAGCTGTGTCGCTGACTCACAAAATCAAGCAGCTGCTATGGGCGTTGAAAGTTACACATATCAGGAACTTTAGTTGTATAAAGTCAATAGTTTCAGGTCACTCACACTGCTTTCTGTTATATCAGTGAAGCCTACCAGTGGTGGAGGAAGTATTCACATTATTTACTTACTTACAAAAATGTACACATACTCCAATACAATTCCTGCATTGAAAATGTTGCTTGATTAAAGGTTAAGAACTAGCAGCCAAATGTACTTAAAGTACTTAGTATGCCAAATGGTTTAATGTGTAAGACTTTCCACCTGTAAAGCCTACACCTAGTTGTGTAAAATGCAGAAATGTACTCAATATAATTTCACATGAAAGAGACAAAATGACTGACCATAATGACAATAATTATACAGCGAGATTTTCACAATTGTTTATGGCACTCACTGGTTCCATTGCCAATCCGACACCAATAAAATGTATTTTTATGTTTCCATGCTGTTGAACCATTTTTTTCCGTAAAACAGGCGTGTCAAGGCTGAAGGCCTGTCAGAAGTGTAAACTGATCTGCCTCCAGTAATTGTGTTATGTGCAGGCATGTGAACAGATAAGATTCAGAGGGTGGGGGCTGAAACGCAGCACCTTTACCCTGCCACTTACAAAGACCCACCCAAATGTCCTTTCATCTGTTTTCGCCCTGAGAATTAGTTTACTGTCTGTTTTATTCAGGACTGTGCGTTGTCGCCATGGGTTTAAAAACACAGAAACTATGTTTCAACCCTGCAGTTCTGACCTTTGACCTCCTTTTCAGGGAGGCAAGTGGACAGAAATTGACCCACAGGGAACGATGAAGCATTAGTACAAGTACATTTTTACTCCAAGTCCAAGCATGATTCTGTATTTGTGAGTTTATTCAAAGTTTTCCCAAATATATACTCTATACTTCCAGAACAGATACTGCTACACTCTATGGAACATTGCGTTCTTTTTTAATCTCCAGTAATATGACTATAATATTTCTGCAATGTTTCTTTAGGCTTTTACACTTCATAATAGAACTCCTTCCCAGGTGTATGAAAGGACCATCACGATACTTGTTGTTTCATGTGTTAAGATCACTCAGTAATTTTTGTAAGAAAGCAAGCGAGCTGCAGTTGGCAGGCAGGTATCTCTTTTATAGGGCGTCCTCGCAGACAAGTCAAAACTTGAACAATAGGACGTTGTTATGCATGTCAGCCAAGGTGGAATGCTGGAGATCTGTCGGTATGCAACAAGGCAATTACTCTCATATACGTCAGCTCTCCCATGTCTTCAACAGCAAGCCTGTAATTTCCCAATTACTAACCCTTATTGGAGCTACTTTGACGGCATCAGTGTTTGTCTTGAAGAATGTTTCACACATTTCTGTTAATTTCTGACCTCTTGAACTGCAGCCTGTGGCCTTCACATAAAAAAATGAATAATTTAAAAACCGTGCACTCACCTTGCTGTCCTGTCCATTGAAGGCGGAAAGCGACCCCAACAAATTTAAACAATAAATAAATAAATAAACTGCACAGATCTGCTGGTGGTTTGTGGGTGTTAAAATTGTTGTGTAAAATTGTGTATGTTGAAAGATACACAAGCTTGAACAGTGTGGAGGGGTTGATTAATAGGTAATTAATCTTGTGAAGAGCATATTACTTTTTGTGTTCCCACAATAGTGGCTCTCACATGGATACCGGTAGGTGGCTTTAATTTCTTTTATTTAACTTTCTAAAACAATAGGAAAAAGTAGAAGACTGACGGTTTCATCTTACTGTTATATGTTATAGAGACAAACTCTACACTAAACTTTAATGGTTTAAATGCTTGATTCAGTATAGATGTATAGGTTCTCATAAAAAACTAGTTTTAAAAATCTGTCTCTAATTTCTGTTGAAAGGGAATAACATAGAAAGGCTTGTGACACACCAGGCCTTTCTTTAAAGCAACTCATCTGAATTTCACATAGATAGTGCTTTTTGGAAACAGATTGCATAAAATAATAACTCTAGCCACACCAAGCATGTTAATTAATATACAAGAAGCCCTGGATTGTTTCTGTTGTTTCATCTGACATAAAAACTAAGTGGCAAGTTGGCATTTTGTGCTTAGAGACCAGCCCTTTCAAGAAACCCTCGCTTGAGAAACTGTTTGGTTGAGCAGGCTTGTCTGCACACAACGAAACTTAAGCCGGAAGGCAGTGCAGCACAGCAGGTTCCTAAAGACCTACTTCTGGTAAAACAGGGAGGAGAGGGAAGCTGACTAAACACACAGTCAGTAAACATTTCACTCCCTTATGGAAATGTGTCTGATCAGCTGCACAGGGCAGAGTCAAGTTTCTTTTACAGTAAATAAACCAATAAATACTAACCATATATATATATATATATATATATATATATATATATATATATATATATATATATATAGGCCTGTATGATTGTGAATATGTTTTATGTTTAGTCTCATCTGATGTAATCCATCCAAATGTTTCCGATGCAGTTTCACTTCTTTACAAGAACTGTCATAAGAAGAGTGGGCTAATATTCATACAATAGGCTACATTGTTTTGTATTATTCTGACATGATGTCTAGAAATAGCTTGAGATTGTGGGCCTACTAAATACATGTGTAGTGGAGTAGGCTAATAGTATTTCTCTAATTTGTATTTCTTGTCTTTAAGCCCTTTGCGTTCAGTTTGCTTTTTTTAGGGTCCCTGTGCAGCTTCTTCCGATCACCAGCAGCCGACTCTCTCCTCCCCCCTCTCTGTGAAGCGAAGCCCCGCCTGTGACCAGGTTACGGGGCGGGGCCTGGCTGTGCGGAGCCGGGAGGCAGGCAGAGCGTCTTTCACCACAGCTGTGCTCCTCCGCTCTTTGTCAGTCTCTGCTTCTTTCCTGCGTTTTTCTATCCGGTAGAAGGATACAAAGAGACGGACAGGCAGCATGAAATAGAGACCGAGCACGGGATCGGCGGGGGCAGTAGAGGGACACAAGAAATCTGACCGGACTACAGTCTAGTCCAGACACGGATACTATTATCTCCAGACTGGATACAGAAGTCCGCCGATGTACGCACTGGGTTTTAACCACCAAAGAGTGTCGAAACCAGAGGGAGAGGGGCGGACTATTTCGCGCAGGTAGGATTTTGCCGTGTTGTCAGAGAAATGTAGAAACGGTGTTCGTTTGTTCCTAAATCGGCTCTTGGACAGCGGCGCTAAAACATATCACCCTGCCTGTCGCCTACTGCAGTGCTTCAGTGTTTGAATATTAAAAGCTTTTCAACTCCGCGGCCCGTACAGCTCCCGGGTCTGCTAAGGAAGTGTTTGTTAACGAGAGGAAAGCTGTGAAAGCGACGTGGGCTCTCGGGTGCCCCATATAGGCTATCTTTTCGCTGCTCCGCCGCAGTGTGTGTGTTTGTGTGTATCTCGACTGTAGCATTCGGTGTGTGTGAATTATGTGTGTGCCGACTGTAGCCTACGTGCAAACTTGCTCGAGCAACGATGTGTAAGCGGCACGTAGACGGCAAGGGCCGCGTATCGGACTCTCGTGATCAAAATATTTCGTCCCAAGAGAGAGAGGTTTTGTTACGTGATGATTTTATCGCTCCTGCTCAGAGACGCAGATGTAATTGCAGGCATGACGTTATTGAGAGACCAAAGACACAGTTAAAGTGAAATACACTGTCCAAGCTACTCGCTATGCTGATTTGTTTTTAAATAAAAATAATAATAATCTGAAACTGGTGACTCTGTGCTCAAGTTCCCTACAGCAGGATTAGGTCATATTTTTTCCGCTTCAATTAGCCTGGCTGCAAGAAGCTGCGTGAACCCGTCTCCCCTTTCCAAACGAGAAGAACAATCTAACATTCATAGGCTATATGGGTTTATAATAGGTTTGTGTCAGCTGATCGTTACTGTGGCTGTTGCTGTGTAATTCCTGTTAATTATAAGGCTAGGCTACCAATTAGCCTATTCCTACAGGGACATTATTATTTTTGTCGGAGGGGTTATACAGGTTTCGTTTCAGCAGATAGCCTATATAGAGCGGGGTTTCCTTTCCGGGAAGGGAAAGATGAGTTTTCATAGTTATTTTCTACAGCAACCTATTAATCATCACTTCATGCGCCAGGATGACTTCACCTTGGAAACTAAGATTATAGGATTATAGGTGTTATCTTTGATGACTAGCCTACCTATTTATTTCTCTCTTTCCCTTTCTCCCAGGACTGTCGGGATTTAGGAGGGGATCATGGATAAAACTTTGCACATTCTCCAGAAATCCGTAGACGGTGTATCGACCAGAATCTCCCTGGATATGAGTTTAAATATGGACGAAGGGGAAGATTTTACGGAACAGCAGATAGTCGGGCTCCCGGACAAAATACCTCTGGTGAAACCTTATTTCAAAAAGAAGCAGAGGAAATTGGACGCCAAATGCCTCCACCGCGCCCTGGAGGATCCCATACTGACCACTTTACTTAGCACGGATGCGCTGGTGTCAGGGATGGGGTGTTTGTTCCCGGAACCAGCCGGGTCGGACTCCGGGCAACCTGTGCGCAGCGGCCGTGGTCAAACAGAACTGTAGGGGCAAGTGTGTCTCAAAACCAGGGAGCTCCGGCCGACCCCACAGCTGGGGCTGGAGTACCGGGGTTAATGACCGGGACGGTGATGTGGAAATAGCCGATACTACTGCGGAGCTGGAGGAGACTGAGCGGCGAGGGGAGCGACCCAAAATCACGGACCCTACCCCCGACAGCCGCTGCTTTCAGGCGAAACCTGGCCTCAGGGCAGCCGGGAGCACAGTGACAATAACGCCCCCCAGCAGGGATATACCTCCCACAGTTGCACCCCAGGCTCTTCACGAGGGGGAGAGCATCAAAAGCAATGGCCTCTTAACCTCTGAGGCTCAAAACCTTCCAGTCAAAGACTGCAATGGCGTCCAGGACCCCCTCCTCCTGCAGCCTGACAAAGGAGTGCTATTTCAGGATAAAAGTGAAGAGGCCTCCTGGACTTGGTTTTTGAGCTACTCACCCAGCTCCAGTATCACACTCACCAGTCAGACTCAGTCGACATCTGTGTGGATTTCCTCCAAGGACAGTGTGTATATGGCAATGACTGTGCCCACCACCACACTGTCCTGCCCTATCACTGGCAGATCCACAGGACCAGTAATCAGACGTGGCAGAGCATAGCAGACGACTCCCAGGAACAGCTGGAGAGACTGTACTGCAACCCTGACAATGAGCAAGTCAGGCTCAAGTTTCAGTAAGTATACCTCTATAGTGGTTACTGCAACCTGCAGGCTGTTTTATTCAATATTGTGTATATTGTATGGCCTGTGGATAGAAACACGATCTCCTGTGGAGGGAAGCAGTTACTGAGTATTTCTGTATTTCTGTTTTGGATCTGTAGGCTACCTGTGGGCAGAGGGTTAATTCACTTTCAATTAAATCACAACAGAAACAGAAATATCCCACAGTGCATGAACTATGTTTTCAGTTCCTGAACTGAAAACATAGTTTGTGGAATATTTCTGTTTATTATGAACAACATATATATTATTTATAATATATATTTATTTTATAATAAATCTCAATGAATATGGTTAGATATTTAATAACAGGTAGCAGAACTATTTTAAACCAAAATACTCTTACCGGATCAATAGTTATAAAACCAGAAGAAGAAAGTATAGTAGTACATTTTACTCACTTTAGTATATTGTAGTATCATAAGAACTGCTAAAAAGGCTACTGTGTAGTAAATTGATAAGTACATTGTTGCCATGCCTCAAGTACCTATGAGTTAACAAATTTTTTACACTTGTGACATGGCAACAATGGTGCAGTAAGCTCATAGGCTGCTTGTGAATGATAAGCACTTCTGGTTTGGCGTGTTGGAAACAGTAGAACTCAGCATGAGCTTCCTCTTTGGTTTCACCACCAGTGACAAACTGAAAACTTTAACTCTACAGCTGTTCCATAGCCTACACGTGTGAGTTAAGAACTGCAGCCAAGTGAATGTTCATGTATGGCTGTTATTTTCACAGTTAGGTTGATCCTTAACCCTTACTGAATGTGGTTTATTAATGCATGTGTGAAAGTGTATATTTGTCATTTTATCGTGTGTGTGTGTGTGTGTGTGTCAATTACGTGTCTAGTTAATGTGTACCTGACATGCATCTTTATTTGAACTATCATATCAGCTATCGTGCCCTTGTGTAGTCACTTACTCCAGCTCCCAGCCCTGATATTGGTTATCTATTTCCAGTATTTTTCCCAGCTCCTACTACTCACCCTGTGATTGGCTGAGGTCAGAGACTTTACAGCACTCATGACAGAAAGCTGTGAACTTCTATGACCCTCAGTTGCCTTGTGCGGTCACTGACACAGACGCACTTGGCAGCTTCTCTTCTTCCCTTGGTCATAGACATGCACACCACCGTGTATACTCACACACACACACTGCTTGGCACGCAGACGATCCCACGAATTGGCTGCACAGAGAAGCTCAGTGGCTTGCAGTGCTCACACGCACGCCTTTTTAGCAGGCAGAGATAAACCTCTCTTTCACTCTCTCACACGCCTACATAGATACACATGCATTCAAGCACTTGGCAAGCCTCAGTGAGGTGACATAAATGAGCAGGCACCGCTTCCTACGTAACTGTACTGTATGCAGGTACATTCACACCGGAGCAATCACGCACAATGAGTACGTCTACATGGACGCTGTTCATGTTTTTCTAAACACAGGTTGCTTGTCTGTTTATTCTGTTTATATTCCAATTTACTATATTAGTGACTTAAAATGTCCCCTCCACAGTAGCCTACATGACAAAGTTTGAGTCCCACTGTCCTCTCTTATCCCATAATGTCATGTTACTATGTCCATGAAAATCAATACCAACCAATATATTGCCATCAAGCTGTTCTTTTTCTGGTGTCAGACATATTTTCTTTTGTACCGTTTAGGGCTGCGGCTATTGATTGTTTTCCTTAACAATTAATCTGTCAAATATTTTCTCGCTTAATTATTTGGTCTGAAGCACTTTTCACAATCAGTTTCTGAAAGTGAAATTTGTCTGGTTTGTTTTTAATATCACATTAGTTAAAGAAAAGCCACAAATAATCAAAAATTAAGATGCTGGGACTAGAGAACATTTGGCATGTTTGTGTGAGAAATTACTTTGGATAAACCAAGTATCAAAGGGAATCAACTTACTTTTTGAACGTGTTCTAGTAGCAATTACAGTTGCAGAAAATGGACATTGTCAAGCAGTTGTTGTACTTATCGGTTAATTAAGGTGTAAACCAGCCTTTAACGCAACTTAACGTTTAAACTACCACTTTTAACTATTTTATGTTCACTTCAAGTATGATCTCATAATGTAATCAGGAAACACTGTCTTCGTCACATCATTGTCTGAATCGGGTTAAAAGTGCAGTCTGTATAAACAGTCTTTATGCCATTATACCCTCAAACTATCAGCCACGTCTACATCATCAGGTCTTTCATGATTAGCTGAGCCCTTTGAGCAGCCATGTGTGTTTGCCTTTGTTTATGTCTGTGTGGACACTACACACACACACGCACACTACATCTACTTACTGCGCATGCACTTGCAGACACATACACATGGGTTTGCGTGTGCACACAAAGATTTGTATGTTTGTTCAACTTGTTGACTCATGTTTTAAACTGAAACTATGCAAAGTGCATATTGCTCCACAAACAGGATATGCACCTGGTGGTGTCAACCCAAATTCTTCAGAGGCCCTTTGAGTCTGTTACACTCTCACACAGTCAGAGAGGACCATCTGGCTCACTTGACTGAAACTACGCTAGAAAAGAGAAATGGCAGAATAATTTACCATATGTTTGTCATGCTGATAATACTGATCATTTCCCTTTTTATATTGTGCAAAAGGAATTTATTCTGCAATGTGCACTAAAAACCTTGTACAACACAATTTGTGTTTGCTCATGGTTTAGTTAGCATACAGGCTATTGGAGTTGTTTTAATTTTCTATGTGAAATTTTAAAAGTTGAGTCTCACTCTGACATCTTTTTTGATAAGTAGTTTTTCAAGTCTCTTGACACACATTATTACAAGCACTGAATTTAAACTCCTTTTCACTTTAATTATACCATTCCAAGCACTGTCAATACATTTTAAATTTCACCTGGAAGGTCTGTAACTGTCAAATACATCCTCGTCATGGCTATTCTTTATCATAACTTTCCCTGTTGCTGCTTCTGGAGTGCATTTCTACATTTCATTCAAGCAAAGCTAAGGAATGAAACTCTCATGTTGTCTTTCTAACCCGGACCCTAAAACAGGTTTGACTGTTTTAGAATGGTAGATTAAAAACATTTGAAATTATGTAAAACCTTTTTATTCCTGACACACATGACATTTCTGACAAACGACACTTCCATGTTTGTGGGTTTCTGTGTTTAGCCATTCATCCAATCCAGTAATTAAACACTGGCTAATTCCTAGTTGTGTAGGGTGTTGTTTAAAAAAAAAAAGTGTTATCCAATTCCAATCCAGTGTTTATTTACACCACAGGTTAGGACTTAATATAGGTTGTTAATCTGCCTCTGGTGGCTGTGAATGTTTGTTGGGGGATATGTAGACCCAGGGTAGACTCAGTGTTGGTTTGGGGCTCTTAAGAGCTGATCAGGTGATGAGAGCCAAACAGGAAAGTCCATATGCTGCGTAGCGTTCAAACTGTTCAGTGCTCAGTTCAGTCATTTACTCCAAGCTTTGTGTTGTGCTGGGTGTGTGTGAGAGCTCTTTTGATACTGTTCTTTAGAGAAACAATCCAGCCTGTTTTTTTTCTGCACGCAAGTAGACACACACACACACGACGAAGGCATCACCGTGGTTACCACAGCTAAATTATAACATTGTTAGTAATCTAAAGAGTAGCAGATGACTTAACAAGCTCTACTGTCGGTATGGCAACACAGGCATGATCTGCCATCTGTCGTGTGTGTGTTAGGAGGACGGAGTGGACAGACAAGAAAACGATTGAGCATTTTTGTGTGTCTGCATCTGATTATGTCCTGTACAGTCTATTGTAGTGAATGTGTGTCTTGTGCTGAGCTGTTCCCATGTGTGTGTGTATGATCCATAGCACAGGTTAATCCCATCCATATGATAAACAGGAATGGAAGTTGGGCTAATCCGCCTTAGTCATAAACCCAGCAATAAGGAGGAATTCTCATAGTCATCGCTTTTAAAAGTTATACTGTGATAATCTTCAGATGTACAGTACATTTGCTTGTTAACAGATTTATGCTGTAATGATGTGTGTGTGTGTGTGCGTGTGTGTGTGTGTGTGGGCGTGCGCGTTAGTTAGTTATTCCTCCATGGCCTATTTAAAAAGTATTATGTGATGTTTGTTATTTACAGAAATAACCCATTATTATGCCAATTTCCAGTAATATGTAAGAGGGACGTGTGTGTCTTTTGTCGGCCAGGTGATAAAAGCCCTGCTTGTCACTAACTGACATAAAAAAGTCACCGAGCACCCACCAAGGGCAGAGTGACCTGACACCATGGAGTGTGCAAGTGAGCTTATGTTTATATCGCGGGGGATTCCATGTTAACTCATTGTGTCACCAATCAAAGAAAATCAAGAATGATTGTGTCTATGAGAGCTTTGTTTGCATATGGTGATTGTGCGTGTGTAAAAACAGGGTGTGTCAAGATAATCTGTGTGTGTGTGTGGCTATAAAGTGTCAGACAGCCCATGCCATGAATCAGGGCGAGGTCTGGGTCGCTCTGCCTCTTATTACTCAGAGTCTGCCTTCAACCCTCTGTCTTTCTTTCCCCTCTCCACTTCTTCCTCATTTCTTTCCGAATGGATCTTTTGTCCTGTACTTTTTCTTGTCTCACCCCTCTATTACTCCTTTTCTCTAAAGATGTGTGAGATATTTGGAAATGTCATTAAGTGGAAAGAGTTTTACAATTTCAAAGAGGGTTAAAGGACTGAGAGAGAACATCCTGAACTATGAGCTCAATGATGTGCTGTAGAGGAGGACGGATACACACTCTTAACAGGAACAATCCAGGACATGTGGGAGATGATGGTGAACATTTTTTCCTGTCTTCTTTGCGTTATTGACTTCATGTTGTTTACAGCCCTAAGAGCAAAAAAATTAATTAAATCAAATGAAGCACATTTAAATAGATAACTGGAAAGTAAATAACTCTAACATAAGGGAATAACACTAACCTGTGTGTGTGTGTTTGTGTGTTTGAGAACCCTTCGTCAGCAGATTTGGTTGACTTATCATGGCGTGACTGGATGAAGTTTGCACGTGTGTACTTGAATCTGTCCAAAGAATGTGTGTGTGTTTGTACGTCAGTAAGTGAGCTCTCATGTTATTTCTTTTTTTCTAGCCTGTGACGTTCCCAATAGCATGACTGATGCTGGTATGTGGGTCCTTGTGTGTGCAACCGTGAGAAAGTGTGTGTGTGTGTGTGTTTGTTTTAAAGGCAGTGTGGGTGATGAACAGCCATTTTGACAGTGTAGTTTGTGCAGTTTCAACCCTCATGTTTTGCTCATGGGCCTTCTTCTTTCACATTTAGCATACAAACACAACTAAACTAAAACATGCTGCTCTTTCAATTTGCATTTACAGTTGACTTTGATGCGTGTACCTTTGCACAAACGTGGTCTTGAAAGTGTCGACCTTGCCAGAGTGGGTGTGCCTTGCATCTCTTTCCAACTTTTGATGGGCCTCCACTCAGTAGAGGAATCTCAGTGCCCTTAATTTAACTGGCTGAAATTTTTTTCCAAACAGCACAAACTAGTCTGGAGCAATGGAGGGGAAAGGACTGTGTGAAACATTTTTTAAATCATTGACTGACCTCTCTCTCTCTCCCTCTCTCTGTGTGTGTGTGTGTGTGTGTGTGTGTGTGTGTGTGTGTGTGTGTGTGTGTGTGTGTGTGTGTGTGTGTGTGTGTGTGTGTGTGTGTGTGTGTGTGTGTGTGTGTGTGTGTGTGTGTGTGTGTGTGTGTGTGTGTGTGTGTGTGTGTGTGTGTGTGTGTGTGTGTGTGTGTGTGTGTGTGTGTGTGTGTGTGTGTGTGTGTGTGTGTGTGTGTGTGTGTGTGTGTGTGTGTGTGTGTGTGTGTGTGTGTGTGTGTGGGTAAGAGATTGACTTAATCTGTGAGTGAGGTGGGGAGGGTGCTTGTAAATGAGATGATTAAGTTCACTTAAATTACTCATAATTAAATCTGAAAATCTGCATCATAAGTCACTCTTGAATTCACACACAGACACAATACAGTGTGTGTGTATATATATATATATATGTGTGTGTGTGTGTGTGTGTGTGTGTGTGTGTGTGTATATATATATGTATATGTATATGTAAAGCTTTTATATATAAAAGTTTTCCAAAGGTTTGGAACCACCTTCTCATTCCATGCGTTTTCTTTATTTTCATGGCTATTTACATTGTAGATTATCACTGAAGGAATCAAAACTATGAATGAAGACGTGTAGAATTATGCACTTAACAAAAAAGTGTGAAATAACTGAAAACGTCTTATATACTAGTTTCTTCAAAGTAGCCACCCTTTACTGTGATTACTGCTTTGCACACTCTTGGCATTCTCTTGATGAGCTTCAAGAGCTAGTCACCTGAAATGGTTTCCCAACAGTCTTGTAGGAGTTCCCAGAGATGCTTTGCACTTGTTGGCCCTCTTGCCTTCACTCTGCGGTCCAGCTCTCCCCAAACCATCTTGATTGGGTTCAGGTCCGGTGACTGTGGAGGTGCAGCACTCCATCACTCTCCTTCTTGGTCAAATAGCCCTTACACAGCCTGGAGGTGTGTTTAGAGTCATTGTCCTGTTGAAAAATAAATAATGGTCCAACTAAACGCAAACCAGATGGGATGGGATGGCATGTCGCTGCAGGATGCTGTGGTAGCCATGCTGGTTCAGTATGCCTTTAATTTTGAATAAATCTCCAACAGTGTCAAACAGCAAAGCACCCTCACACCATCACACTTCCTGCTCTATGCTTCACGGTGGGAACCAGGCATGTAAAATCCATCTGGTCACCTTTTCTCTGTTGCACAAAGACATGGCGGTTGGAACCAAAGATCTCAAATTTGGACTCATCAGACCAAAGCCCAGATTTCCACTGGTCTAAACAAATCTCTTCTGCTTGTTGCCTCTCCTTAGCAGTGGTTTCCTAGCTGCTATATGACCATGACGGCCTTAACAGTTGTTCTAGAGATGTGTCTGCTGCTAGAACTCTGTGTGGTATTCATCTGGTCTCAAATCTGAGCTGCTGTTAACTTGCAATTTCTGAGGCTGGTGACTCGGATAAACTTATCCTCAGCAGCAGAGGTGACTCTTGGTCTTCCTTTCCTGGGGCGGTCCTCATGTGAACCAGTTTTGTTGTAGCACTTGATGGTTTTTGCAACTGCTCTTGGGGACACATTTTTGTAATGTAAAGTAATGATGGCCACTCGTTTCTCTTTACTTAGCTGATTGGTTCTTGCCGTAATATGAATTTTAACAGTTGTCCAATAGGGCTGTCGGCTGTGTATCAACATGACTTCTGCACAACACAACTGATGGTCCCAACCCCATTAATAAGGCAAGAAATTCAACTAATTAACTCTGACAAGGCACAGCTGTGAATTGAAAACCATTTCAGGTGACTACCTCATGAAGCTCATTGAGAGATCACCAAGGGTTTGTAGCGCTATCAAAAAATCAAATGGTGGCTACTTTCAAGAAACTAGAATATAAGACATGTTTTCAGTTATTTCACGCTTTTTGTTAAGTACACAATTCCACATATGTTCAGTGATAATCTACTATGTAAATGAAAGAAAATAAAGAAAACGCATTGAATGAGAAGGTGGTAGGTGAAGTGTGTGTGTGTGTGTGTGTGTGTGTGTGTGTGTGTGTGTGTGTGTGTGTGTGTGTGTGTGTGTGTGTGTGTGTGTGTGTGTGTGTGTGTGTGTGTGTGTGTGTGTGTGTGTGTGTGTGTGTGTGTGTGTGTGTGTGTGTGTGTGTGTGTGTGTGTGTGTGTGTTATAAAAATATACAGAAGCTCTTGTCATCACAACACACGCAGGCTGAAAATGTTCTCTACTGAGAGACATAGGCAGTAAAGAGAAAAGCCCATCCAAGTTTTTCAGACACACAGTACAGAGAAATAGAAAGAAGCAGTGAAACAAGAAACGACAGAAATGACAGAACAAATGGTGAAAAAATAACAATATGAGCAGAAGAGAACAAGCTGACTAGAGGTGAAGTAAAGGTTGAACTGTTTTCAAACTTAATTTGTTTGTGCTACATTTTCGGTTTCTTGCCTTCCGCATCCTTCTATATCCCTGTCTTTTCCTCTAGCACCTATTTCTGCCATCCTATCTCTTCCTTTTCTCTGTTCTAGCTCAGGTTTTGGTATTCAAATTTGATTTTTGTTTGCATAAAACAGAAACATGAGATTTAGTTACTTAAATGCTTGAATGCAGTTCAGAAACTCTTCATTTCAACCCCTACCAAGAGCCTGGGTCTGTCCGAGGTTTCTGCCTAAAAGGAAGTTTTTCCTCGCCACTGTCACACTGTTGCTTGCTTTGGAGGGACCTACTAGAACTGTTGGGTCCTTGTAAATTCTGGAGTATGGTCTACTAGTAAGTGCCTCGAGATAACGCTTGTAATGAATTGATACTATAAATAAAATTGAATTGAATAGAAAGAAATAACTCATGGACATCTGCATTATGCATCTGCCTTGTCTTTCTGGTGATCTGATAATCAGTGACTCAATCCTCAGTTACTGTTTTGTTTCTGCATGTGCTTAGTGAAAGAATTCTTATTTCACTTCCTTTTACAAAGATTAAGTCACAGTGTGACTTAGCTGAAACACTGACTGTAAATATAGTGTAATTAGCATTTGAATCAGTTGATGTATGTTTGTAGGAAATGACTCAGCACCTGACCAAAACTGATGTCTGTTTGTGTATGTGTGCCTGTAACCCCAGTGAACATTAATTGCACTTATAGTAGACAAAAACTAGTACTTATATACAGTGTATCCATCATAATATACAATTTCAATTCTGCAGGCTGTTGAACAAATAACTCAGCAGGTCCACACACTCAGCTTCTCTTTGGTTTTAGATGAAACATTTAATGACTGTAATTTATTTGCCTTATTTGGAACAAACCTGAGGCACATACGTTACCAGGACACAACCCCTGCTTTACACACACACACACACACACACACACACACACACACACACTTACTCACCGATGTGTAACCTTTGACATGACATCCAATTAGTTTCCCAGCAAAAATCAATGAGCTGATTAACACTGTCAGGCGGTCTGCATTGTTTCTCTGTTTTGCAAAGTTTGCATGTATCTCTGTGTGTGGTGTACATGCATATGTGTATGGCTGTGTGTGTGTGTGTGTCTGCGTGTGTCTGCCTCTCTGTCTGGCTGCCATCCATGGCATAGCGTGCCAGTCTATGATGCCCACATTTATGTGAGTGTTCTGTCTGACCCAGAAAGGATTTGCCAGAGGCCCTATGGAGGATGCGCACACACACACACACACACACACACACACACACACACACACACACACACACACACACACACACACACACACACACACACACACACACACACACGGGGGTTTGATCCACGCTTGTCGAAACAGAGAGAGGTTAAGGGAGGTTGTATGTATATTATAAGATTATGCGTTTCCACAATTTATTTATGTATTTATTAATTTGTTTATTTATTTATTTACAGTACATCACATTTTAATACTGTAGCATGTTACAAAATTATTTTCCATTTACAAGACTGATGACTACTCAAGAAGACAAATATAGGGATCACAAAAATCAGAGGCAAAGCTATGGAATAGGAATAGCTTTGCATTTTGGGAAATACGCTCATTTACCTTCTTACCAAGAATTAGATGAGAAGAACAAAACTACTCACATGTACAGTATGTACACTGACTATGATCTGAAGCTACAGCCAGCAGCAGGTTAGCTCATCTTATAAAGACTAGGGGAAAACAGCTAGCATGGCTCTGTCCAAAGGCAACAAAATAAGAAATGGAAAAGCTCATTACTTTAACATAATATAAACACAATATATGCTAAGCTTACTGGCTGCTGTTGGTAACGTTATTTTTACTGTACAGACATAAAAGTTTTATCAACCTTCTCATCTAACTCTTGGCAAGAAAGTAAATAAGCAAATGTCCCCTAATTTGGACTATTCCTATAACCATCATGCTACATAGTGAAATGGCAGAAATAGCATATTCCTTGGCAGTCTTGCTTACGTCATTCTGGTTGAAATCTTGACATATTCTCTTCTGTGCTGGTCTGTTTTAAAAGTAAAGATTAATATGTGAATCATTCCAGTGTCATTTAGATTTTCAGTGTGTGTAACTATAATGTTTTGATCATGTACGTCTTGTCTCTTTATATTCTTTGCATGTTTACATGTGACATGCAAGTCATGTAGTTGAGGTTGTCATCCTGTGTAACTCCTACTGAATGAGCAATTAGAGGTTTGGTCGTCTTGCTCCACGGCAAGTTAAATTAAGGTTTCATGGAATTATAAGCTGTAACCATACAATAACAAGGTTACTGTGCCAAAACTACATTTTAGCTGTCCGTTTTTTCCGCTGGCTACAGCAGATAGTTATTTTTTTCACAATCATTTTAACTTTGTCTTTCAGGGGCCGCGTGTTTTCCCTAGACTTCGGGGCAATGCGTGTATGTGACCTGGAATTTGACCGTGTACGACGACTGACCACTCCTGCTAGCCCTTTGCCCACGCCAACAACAAACCCAAACCCCACCCCCAGCTGTCAAACAGTGTGGAAGTACTACTGCAGAGACAACTTTGGCTGGAGGGAGTACTCTGAGGTAAGCCACTCAGTGCAATTATGTGTGTGTGTGTGTGTGTGTTTGTGTGTACGCTCTATGAACATGAGGCCAGACACATTAACTCTGCCCACACCAGTCGATTGTCTAGCCACTGTGATGGGATTGATTTAGACAGATACACACACATATACATACACCTAAACGCCCGATGTGACACAACTGTCCCCAGGTAATTTTAAGTTATGTCACCAGATGACTATTTTCTATCTGTGTGAAAGTGTGAGTTTGTGTCCTGATGATGTCGTTCTCTCTTCAACTTTTTGTTATCTGCATTACACCACGCTTCACTGACATTTCCCTCTCCAAACTCTTCCTTCCTCCTTCCACCGTTGAATGAAAATGCAGAACAGTCAGCTGTATAAAATGATAAACAATTGTAGTCTAATCTCTTCTTTGTCCTTCATTTCTTTTTCTTTCTCTTCCACCTCTTCTCCTCCATAGCCTGTGGTGAAGCTAATAGAGGAGGCAAGTTTGAGGGGTCTTAAGGAAGTGCGATTCATTACGCTCCAGAACCAGTATATCCTCAACATCAGGGAGGGCTTCCAGCAGAATGCCATCTTTGGGTTCAGGCGTCAGATCAAGAAGCGGCCCATGTTCATGTCCTCTGTGATGCTTACACCCCACTTACAGTAAGTAAAGACTTTAAACACATGATTTCAATATCCCTGATGCTCTTAAAATGGAAAGGAAGTCAGGACATATAGAGTCTGGATGTTGCTGATCCAGAGTTAGGTTTTGTTAGCCGTGCTAGTGGTGCAGCTCTAGGGACGGCAATGTTGGTCTGCCGGTCGACCCACTACCAGGCAACTATTGGATGGATTGCAATGAGAGTTTGTAAAGACATTCATGTCCCCCTTGGGGTGGATTGTAAAAACCTTGGTGATCCTCTGACCTTTGATTTAGGTCAATGTATAAACTTGTTCAATACTAATTCAGATACCTGCAAAACTGATGACATTTCCATTACATTTACATGTACTTTGTGTTTGTGCTTATTAGCACATGTTAGCGTATTAACACGCTAAACTAAGATGGTGAGAATTTCAAACATTGAACCTGCTATACATCATACCACCATTGTTAGCATGCTGACATTAGGATGTGGCGTCTTTGTCCTGTGTCTGCCAATCATTTATCAAAATAAAGGATGAGCCGACGGAACAAGCTAATTTTGAAATATGCTTGGTGTTTCTGATGTGGAAGCTATTTGGATGCAAAAAGTATTGCTTCTGAGCGGCCTTATATTCTCAATGAAGGCTAACAAGTAGCTGCCCTCATGTTCCCGTTTCAGTCAGCCACCAGCCAAAACAAATAGGTATAAATTCTCCTTCGGCCCCTCTGCTATCTCTCTGCTTAACTCTGGAAAGAATAGGTAACGTCGGCACATAAGGCACACTGGGACTTAAACTTTTAATGTTTAATATTTATTATCCCCATTTGGTTTGATTATTTTAATTGATGTTGTCGTCTTTGTTGTCATGTACTGTGTGTCAATTTCTTGCTACTGCAGCAAAATTTATCGCCCCTCGAGGACAAATAAAGGTCTTGAACTTGAACAAAACATTGTGATAATCAGAGATGGAAAGTAACAAAGTACAAATACTTTGTTACTGTACTCGAGTAGATTTTTCAGATATTTTTACTTTTTATTTTTTGGCGACTTTTTACTTTTGCTCCTTACATTTTAACACGAATATCGGTACTTTCTACTCCTTACATTTTACAAAATTGGCTCGTTACTTTAGTTTTGTACTATAGGTCGTCGATCAGGTGTGATTGATGGACACGCGCCTCACGCCGTGAAAGAAAAGAAAAAGACTAGCTATTCGGAGGATAATCAGTTGAGATTGTGTGTGTGTGCGTCCTTGAGAACTGTCGTATAACTTACAATATGTTGTCAGTTCATTTTATTGGTCCATAGTTCTGACAAAGTTAAAGTTATCTAGTGATTTTGTTGTGTGTTCTTCACCTGTTACCTAGTTTACACCTGGCTGTTGATTCAAAATGGCTTTTGGCGTTTGTATTTTAGGTGCATTATTTACATGTTACACTGCATTAAGGTAATGTAATTAATAGTGGGTTTATTGTTATTTACTAACATATATGATTCCTATGCATTGTGTATGGTAGCCTTTACAATGTTTATTTCTTTGCAGAACCACACACACAAACACAAACAGCCATAGCAGAGCTCCCCACGCCCGTGTTTGTACTGTTGCTTGATTGTAATAAAGCATCAACAGAGAGAAGGTGTCTCCGTCCGTGTTTTAACAGACACACCTGGGGCCAAGTTGGAAACCAGAATCAGCTTTAAATACAGTTCTAATATAGTCCTCACTAACAAGTTTCAAATAATTTCACTGGAGTTCCCGTTATTTTTTGCATCATCAGTACCAAATTTAATCTAATTGGATAGTAATATACTGACTTCTCACAGAATCACAATTGCATTCACATCTTGCTACTCAGTCAGAATCTTATTAACCTGGAGTCTCTGTCACGATAAACAAGCTGTATGTTTTATATGGCATATAAGTCCATATAAGATTAAAGAGCCTTTTTTCCATGTCCACTGTAGTTTCTCAGCATTCTCTCTGGTAACATGAGTCTGGTCCAAGTAGCTTTGTCATTTGCAAGGCTACTTTTACTTTTATACTTTAAGTACATTTCAAATCTGTCCTTTGTTACTTTTACTTGAGTAAAGAAGTTAAATCAGTACTTCTACTTTTACCAGACTATTTTTTAACACAAGTATCTGTACTTCTACTTGAGTACGGGAAGTGAGTACTTTTGCCATCTCTGGTGATAATCATCAGGGTTTAGAATACCTGTTAATTAATAGCAAGGCAGAGGTCAGGAAAAGTCAGTCCTCAGTTGAAAGGTAGAGGTCATTCCCTTGATTGATAGTCTCTCTTTGTCTCGCTGATCATTTAGCACTCAAACATTAACATTAGTTTAGTTTATAATATTGTGGACATTCCCCCTTAATTCACTATACAGTAAAAGAAGCAGCTTTAGCCTCTACAGCTAATTTCCTGCTGTAGTACCCGGCCAGCTGACAATAGGCAACTTAAATAAAATGGTTAACAAATGTTTTCTAATGTTAGAAAATATTTTGTAATTTGGACACAAAGCCACATTGAGTATAAGAACAAAGTCCTTGATTTTACACACACACACACACACACACACACACACACACACACACACACACACACACACACACACACACACACACACACACACACACACACACACACAGACAGAGTAAAGTTGGCTTTTCAGCATGTGATACACTGTCTCCCTGTGGCTCTTTATGTTCTGTGAACAGACAGGCACACAGAGGTCGGTCCACAATGCTAATGTTGCACTTAGGGTTGGATACTTAAAAGCCTCCGAACACTGAGCTGAACTTGATACCCATATTAGCACTTCAGATTTTCTGCTCACTGGTACACAGGAGATGCCCTGTACAGAATGGAGTGAGCCTGAACCAGAGACGTAAAATTATATAACGAGGCAAATGAGAACAAGTAATACAAGGGGTGAATAGAGAGGGGAGAACAAAAAAATAAATAAAGAGTGAAAGGACATCCAGTAAGTAAGAAATATCCACTGATGTAATTTCAGTTGGTCTCAAATCTTATGTCTCACAACTTTCTTCTGATAGGAAATATGCTGGTTTCCAGAATTTTCATTTTTCAGCTGCCGTTTTCTCTTTATAGCAGTAAAGTGATCTTCCTCGCCGCACTCGCCTCAGTGATATTCCTGAAACAAGTGATACCAGATTGGAAACAAGTGGAGTCATCTCACCCCATTTGCAGAATAGTTTACTTCCCTTGCCAAGCAGGCTGCTGTAGCGGTGTTCTGCCAGTGTCCCGCACAGAGCAAACTCTAGCTTTTCCTACAAGGCCTTGACAGTAAAGAGGAGACAAAATGGAGGGCAGGAGAGGGAGAAAATTTGTTAGAGAAAACTGGAGACAGGGAAGGAATGAAGGGACAAAGACAGTAAGTGAGATAGAGAACACAGTAAGACGAAGTGAGAGAGGTCTAAATGGTTTCCAGAGTGGGTGCACAGCAGAGCTGTTGAGTGAAGGAGTGTGAACTGTGACTGTGGGGAGGTGGAATTTGGATCGAGGGATTTGTTCCTGGGACTTTTTCATCCATTTGTTGTGATTAATTCACTTTTTTTTTCACGAGAATGAATGCAAGTCATTGCAGTGTCCTCACAAGTGGTCAAGACAAGTCCGTCTGTCTGTGTCAGGAACAATCTGTGCTAGGCTTAGAGGTTGAGGTCATTAGCTTGATTGGCACCCTCCCTCCCTCCCTCCCTCCCTCCCTCCCTCCCTCCCTCCCTCCCTCCCCTTCTGTCATCTCTCTCTCTCCTGATCATGTTATTTTCAGCCATCTCTCCCTCCCCGTTATATGTTCTAATCTTTCTCTTTTTCCCTCTTTTCTCTAAACTCTATCACTCTCTTGGTATTCACACTTGTTTTCTGCGGCAGGCTGTGCCTGTGATCTCTTCAAAGCGCACAGGGGAATAGAGACATCGATTGCAGGGTGAGATCGAGACCGGACAGACAAGATAAGAGAGAGAGAGATGAGAAAAACTGTCGCACTGACTCAGAGTCGCACTGATCAGTCTCTTGATGACACACATGAACACTCTTATGGCTGATAAGGCTTACAGCATTTACACTTTTACAAGAGCATTAACTTGACAGCCAACCACTGTTGTTGACTCAAATGCCAAACACAAATGCCTTTTTGACACTTTCATGACAGCTCTGCAATTGGCTCCTTTATTCTTCCCTGCCTTTTGTTATTCCTGTCTCTCCCTCACTCTGCCTCCCTGTTGTCTTGTTTGGTGTCTGGGTTTCATTTTCGCATGGCCCTGCTGTTTTGTTTTGTCGGTGATAGTCAGTTCATTGCAGTGGATAGAGGTTTTGTAGAGATAGGTAGCGGGCTGTAGTGCATGGCTTGTGGTTGGTAAGTTTATTGTAGGACCTGTTTAATAAGGTGCTGCAGCTTATATTTCAACGTGACGCATCATCTTCATCAAAGTAAACTCTTTTACTCTTATCAAGACATTCTTTATGTCTAAAATGTTAGTTGTTATAAAAGTGATTCTTTGTTAAAGCCTGTTGTACTGTATGTAAAGGCCTATACAAAGGGGTGGGTTATAATGATATACTCATAAGATTTTATATTTATTTATAAGACTGTATATGGTCACAGTTTTCATTTATTAGTTTTTTATCTTTTGGTAAACTATCCTCAAAGATATTATATTGGTTGGGGAACAAAAGTGAATGATCGTAGGAAGTTCCTAATTATATGGGTTTATTCCTCAAATGATTCCTGAAAAGGTCTACGTAATTTGGTAGTAATTATAGTGAGAACAATAATTGTTGAGTTTATAACAGGTTGTTGATTCCAGTAGAATTTCCCCTGGAGATCAATGCTCCAATTAATATTAATGTATTGTTGCCATGTTATTCTACACCTATATGTAGGATATATTTATTCATAATTCAAATTGAAAGTCCAAAGAGAAAACAAAGCAAGATCAAATTAAAACTATCATTACTTTACTACGCTACTATGAAAAATCTAGCCATAATTGAATTTAAAAAAGAAAAAGGAAACTGAAAAAGCAAAGTTGAAATGTAAAATGATTTATCTTTTGAATTTTACATTTCAATTTAACGTTTTCTCTCTGGAATTTCAATTTGAATTATGAATAAATATATCGTCCATACACGTATGTTGGATTGCACCCTTGTTAGTCGACAAACATTTTTTAACATGAGCATTGACTTAAAACTTCTTGACTTAAGTAATCTATGCTAGCAAGTAATTTAAATTAATGAATTGGGCTTAACGAATCTCCATTTCCCCGTCATTAGTACAACATTACATACTGTAGTTCTTTCTAGCAACTTTCCTCGGAATTTACAATTGCATGTAATTTCCTTACTAGGAAACCAAATATCTAACACGTTTTCTATCTCTTTCTCTCTAGGACTTTGAGCGGCCTCTCTTCATCTCCCCTCCCCTGTTCATCCTCATCCTCGTCCATGGATCTCTCCGTATCGCATCCCCTCTCGCCGACCACCATAAACCCAGCCAGCCTTTTTCCGGAAACATGGTTACCCATGACCATGAGCCAGGACTTCCTGCAGGTGCCGGTCTCACGTGAAGACCGCAGCTACCGGACAGTGTACAGCCTTTTCCACAAGACGGTTTCGGAGACCAAGTTCAGGATCCTCAAGATCCAGCGTGTGCAGAACCCCTTTCTCTGGGAGAAATACAAGAGGTGAGCCAAGGAGTGGAAGCTTTTTCCTTTTTTAGCACTTCCATATTATTGGAGATATCATCTGTTAATCTAACCTGATGAAGCAGTTCCAATAATCGTAACCAGTACACCTGACAACAGGTGTAAATTCTTTGTAAAACAGATCGCACATTTCAGTCAGGGTTAGAAAGTTCACTGTTGTCAGGGTTGAGTGTCTTCAATTCTTTTAGAAGCATCTTTTTAACCTTTACACGCTATTTGGTGCAGCTGTGGCATATGACTTTGACGCATTTGTAGGTTGTTTTCTTAAATGTAACTCTGCTTAACTGCTGAAATTATCACCAGCTACTATGTTATAAGAATGGTATGAGTTGTGATTATTGTGGTGGTGTGATAGTGTAGTTTTTCACAGTCAAAACATTTGACCACAGTTGTAGACCTAAGATAGTATTTAGGTAACAAGCAGAAATATAAGTCTTTCATATCCATGTTTATATGATATTATTAACCCAAAGTGGTGCTAAAGTTGTACCAGATATTAGTGCAGTGTGGTTTATGTTAAATTATTTGGTTAATTTTTTGTCCTTTACATATTTTGCTGTTGTGGCACAAAATGTGTTGTTTAGCTTTCTCATCAGATTTCTGTTCTATTCAGTTTTCTCAAAAAAACAGCTGCAAATATACTTGTAGACAGAAACATGAATAAAAACTTCTTAACAACAAACGCAGGGTGAATGAGAAACAATGTGAGCAGTGAAAAGGGAAAAAAAATAAAATAGGGCAAATGGGACCAGCTGTGTGGGACTTCGTGAGAAGGAGTCAGGGGTGGTGTGTCAACACGGCGGATGGAGAGATGTTTTTATGAAGATTATCTTCCTGTCGCAAACACAGTGGGCTAACCGCTGTGGTTACCGCAGGCTGGTTCTATCAGCTGTGACAGTTACACTCTCCCACACTGACTGGTACTACACGGTTTCAATATGACTGACAGTGTATGTGTTTGTGTGCGTGTGCGTGAGCGTAACAGGGACGCTGTAACTGTGCGTGTGTGCTTGTGTGTGTGCGTGCATGCACACGTGCATGCATGTATGCACGCGCACGTGTGCACATGCACACATGCTCGGATGCATGCAGCGTCTCTTTGTCAGGTCACAAGCTGTGTGGTCGTGGGAGGTCACACCCAGGTCACAGCCTCTCTGGCTTGAAACGCTTTCACCTCTGCATGCTTGATTGATCCGCTCACATCAAACAAGCTGTGTGTGTGAGTGCGTGTGTGTTGCTCAAAAAACGGATTAGACTCAGTGTTCTTACCCTGTTTATAGCAAACAAGGCTGTCACAACACAAAAACAAACCTTCCGTCTCTCTCTGCTCCAACAGGAAAAAGGAGTACATGTCCCGGCGTATGTCAGAGATGGACCGCCTGCTGAGTGAGCGCCACCTCTTCCACGGCACCTCAGCCGACGTGGTGGAGGGCATCTGCAAGCACAACTTTGACCCCCGAGTCTGCGGCAAACACGCCACTATGTTTGGCCAGGGCTCATACTTTGCCCGCAAGGCTGTCTACTCCCACAACTTCTCCAAGCGCTCCCCCAAAGGAGTCCACTGCATGTTCCTGGCCAAAGTGCTAACTGGCAGGTGTGTGTGGGTGTTGTAGTTCATAAGTTGTTAGTGGGGCGGGGGGGTGATTAAGTTGCAACTTAATCACTGCAAAAAATGTTTTATTGGTGATATGGATTAAATGTTTTATCACAGTGTTTGTAATTTATATTGCAATTGGAGATAAATATATTGTAATATAGTAAATTTTTTGTACATTCAAATATGTATTAAAATAAAACATTTGTCTGGTTTTGGCTAATGCAGGAAATTAAATATTTAAGGTCAACATATTTCCTAAACATGAATAAATAAATCCAGTATTGCCATAAAGCAGCCCTACCCATTCATGTACAACAATGCCAGCAATGCAAACAGATATATTAAAGAGATAGGTTCCTCTCCATAAACAAAATATATATATTTAAATCATTTGGGTCATCTCACAGTATTTCTCTCAATGTATTCAATGTGATATTGGGCCTCAACATTTCTTAATATTAATGGCAAAAGATATTTAATTATTATTTGTATCAATGGTTTATCTTATATAGGACATCATGATTTAAAGTGTTAGCTGGACGTGACATAGTTTGGTGAATGCTAAATTGAGGCTTTATGTATCCAGTTTTTATTGGGGTTACGTGTTTTAGTGCCTCTGCGTAAACAACATCCCTTCCTGATCTTATCACTATCTTAGTCTTAATTCTTTCAACATAAACTCACAGAACATATCAGCATTAATTTGGATCATGGAAATCCGAAGGTTCTTTTCCATAGACCATCATTCAGTCATGCTATGTGTCATGCTACTCCAATTCCTTCAAATGCAAGTCAAATCTAGAGCCTCACATGGAAAACAGCTGATTTGGCTGAACCCATCGTACATCAAAAGCTTTGATTATGGTGCAGCAGACTCTTCTGTCTGAAACTATATCTGGTGAACAGACTGTTTAGTGTCCCACCAACTTTGTCTGTAGCTGAAATTGTTCTTATTTTAATATGTTTTATTTATGACCCCAGAGAAAGTGGAACAAAGATTGATGGATTACGGGTCTTTGGGATTTGAAATCAATATTTAAGAGATGAAACAAACGGGTTACAATGCGTTGGCTTATTTTATAATATTAAAGTAAATTCAATTTATGCACTTACTGCATATGCTAATATTATTTAAGGTGTCCTAAATTACACAGAGGAGCCACAGTCTTGTAATCATTAAATGTATAAGTCTTCTTTTAGATGGTACATTCATCTTCTGTAACTCCAGACTTGCAGAGCTAAATGGAAATATGTTATATAACACAAATGCAAAGACCATTGCTTTCCATTTTACACTCTGTAGTATATTCCCGACCACATAACTAACCTTGTCTCTGTCCTCTTTGTTGTGTTTATACAGGTTTACTGTAGGAAATCCTTCCATGCGGCGACCTCCACCCATCAACCTTCGTGACCCCTCCAGTGACCTTTATGACTCCTGTGTGGACAACTGGGTGGACCCTCAGATCTATGTCATCTTCAACGATGACCAGAGCTACCCTTACTTTATTATTCACTATGAGGAAGTACCCAGCACTGTTGCCGTCTAAGCCCTGGTTCATCCTTGGGTCTGTCTGTATTTGCAAATACTTACTCATAGTTTGTTTTAGTCTGGTAAAGTGCCAGATGGGTGGAGTTTTCTACTTATAATAAAAGGTACAAGTTCAGACCAGTAACACGCTGAACTTTAGAGTACTTAATGGCTGTTGTTTTACTCAACTTTATCAGAATCACTTTGCCAGACTAAACTTCACTTTACATCTGCAGCTCTAAACAGGTTAAACAGTCTAAGACATGTTTGCAAATACTTTGATTAAGGTCTGCAGTCAACTTGATCCACCCAGACTGGACTGCAGTAAAGAACACACTGGTCTGGAACAGATTAAACTGGACAAAACTGGACTAACAAAGGACAACACCTGTTTGATTCAGTGTTCGGAGGTGGATGACAACTGATAAAAGTTGCGACCTAAATGACTTGACTGGACTCCTATACCATACTTTATCTATTATGAACAGGAGCCTAGTGATGATCGCAACAAGATTTTATGATCTGGAGCAGATGCAGGAAAAACCAAACCTAGCCCTCATATAGTTTTTGACGTAGTCGTATGGCTGTAAATGAACTCAACTCCACATCAGGACAAATGCTGTAGTAGACAGTTAGCGTCTGGCCAGTACTGTGAATGACCAACTGGCTGAACTATTTGGAGGAAGAAGCAACCAACCAATCAGACGCTTCCATAGAGAAACACTGACCCCCGTCATTCTCTAACGAAAATCATTGTATGTGTTTACCCAGCCTCCGGCCCTTACGTTTTTTTCAAGTCTATGTGCTGCGTGTTTGAATCTTTTAGTTTAGTGGAAATTAATCTTGTGGCCTCTTCAAACAGACAATGGACGTGAGTTTTAGTGGGACTTTTACAAATGGACATCCACAGAAAACCTCCCGGCAGAAGTTTCACATGAAGCCAGTTCTGTGTTTTTGCCTTTGCGTCCGCACATTATTCCCTTGCGGGGGTTTGAACAGTGGACAGTTTCATGCTGAGACTCGAGAGCGCTGTATCGTTTTGTCAACAAACCACCCTGAAGCTCATCTCTCTTGGACCGCTCTCTCGCTCAGAGACAGTTGACATGTTTTATTAAGACAAACTGTACAGACGTTCTCTTTGTTTATATTTGAACTGTGTGCCTTTTGTTCATATAAAATTATTTATGTTAGTTTAATGTAACATTGATTAAATAAAGAAACTAAAAGAAAAAAGATTAATTGGTCAACTTATGCTTTATTCAAATCATCAGTCAGATTTATTAGTGATGTAAGGGTAATGGTGTTTTGTTAACCTCCCTGCTAGACATTCCTGTAAACATAAGACCAATCTGCACTCTCCAAAGACTTGTAACGTGGGATCTGGATCTATGAAGGACGTTTAATTGGGTCACAGCACAATTGGCATAATACAGACTTGATTCATTAGAAACGTATTTAGAGAATGCATACAAACCGGTATTGTAAAGCCAGTTGTTTCTGAAAAGTGTTAGACTAATAGTTTGAAGTATGCTTATTTGCTTTGTTGCTGAGAGTCAGATGAGAAGGTGTTCTTATCCAGAGCAATAAATTAAATAAGCATAGAAATGTGAAATAATTGCGTCAAAGAATTTCCGGCCAATACAATGTGCAGTAAGAATATTAGTTGTTCTGCTTAGTATAACTGTCAGATATGCTGTTTCCTACACCGCTGGTCTCAATAAGAGCTGCGTCATATTTCAGTGGTTTTGAGGAGTTCATCTGATTATTTGTTCACCAGAGAATTCACCCTAGCTCAGCCCTCCCTCTGTCTGCCACCTCCCCAGGCTCTCCTTCCCCCACATCCCCAGCAGTGTATTATCTGAGCGCCATGTCTAATGCGGTCCAGAGGGAGGCTAACGGAGGTAGCTGTCTGTCCCAGCCCAGACACAGCACACATGGGGTGCAGCAGAAGAACTCAACACCCCACCCTTCCTCCTCCTCTGCAGCTCATTCACTTCTCATTTCTCAGATAACCCTCCCCCCCTTTCCCCTAGTTGTTTATATCACCTCATCTTTTGTCTTTCTTTCCCTAATTATTTTATCTAATCTTTCTTTTTCTCGATCTGGCTTATTCTTATTTGCAGGTTTTATCTTATCAAGTTTTATTAGATTCATAATATTAGCTTAGGTGACTGAAAAGAGACCTAGACTTTCTCCAAAAAGACATCTAAAATTGTGTGTATTTACAACAATTTGTGGTTTTATGTGCGGGACTACTTTTTTGGCCACCCAGTTACTTCCTAGAGTCTCCGCTGGTTATCTTGGGAAAAATAGTTCCAGCTCATAACCCTAAGTTTTCCTTTAATTCTGCACATGGTTTTTATTTTCTAAGCTCATTACAGCATTATAAGTCTATATGTTTAAGTTTGACTACTTTGAGACCCAAAAAATAATTAACAGAAAGCATAATTTAACAGTTAACAAAACAAATGAATTATGGATAAAACCAAATAATAAAAAATCTTCCTGAATTCTGATCAAAAGTATCTGAGAAGGGTGGGGTGTGTGTTGGGGGACTCATGATGACCTCAATATAGCTATAATTATCTTAAATCCTTGCTTGGGCCCTGTTTCTTTCTAAATGGTGTCCCCCTCGTGTCAAGAATTGTAAGCGGTAAAACAAAACAAAAATTCATTTCACAAGGAAAATATAATTTGAACCAAATTTCACATCACAATGATTGACAGCCATATGTAAATTTCTAAATTATTCTAATGTTTTGACTCATCCATCAGTAAATGTTTCTGTTACTCCCATTTTCTTTCTTTCTTGCAAGTGCACCCTTTTCCTCCCTTTGGTTGCTCCCTCAGCCCCATTCTCTGCTCGGCCTGGGGTCACTGTGTCGTGTAAAAGACTGTTGTACTGAGTTTCGCTTTTTTGGCAGAGGCAGATAGAGAGAAGGGGGCAGGGGTGTGGGGGGTAGAGAGCGGGAGGAGGAGGAGTTATTTTGCTCTCTTCGTGCCTCCTTGCTGAGCTGCGTGCCTGTCTACTCTTCTCGTCTGCATGCAAGATCACGCAGGTTGCCCCCTATTTGCCCCCATCTCTCTCTATCTCCCAGCCTTTCTCTCTTACATAGCTTCCCACTCTTAATCTCTCTCACAGCCTTTTAGTTCTCGGTCGACTTTTTTTTTCAATGTCCTTCTCCAACCTGCCCCCTTTCATCAGCTCTTAGCAGCTTAAAATCTTTTTGCCCTCACATCTTAATGATTCTACCTCTTTCTCTCACTCTCTCTCTCTCTCTGTCTCTGTCTCTGTCTCTCTGTGAGTCATGCAGCGGGGACTGGCTCGGTGTGTTTGCCTGACTGCCCTCCAGGAATTGCTGCTGGCACACAGAAAGGACTACTTTGTAGACCTGCTGGCTGGGGTTAGAAGAAGAGGATGGGAGCAGGAAAAGATGTGAAGGGAGGATCAAGGGGATGGAAGGAGAGAGTGATAAGAGAGACAAGGGAAGTAAAGGGAAAAAATGAAGATGGACAGAGGAGAGGAGAGGTGTGTGTGTGTGCGTGTGTGTGTGCGTGCGTGCGTGCGTGCGTGCGTGCGTGTGCACGCGTTTACGTCTTGCAGCATCTAAAGTAAGTCTCTGAATGGAGACCATGCTTCTAAAATGGATTCAAAATCATTTGGATGCATTTATAATTCATTTGGGTCTCATTGTACATTAAGTTCAAATTTGTACCTACACTTACAACCCCCCCACACACACACACGAACATAAATGTGAATCAAGCTTATTAAACTTTCCAATCTAAATTGTTCAGTGTGTAAAAAAGGGTTTTTTTTGTAGAGAAATGAGATGCTTAAACACTCTGCACAGATTTGTAGCATGCAGTTTTGCAAAACTGACATTGCTGAGTAAGTAAGTCTCATTTTGAATGTGTTCTTCCACAGAAGATGAAGCAACCAACCTTTTGAGATTTTTTTTTCTTACTCTGTTGTGGTGTATGGTTTTAATTTGATATGATCTTTTTTATAATTTTAAACCCACCTCTTTTTGCTCTGGTCTGCTCAGCCCAAACTCTCCACACACACACACACACACACACACACACACACACACACACACACACACACACACAGGTTTCATACTGCTGCCCCATTCTTCCGGCGTAAGCTTTTTCATATTGCTCCAATATCTCTGTCACTCACACACATGCCGGCATGAATGCATACATGCACGCAAGAGCATGTGTTTATTTTTCAAACTTGCACATGTATCTGGAAATGTCTAAGCTTTGGTCTGTATTAACCCTCGTTCCTCTTCTCTCACACGCATGCACAGATAAACTGACATGCATGCACATATGTACACACACACACAGACACACACTTCCTGCATTAAGCCCAGGTCCATATTGCTCCAACGATGCCCAGCTGCAACCAATGAAAATTCCAGTTACTGTTTGTACTTCCCTCCCTCCATCTCTATCATTTCAAATTTCAGCTCTAAGCCTTTGAGGGAGCCAGCAGCCAAATATGGTCAGGCTTGTGTCATGAACTTTGTGCGACCTTCTAAAGCAGCATAGAACTCATGACCTTTAAGACCCTGCCTGAGGCTGAGCTTTAGGCACCGTTCTGCATGACCATGGAAAGAAGTCATATGTGCATGTGCGTAAGTTTGATAGTTGAAGTTTGATTTCTGATAATTTAGTGGCTTGTTTTACTGTATCTGCACCCTAGGTTTTTGGTTTCCTAATTATCTCCAGCACTTATTTTTGTGTTTTCATTTTTTTCTCTCTGCCATTTTATTGCTTCCCTTTAATGCTGTAAAAGATTTGGGAAACAGAACTGTACAGTATGAAGTGGTAATTCCCTCCAGCCAGTGAGTTGTATTTCTAAACAGGTGTTGCAACCTAACAACTAACTGCAAACAGATAAATATTCAGCTGTCATCTCTCATAAAACTTGATGGGTAGGTGTTACCCCAATTGAGCTTATTGTTGTTATGCCTTTGATGAGTCTACGTCTTGTTTTTGCCACCTGAAACCACAAAAAACAGCAGGTAACACTAGTGCTTGTGCCTATGTGGCCTGAGGTGGATACCGTAATTATACCAAAATTCCTCTGAGCCACCTGAGTTTTATTGACATTTCCTTCTCGTGCATTCCCTTCTCAAACATAAAAAAAAATCCACCTGTGACCAAAACCAAAAACATGCTAAAAATACTAGCCCGTCATTGTGCTTGATCTAAGCAACTAAAAAATGAAGGCCGTCTCTGTATCTTCCTTTCTTGCACTCTTTTATCATCATATATCTTTCTAGCTGTGCTCCACCAATGCTGCTGTCATCTCTTGTTCATCTAATTGGGGTTCAGAGGACTTGAGTCCAACAGGGAGGGTGGACAGGAGATGGAGATGATGAGGAGGAGGAGGAGGCAGAGAGACAAAGAGACTTCGGGAACAGGCCTATTAGGAGCCTGAACAGGCGGGAATATTTGTGCTGGTCTGCACCTTCAGAGAGCTTGGAGGGTGGAAGACATCCTGCAGCAATAAACCTACTGAAGGAATCCTGGTGCCCAGGTTTACAGTCTTGGTAAGTTCACTAATGACTTGTAATACAGTATGCAAATATTGTATGTGGATTAAGTGAGGAAAAAAACACACTAGCAGGAAAATCGATTATCTCTGTCTCTTAAATTAATTTCAAACCCCCCTGCTCTTAAAATCTAAATGAAGCTAATTTAGCTATATTGTGCTAGTTATCCTATTAAAACCTAAAAATGTTTTAAAATAATGCTAAGCTATCTCTGCTGTCAGCAGAGCAATGTCTCGACAAGAATTAGCTTAAACAGAAACACAAAGACCTAGCTAAAGAACTCTCTTCTTAACTGGCAAAGAATAAAGGCAGGTTTTGCCATCTTTTGCTTCAGTGTGTGAGTGAATGCTTTTACTCAAGAAGACCAGTCTCTGAATGTGGAGGCAGTCAATACAAGCACATTAGTTTTTTTTGTGTGTGGAAGGTGAACTAGACATGCATTTGCTGAATAGGAATTTATAACTGATGTTGTGGGACCATTTGGACTCATTTAGGAGGCACAATGAGCATACAAACACTATTCCAGCTTTATTCTGCTTCATTGTGCTATTAGGTCTCCTGAACAACAGCTAACCATAACATATTTATGTTGCAATTAGCTGATGTCTTGTTTTGTTCCATTACCAAAGTCAGAGTTTAGACAAGCAACAGATCAGCTTCAGTAACCCGCGACCCTACAAAGGATAAGACTTTATAGCTAATGGACGATGGATGTTAGATTTGGATGGAATAAGGCTTCTATGATGCAAATTGCGATCTTTTGCCGTGTTTTGATAAATGAATGTTTAGCAGTGCACTGGATTAGGAATTGAATTCCCAATTTCAGCACCTAAATTCAAATGGCAAAATAGGTTGAATGACATATTCTTTTGATCTATGACATATTTCAGAAGAAGAACCTAATGATTCATAATATGTAACTTCTGTGTGTGTTATTGTGATGTGTTTTGCTGAGTTTTTAGATGTGATGGTTTGAATTTGCATCTTGCCCTCTGGATGTGTACCTGAGGGTTCCTTGAAAGCCAAAGGTATGTACAGCTGTACAATGTGGCAAATGTTGAAATATTCGATGTAAATCACTGATCTGTAAGTGTCTTTATTTCATTTTATTTTATTATTCTATGGTTAATGCACTATGTACAGCACTTGTATCAGTGTGAGTTGTTTTTAAATGTGATATAAAAATAAATCTTATTTACTTACTAAAGCATCCAAATGATGGCATGAATTAGGAAAAATTAAGCTGATTCTGTTACAACTCTCCCGGGGTGTTTTGCTCACTTATTCCATTTGTATGTACTGTATATATACAATGAAAGGCTCTAATTCTCAAAAGGCATCCTGTTTTGGCATGCTGATAATGTATACTTTGAAGAGGCAATTAAAAGTGTAGAAAATAGGTTGTTGGTACTCCCAAGAAAACAGCATTCCTTTTCTCTCTACCAAAGTATTAAAATGCGTGAGAATGAGGCGGCTTCTGCTCTCAGTAGTCAAACCCTGTACAATGTGGCCTTTCATGAAAGAAAGACAGGAAAGATGGCTTCTAATCAAGGAATAAATTTAGAAGACTTCCACATACTCATGTGAAGTCTAAGGATGCACATTTATGTGTGTATCCATCTGACTGTGTGTCTGTTTGGAGTTTAAAAGGTTAATTGTGCCATATGGAGCGTGTGTGCGTGCAGGCACATGTATGCATGCATGCAAACAGAGCTTGTCTGTGCAGAGTTCAAAAGGTTAGCTGTGCCACAGTGCTGTGGATCCTGCCTTAATAACTGATACTTAACAAGCACATGCTAAAACATCATGATCCCTTCTCTCAGTCAGTCATGGTTCAGGGATGAGGACAGCTTGTTTATCCAAAATCAATTATTCACCAGTTCATGTGCCCAATGTAATCTCTCTTCTCATTCACTTGGAGGCTTCCACTTTGGTCATTAACATGATTTCTTTTTTTTTGTTCTTTTTTTTTATATCTTTGTTCTTTAAAAGGTTGTAATGTTGTAGGAGGAACACACCTGCCCACTCATCTATTAGTCACCAGCATAAAAAACATGATCAACCACATCTCTCACATACGGAAGGTGTGATATTTCTCTCAGACATACTGGAAAACCAAGAGGCTGACAGCACTTTCATAGCATGACTATTACACTTTTTATCCATGAGATAAATCTAACATTCATTTTTGTGTTGTCTATTTAACACTGAGACATAAACCAGCTAGACAAGTCTAAGATTCAAAGGGATTGGAAAATGAGTGATGTCAGTAATTCATTTCAAATCTCTATCTTGTTCTTCTTTTAGGGCATGACCAAATTAGGCATCAGCATCCGCTTTACATGTTGGTTAATACAATGAGCAGGTATTATATGTTTTGAGCTTGCTGGATTATATCTATTGAACGTCATTACTTAGAACTGTCTAGGCTGATTTTATAAGGAATTTAGTCTCACTACCCATTTAAAGTGGAAACTCAAGATCATCTTTCCACAGGAAGGTAGAAGTTATAGAATACATTTTAGAATATATACACACAGTATACAGTATATTATCAGCATTATT
This sequence comes from Percina caprodes, assembly GCA_013375575.1. Classification (NCBI taxonomy): domain Eukaryota; kingdom Metazoa; phylum Chordata; class Actinopteri; order Perciformes; family Percidae; genus Percina; species Percina caprodes. Next base: position 239,819 of record JABXJD010000108.1, on the reverse strand, counting down.
TTATCAAAAGAAGCAGCAGTAGGGTGAATCTTTCTGCAAGTTTCTAAACTATATTTATAGATTTTTAAGTTTAGGAAGTGAACATGAGGGAAAGTTATTACTTCCAGACCTATCTGCCCAGTGCTGTGAAGTAAGGTCTGGCCCTTCCACACATACACTCCTGGATAGGAGAAAAGAAAACGGCTTTTCTCTGGGTTGTTTGCATTTCTTTAAACCAATCGCAATCGTCTTGGGGGTGATAAGCTCCGGTTGCAGAGATGGTGGCTCTGCAAAATGGTCTTAGGAAGGAACTAGATTTGGTGGAACATTTGCACCCTACAAAAGAAAATGCCACATACAAAAAAGTGAGCTATCAATTAGCTGGATACATGGTTAAACTAACTTTGCTCTTATCAGTGTATCGCTGTGTGTATTTTGTCCATAGCAATTCGCCAGTCGGTCCTGAAATGTCCCATGTAGGTGATAAATGTTGTAAACATATTCTTTGTAAATCTTTACAATCATTCCCCGAAAGAACCAAGCAGGCCTTCACGATCTTGCCATATGCAGTGTATATCTTGCCAGGTCAAAGTTTGTGCACAGAGTTTTACAAGGCGAGGGACATTCAGCGTTCTGGCGATTATCTAGTAAATTAACTGTAATCGAGCCAGACTAAAAGGCAATTAACAGCCTGGAAGGTTTTTTTGTCTACTGTATGCCTCTTTTATATGTGACAAAAAATGGGCATGTAATCTTCTCATTATCTTTACATTTATGAGTGGAATTAAACTGAAAGAAGCTTAGATTAATCTAACTCCATATGGAAATTGGGTTATGTTACTAATTATTATTATCACTTATTGTCACTTTGATGGAAAATATTGTTAAAGTGACCTACCCATCACTGGTTGTCATTTGAATTCACATTATGTGTGTGTGTGTGTGTGTGTGCGTGTGTGTGTGTGTGGGGGGGGGGCAAACAGGCACGCACAATGCAAATGTTCAGCACAGCTGGCAACACCTAAGCCCGTGAGGCACGTGCACTGTGCACAGCGCTCATTCCCATGGCAACATTATCAAAAGTTCAGCAGCTGTCTAACGTGTTCCAGCAAAATGGCCATTCAAATGTTGATTTGAATAAATATGCTCATCCTATCCATTCAAATTGTAATGTGTGGAGCTGTGGCTGAGAACATGGTATGCAGAGAGCATGCAACAGAAGAGAGCAGCCTGGTCTCTCTGGGTGTTTAGTAAGCCTACATCTGGGGATTTAGAGTTAGGGAGGAGTGGAAGGAGGGAGGAGGCAGGAAGGGTGAGGGCCAGCAGGGGCTCATGCCCAGTGTATACAGGTGGAATTAATGGGAAGCAATAGGAAAAGACTGAATGTGTGCACACCTCACTAAGGCCTCAAGGATTATAGCTCGAGCACACACAGGCTTTTACAAATACTCGCTCGGTCTTGCAAATCTTATTGTTACTCAGTGTCTCTCAGATGCTCATACATTGGTGTTGCATCTCTCACACCCAGAATATTATAAATCCTATCCACTCCTTATTTACTGTGTAACTATACTGTGTTCACCTTTAACAATTAGAATATAAGGTGACCACATCCTTGCAGTTGCGAAATGATAACTGGCTGTAAATCAGTGCACCCATCCTATTTTCACTCTGTGTATGGCAGTGTTTCTTAATTTAATGGGCTGTGACTCAAAATGTGTCTGGCCGCTCCCAACATGATAAATGAACTTGTATGTCTTGTTCATCCATCCAAGTCTGCAATTGAGGCTAAATGTGTTAGAGCCTATTCTTGTGCCCGAATAGAACAGAATCTCCTCTGCTCTATGCAATAGCCACTGTGTCTACACTGAAAATTTTATTTAAACAGCACATTTTATGATGAGCTAACTTTGTGTGGTTTAAATAAAAATGATGCATCAACATCTCTCTTGTACATAAATTTCTTTGGAAAGCTTCATGTTTCCTCAATACCTTAAAGCTTTCTTTGGTTTGAAGCAGGGTCTATGTCAAGTTGTACTGGTCCAAATGAAGTCTTATCTAAAAGAAATGGAATACAAAGGCAATGGCAGCCTGTAAAGTATCATCACACTTCACAGTAGCCTTAGCTTTGTTGTTTTATTTATTAGTGAAGATTACATAGCAATGGGATAGTATCACTGGTAGAAGGCTAGAAGCCATTTTCATGATTTTATTATTCATTAATCCAGATAAAATAGTTTAAAATGAATATGAATGCAAGAATATGTTTTAATTAAAACAATGTGAACACATGTGGAAGTATGTAAGAACATGTTTTTAGAGGGAAAAGGATGTCACTGTGTAGCCTGGCTCTGCCCTCCTACGTGTTTCTGCTCACTTTTCATTTTCCTTCAGAACTATATCTGGGTTTGCAGTATATTTTTTTTCTCCGGTCAAATCTTTACCAGTCGAATCAGAGGGAACGGAGGGAGTGGCTGAGAACGATGACGTTGAGGTTGTGCCCTAGTTTGAGTTGTAGTTCCGTAATGGCGGCGGAGAAAGATGCGAGGGAAGCCATACACTGCTGAATATCCATAAGTTAAAGGCTGAGCAAGATTTTCCAGCTTGCTCCGTCAGTGGTAAAGGAGTTGGCTAAGGCAAACGCTAGCGATGCTGAGCCGTTGTCACAACTAAACGTTGGTGATTGGTTGTGGCAGATCCAGAGTGGCTCTGGGCAGATCCAATAGTTCTAAACTCCAACAGAGTACCCACCTTCAAGTAAGTTAACACTTGTCAATGGAGAGTGGCCAGACTCTCAGTACAAATGAAATGTACGAGAGTCTGGCAGGACCAGGCTAGTCACGGTGTGGTTGTCTGCTCACAATCATTTCACATTAACTTTCCACATCAAAAGCCCCTGACCAAACCTAATATAACATACATGATGTTATATATATATATATATATATATATATATATATATATATATATATATATATATATATATATATATATATATATATATATATACACATATATATGTTAAATAGTGTTTTTCACTTGATTATTTACATAATTAAATGTTTCTGTAAATGTTCATCCAAATGGAACCATTGTTAGCCACGTATAAGTCACCATTAGCCTAGCTGCTTTCTTGTTTACTTACTTCCTTTCATTTGTCTACCTTTCTTTTACTATTTGTCTCTCCCCCATGCCCCTGTCTGCTGTTGATCCCTAAGGCCAAATAATGCAATAATAGGTTACTGGGAGAAAAGGCAAAGCAGGATGGTGACAAGCAGGATGACTGGAGAGCGCAAACTCTCAATAAAAAATGTAGTTCCCTATTATCCAGGCCTGTGTGTAAGTGAAATGGAAAACAGTTCTCCCTATCAGAAAAAAAATTACTGGCGATGTATGGCGGTGTGCAGAGGAAAATAATAATGAACAAATGGGGAAAAAAGAAAGAAAAGAATAAAGAGTCACCATTTCCTGTTTTATAGGGAGTATGCTGGAGGAAGAGTGGGCACGATTGTGGGAGCAGGAGGGGGTATGTTTGAGCGTGTGAGGCATGCGTACGTGCAGCCTTGGTGGAGGTGGGGACAAAAAGAACAGGATGCACAGCCCTTGAGGAATGTGTACAGCCTGGTGGCACGTCTGTGAAACTCATCCCTCCCTCCTCTGCACCACTGTGTTCCCTCTCTTTCCTTCCCTCAGTCTCCTCTCTGCGGTCACTTCCCTCCCTGTACTGGACAGCAGTCACACAGGCAACACGAGGAGGAGATCTGTAAGCTGAGATAGTGAGGGAAATTAAGGGAGTGAGGACAAGCATGAAAGAGACTGGAGACGGGCAGAGGGGAGAGAAAGGGCCTTTGGGATCTGGGGCATTAAAAAAAGGTCAAAGACAGTGCCTTTGAAGGGAGGATAGATAGATTGGGAGCATAAGAATAAGACAAAATGCAGTGAGTGGGACACAATCCCATTATCACCTACCCTCAAACCCCCGCAGCAATAAATCAAAGCCTAAAGTATTGTGCTGTACGTCACATCACCTGCTGTAGCATGAGTCACATACTCAGGGATCTCAGGGGAGCCCTGTGCATGACTACAGCTTGCAGCTCACGACTTCAGGGGTTGTCGTGATGACATTTGTGTCGCATGCTGTTGCCTCTCCTCCCTCTGCATACGCCACAGAATCCCTTAAAAGTGGAAAAGTCGTAAAAAAAATATCTCGCTTGACTTCTAATTGTATCGTGTTATGTATCAGACCGGATCTTATTTTTTTTGACAAGTAGCCTTGGGCATGTTCCCTTCCAATTCATTTCATCCACATTTTTTTCCCATGTAAAAACTCTGCCTTCTCCATTATGCTCCAGCACCCCTACTTCCCCTCCTCTTTCCTACGCCCCCAAAAAACAGCTGCTCTCCATTCGTCCTGATTATCCTGGAGACCAGAACAGAACAGACCATGTAATAGAGCAGCACAGACTGCACTTTATTTACTGTGCTGCATGCTGCTCAGCTCTGGCTGGCTAACTAGCCACAGCAGGCCTGCATTCCAGCCTTCTGCAGTCAGCCTGCAAACTCTATACCCTACTTTGCAATTTGTAGCCGAAGTGACTCACCTATCATGTATTCACTCAATGGTGTAACAAGCTAGGTGTTTGCATTTTAGCCAAATGACCTACTGACCTACAGAATAACATTTTAGCAATGGCAAAGGAGCTGCTGGTGATGCTGGTCTTGCATTGGTGTTAAAGCGCTCATTTTCTAATGTATATAATTAGCCTTGAAATAAGTTTTAAAATATCACAGTAATGCCCGTTGAATGACACATCAATAGCATGCTATAATATGTAGTTCTTTAAAATTGCAGCTTTACTCATCATCAGACAGCACATCAATGTCTACTTCCAGTAATTTGGGATGCAATACCCAGCAATGTATAGAGAAAAAACAAGTAAAAACACTAGTTATTCTGGTTAGAAATGTGAAATGTAATATTTATATTAATGTCGTTATTGTGGTTTTTAATCTACAAGGGTAGAATTGCGTACCTGTCTTGTATGGCTTGGTCATCAGATTTGTTGTAAAAGGGTCCCCTCTTTGCTCACATGCAGACCAATAGACAGAATTGCATGTGTCATTAATGTCAGACCCATGATCCACTCTAGTGGAAGTGTTACAGAAATTTAGTTTTGCAGAGTTAGTCTATTCTATATGTAAAAGCTAGAAAAAGGGATAGAAATGTTTTTTCTTTCCAAACTGACTAAGCTTTACTGTACTATGAGGACCATTTAACAAACGCTTTGGTAGATATTCCAGATGATCATCCATCCTGTATCGACAGATTTCGTTCTGCTTTTTAATGTTATATGCAATAACAAATCACACCTAGATAATAGTGTCTCTCTGACTGTTAATGTAGATCACTCGTTCTCCCCTAGTGTTTAAACACTGATCGCTCAGAGATCAAAGTTCCACAGTAAAATCAAAACTTTAGAGGCAGGTGATGAGTGGTCAAGATGAGTGGTAACAGTGAGAAGTTACATTGATGTCAGCTAGAGCTGCAACTAGTTGACTTAACGTGGCCAACAGAAAACTAACCAATTAAATATAAATTAACAAATATCAATTAACTTAATTAATCAAATTACTGTTTTTACAAAATGTTTAATGAATGATGCCAAAATCCTGTGCTTTTATCTTCTCAAATATGTAAATGTTCTGGTCTTCTATGATAGTAAACTGAATATCTTTCAGTTTTGGACAGTAAGTCTGACAGTTAGGCTGTGGGAAATTGTGTTGGCCATTTTTTCCATTTTGTGACATTTTATAGACCAAACAATTAATCAATTAATTGATAAAATAGTCAGAAGATGAATCAATAATGAAAATATATCCAACTTCGAAATGCTTTAAATTTAAAGAACAATACTTTGTCACAGAGTCTATCAGTGTTGGCTGAAAATGAGATGCTGTTAATGAAAAATGACCAGCAATGCTCTGACAGCCTGGATCTGTCATTTGTCTGTGGTGGTGTAGTTTAGTAAATGTTTGTTGTTATTTCTTTTCTCTCGTATCCTTGACAACAAGCCTCTGGGGCGTCATGGTCCCCAATCATCTGATATTGTTTTGGCAGTCATGATGTCCTGCCTGATTGAACTGCACACACACACACACACACACACACACACACACACACACACACACACACACACACACACACACACACACACACACACTGTGTTCGACAACATGTTTAAGGGGGTGGGGGGTTTACAGGATATTGGTGGGAAAGGGCTACAGTGTCTGGTACTCTGGGTAGTTTCCTACACACACCCTAAACAAGGGAGATGTAGAGGGAGAAATACCAGACCTCAAGGAACAGATCGTGTATTCACTGGGGACATGGTTACCTGTTCTGCTCTGTTTCTATTCCAAACGCTCAGAGCATTTCTGTTGTTGTGGAGGATGGACGTCTCAGGTCATTTTCACTGACTCAATCTTAAGCTGTTTGCACTTACTAGCCAACTGATGTTTACTGCCAAACACAGCTGCTCTTTAAGGTGGAGATTGTGGGATAGAGAGGAAAGAAGCATGAAGGGCAGGATATACATTTTCCTCACTACATAGCCTGTTAGTCTCTGATGGCAGAAGATCTTTGAAATGTATTGCTGGCATTTCAGGACAATGAAACTAAATAAAAACATTGTTACCGTAATATAATGATACTTTTGATGATACTGATGCTTTTGTGGCTATTTATTTATTTTGAGATGTATTTTTCATGTTAATGTGGATAACTATTCAAATGTATTGCAGGTCATACCCAGAACAGTGTCACAAATGACAAGTGGTTGTTTTATAGCGGGTCATGTCATCACTGTAAAGTTGCCAGGAAAACAGCTGAGACTTCAGGAAGTTACTGCTCCTGGCCTGCAACCCTTAAAACTGCAATTTCATTCATCATTGTTTATTTTAGCCAAAGAAAGATCCAAAATCTGGCACCAAACCTGGACCCTAATGTGTCATACAGTTTAGCAGTTCAACCACTTCCTGAGAACACAAAGCTCAAAGATGAGACACGTTTTTCTCTTCCCTCCCTGCGGGTGTATCAGCATGATAAGCCTACATTTACTTGCTTGACAGGTGAAAGCAGGTGGGAGGACCGTGGGTGTCGTTCACTCGAGAGGTGAGATGAAAAGCCCTGGACGATGTCATTCTCCATCCTCCCTCTGTTCCGATTTGTCCTCTTGCGTTGGTGTGGGTACGCTCTCGGCTGCAAGGGCAAACAAAAGAGAAACGGCAGCATGTTGTCAAGGCAACACAGGAGCCAAACACACACACACACACACACACACACACACACACAGGTGGTGATGTATGTAGTTTGCTCAGACGTGTGGGGCGAATACGTCACCGTCGTGTTTGCAGCGTGAGTGAGTACTTGTAGGCTGGATCTGAGGACACGACTTCAGCTGATGAGTAGGAATCTAAAGCTGGCAGCATGTCAAAAGTTTTATTTATACACAACTTTATCTTTAGTCTCACAGCTAGTGTCCTACTTTAACACATCTTTTGGAAATTCTGTATATGTCGCAGTGTGTCAGATCAGAAAATCACATCCTCAAATAGAATTTATATTGACTTCATATTGATGTAACTCCGTATGTTTCCCATTAGTTCTCTGAGATTATGCTGTATGGGTTTTGAATGTGTGATTGTGTGAACTTTTATACTGAAGAGTGCTTTCTATTCTAAATAACAAGACATTTTTCATTGTGTTACTCCTCCTCTTAACCTCTATAGAACGTGGCTTTGATAATCTGTCATTTCTCTTTCTCATGTGTTATTCATGTGTTGTCTGTCTCCCCCTAAGAGCCCTGAGATAGTTTTAATGGTTGGGCGTGCCAGTGCTTCACATGCAAACGTGGGAAAAGTAACGACCAGAGAAATCAAGAGAGATTCAAAACAAATGCCTAATTAGTAGCTGGGGATTCAAATGGGGCCAACAGCACCACATATATAGAAAACAATTTTGAGAAGGGGAGTTGAGAGAGGGAGAGTGATAAATGTCAGGTTTTAAAGATGTGTTAATGTGCACTTTTTGGTACAGAGAAAGCATTCATGGCTGGTTTAGGGGTTTTTGTGTGTGTTTGTGCGTGTGAAAGCCAGTGGGCACCTCTGTAAGTGTGTATATGTCAGCCATTTTTATTATGTGTGTCTAGCTGTATGTGTTAATTAACTATGATATGCAGCGAGCATTACCGAAGGGGAAATGGAACTGCTCAAAAGCAAACACCTTGTTTCACCATGCAAAAAATCAGACTGACACTGTCAAGTTCAGCTTTTGCTGGCAGATTTAATGATCAAAGGATTAAAATCTGATCTTGGACCGCAGCCTGGTATGAATTAAGGTTTCATTTGCTAGATGTTAACTACGAAGAATGGATTAGGAAGGTATAGAAAGGCAAATACGGAGAAACCAAAGGATAAAATCAACCCTGAACCCCTATTTGCTTGTAAGGAGAGCAATATGTCTTTCCCCTTTCTCTGTCTTTCCTTACTGTATTACAGTAAGAGAGGGAATGCTATGCCTGAATGTTGGCAACCCCACCAGAGTCAACAACAGACAAAACAATATGGAGTAGCGAAATTAAAATGGATGACTTTGTATACAAGCAGGCAGTTAAATCCCTATACGCCCGCCAAGATCCCAATCCTAATAAACTCTTTCCTGGTCTCTGCCAAGTCTAATTTGATCACTATGCTTGTGTTTCTGCACATAGCCATTTTGATTAAGACACACACTGCTCCAAAGGGTCGGACCAACTCCTTATCTCACAGCAAGGAAGTGAGGAAGTAACCATAGATAGATAGATAAATATTTATTGAGCCCAATAAAATTGAAATTATAGTGTTACAGCAGCAGAATTTCAGTCACACAGGACATAATATAAATATAAATTATATACCAGGATACAATATACATACATACATATATATATATATATGAAATAATAATTGGATAAAATACAACAAATGTTTTAAATATATACAAGTTGGGAATACAAAATGTCCAACTGCTTAACTAGTAATGATAGATATGTAGATAAACCTATTGTGCAAGTTGCACTTAGTGCAGATGCGATGTATCAGAGTCTTATCTAGCACCCAGTGAGGAAGTGTTAAAAAGGGATATTGCCTGTGGTAGGAATGATTTCTTGTAGAGGTCCGTGCGACATCAAAGCTGTCAGAGCCTCTTAGAGAAGGTGCTCCTCTGTTGGACCAGTGTGGGGTGGAGAGGGTGGTTGATGTTATCCATGATAGATAACAGTTTGTTCAGTGACCTCCTTTCCAACATCAACCCTGACACAAAGGGTGGGCCACTTGCAATCTGAGTCGTGAGCTGTGTTTTGGTTTGTGCAGTTTTCCATTAGCTATGGGGACCTGGATTTAACTTATTCTAATGGCTGCGGGGTTGTCCAGACTTTATTGTTTTATTTTTCCTCTGGACGCTGAGCATTACAACATGGATACAAAGCAGTTTGTGAGAGAAGAATCTGCTCAGGATTGATGCTACGTGCAGGGACCAAACAAGAAACATTATTTCTTAATTAGGCTTCAAGACAATATTGCCTGCATGAACACCAAACAAAACCAAAAAATTAAATAAAATGTATAGACCTACATGTAAGTGCTCCATGTATAGTATGTATAGTATGTACACCTACATTTTGTGCAGAGGCACATGAATGAGAGCTGCACATGCCAGAATATGGTGGAAAATAAACCTAAAATAAAGTTATTCTGTCTACTTTTCTGTGTTCAGGATACAGAACTCACATTTGAACTGACGTGAAGTGCATAACCAGCGACAGCATATGACTTTACTGAAAAGGTTGAACCTTCTTTTCTAAATAAAAATAAAGATTTATATTCTGGTCGTTTCTCTTGATTATTTAAGAAATAGTTTGACATTTTGGGACATTTCTTACCGAGAGTTAGATAAGAAAATTGATGCCACTCCAGTGCCGGACTGGGATCATAAAACGGCACTGGCATTTGCAACACATTGGCGCTATTTTTGTCAATAACCTAGCTTGGAAATTAGTAACCCTGCCTTCCGAGTGAATCTTTCCACACATCTTGCCGCAGTACAATCTTGAGTATGTGTGGCTGCATGCGTAAAATAACTTAAAATTAACCAAAGACAAATTATTAGTAGGAGCCCATAGGAGTCCAAAGGGGCGACCCTTGTGGCATGTGCCCAAATTCCAGATGACCAGACCGTGACTGTGCCACTCTTGTATTTGTCCGTTTAATATGAAGCCACAGCAACTAGACTATTACCTTGGATTAGCATAAACCCTAAATGCAGAGGAAAACAGCTAGCCCAACACTGTCCAAAGGTAAATGCCTAACAGAACTTCTAATGCTCATTACAGTAAATACAACTTAATGTTTTTTTTTGTATGAGTGGTCCTGCTGCTCCTAGTATGTTAAGCTGAGAATCTCCTGGCTGTGTTTTCATATTTTACGGCCAGAACACAAAAGTGGTATTGATCTTCTTATCTAACTCTATTATTATCTGTCTAAAAATGTCAAACTGTTCTTTTAATAACTAAAGTTTCTGGTTCCATAATGTATGTATGTACTGTTTTTATGAAAAGGAAAGAAGTGTGATGGAGAAAAATAATTAGGAGGTCTAAAAGAAGAAGGTGCATGAATGAATATGAGTCAGTTTGAGAAGATAAAAACAGTGTGAATGACAAACCACCAGGTGAGAGCTGAGGAGATTGTGGCGAGTGTTAATGAATGACAAGTGAAAGAAGAAAAGCAAAGGAGGACATGGGAAAGAGAATGTAAAAATGGTAGGCCGATTGGTGCGCCTGTATTGCACTCCTCCTCCCTTCAGCAGGGGTGGTCCCCTGGCTAGATAACCCCAGCCAGACAGCCGTGGGTGATAGAGATCAGATTGAGATGACAGACTGGAGTGCTGCCCAGAACACCCCCCCACACACACACACACACACACACACACACACACACACACACACACACACACACACACACACACACACACACACACACACAGTACTGAGGAGGAAATTAAAAAGGCATTCTGTAGAAAGAAATGGAAAAATCAGCGTTCTTTGTTGTTTGTCTTTCACAGGAGGAGAAAAAGAAGTGAGTGAAAACAGAAGGGAAGTTCTTTGTTCTGTCAAAAACACATGTCAATTTCCCAGAACTGTCTAGTGAATCTGCAATATGAGTAATTATATATTGTTTCACTGCGCACACAAATGTCATTTTCTCTATCCTTAGTGTATCTTTTACAGCTGGTTATCCTTTATCTTTACAAAAATGTTGTATAAACATTGGTTGGTTACTTCCAGTTAACCAACTGAGAGTAGATAGAAGCAGATACATTATGTAAAAGTTGTGTTATAGAATGGTTTTGGTCTTTTTTGTGGTGGGCCCCAAAGTTCAGTATTGGGCCCCCTTATTTACATTCATAAACATAACATGTTTCCACTGCTACGCAGATGACACAATTCTGCACCTCTTACTCTCCGGGAACCATCACCTTATTGTGGTGGTTTGTGTATCCTTATGAATTTGAGGGCTGTATTGTCTGGAGCTTTGTGCTCCTGGTAGGTGCTCCCATGGCAAAGTGGTCTCAGGTGAGGGGCCAGACAAAGAATGGTTCAAAGATCCTATGAATAAGTGAGGAAGGGATCGAGGGGCCCTGCTCGGAGGAAGCCCGAATAAGCTACGTGGCTCCTCTCTCTCCAGCCCATAGGCCAACCACCTGTGGGAGGAACCAATGGGGTTGGGTACGCTGCCACATGGGTGGCAGCGAAGGTGAGGGGCATTGATGGACCAGACTCCTGGATAGGGGTTGGACTCTGTCCTACTCTGGAGTTGCTCTGTCCTACTCTGGAGTTGCCCAGGGTGTTAGGTGCAAGGCGGGTGTGGGGATACTCACAAGTCCCCGGCTGAGTGCCGCTGCGTTGGAGTTTACCCCAGTGGACGAGAGGGTCACCTCCCTATGCCTGCGGGTGATGGGGGGAAAACTCTGACTGTTGTTCGTGCATATGCACCAAACAAGAGTTCGGAATATTTTGCTTTCTTGGAGACCTTGAATGGAGTCCTGTATGGGGATCCAGTAGGGGACTCCATAGTTCTGCTGGGGGACTTTAACGCACACGTGGGCAATGATGGAGATACTTGGAGAGGCGTGATTGGGAGGAACAGCCTCCCTGAACTAAACCAGAATGGTTGTCTGTTGTTGGACTTCTGTGCTTGTCATGGATTATCTATAACAAACACCATGTTCGAACATAGGGATGCTCATAAGTGTACGTGGTACCAGAGCACCCTAGGCCAAAGATTAATGATTGATTTTATAATCGTTTCATCTGATCTGAGGATGTATGTTTTAGACACTCGGGTGAAGAGAGGGGCGGAGCTGTCAACTGATCACCATCTGGTGGTGAGTTGGGTCAGGGGATGGGGGAGGACTCTGGACAGACCTGGTAAGCCCAAACGAGTAGTGCGGGTAAATTGGGAACGAGAGGACAATGTTCAAAGTTTCCATCGCTGAAGTTGCGGCAGGGAGCTGTGGTCTTAGGGTCTTAGGTGCCTCAAGGGGCGGTAATCTACGAACACCCTGGTGGACACCGGTGGTCAGGGAAGCCTTCCGACTAAAAAAGGAGTCTTTCTGGGATATGTTATCCCGGAGGACTCCAGAGGCAGTCACAAGGTTGAAGGGCTGCATCCTCTGCCATGACAGAGGTAAAGCAGCGGGTGTGGGAGAAGTTCAGAGAAAGCATGGAGAAGGACCTATCTGGCTGATACGTCCTCTGTGGTAGAGGCAGAGCGGGATGATGATGGGGGGATTGTCGTCAATTACCCTGGTGGAAATTGCTGAGGTTGTCAAACAACTCCACAGTGGCAAAGCCCCAGGGATTGATGATATCCATCCAGAAATGCTGAAAGTTTTGGGTGTGGAGGGGCTGTCTTGGCTGACACGCCTCTTTAACATTGTGTGGAAGTCTAGGACAGTGCCTAAGGAGTGGCAGACTGGGGTGGTGGTTCCCCTCTTCAAAAAGGGGGACCAGAGGGTGTGTGCCAATTACAGGGGTATCAAATTTCTCAGCTTCCCTGGTAAAGTCTACTTCAACGTGCTGGAAAGGATGGTTCGGCCAATAGTCAAAAGAGGAACAATGTGGATTCCGTCCTGGTCGTGGAACAACGGTGGGGAGGGGTTACAGTTTGGTGGGCTCAGGATCTCTCTTTTTGCAGATGATGTGGTCTTGATGAAATCATCGGCCTGTGACCTTCAGCAGTCACTGGATCGGTTCGCAGCCAAGTATGAAGCGGCTGGGATGAGGATCAGCACCTCTAAATATGAGGCCATGGTTCTCAGCAAGAAACCGATGGAGTGCCTTCTTCAGGTAGGGAATGAGTCTTTACCCCAAGTGCAGGAGTTTAAATACCTTGGGGTCTTGTTTGCGAGTAAGGGGACCATAGAGCTTGAGATTGATCGGAGAATCGGAGCAGCGGGTGCTGACATTTATCGCACCGTTGTGACGAAAAAGAGAGCTGAGCCAGAAGGCAAAGCTCTTGATCTACCGGTCAGGGTTTGTTCCTACCGTCACATATGGTGATGAAGGCTGGGTCATGTCCGAAAGAACGAGATCCAGGGTACAGGCGGCCAAAATGGGTTTCCTCAGGAGGGTGGCTGGCGTCTCCCTTAGAGATAGGGTGAGAAGCACAGTCATCCGAGAGGAGCGCGGAGTAGAGCCGCTGCTCCTTTGCGTTGAAAGGAGCCAGTTGAGGTGGTTCGGGCATCTGATAAGTATGCCTCCTGGGCGCCTCCCTAGGGAGGTGTTCCAGGCACGTCCAGCTGGCAGGAGGCCCAGGACTAGGTGGAGAGGTTTTATCTCCAATCTGGCCTGGGAACGCCTCGGGATCTCCCAGTTGGAGCTGGTTGATGTGGCTCGGGAAAGGGAAGTTTCGGGTGCCCTGCTGGAGCTGCTGCCCCCGCGAGCCAATAGCGGACAAAAATGGATGGATGGATCACTTGATGATCTGAGCCCAGTCAAAAATTTTGTGAATTGCATTTGTAGCAACTGAGCTACTGTAAGAACATTCATTTTTTGCTAAATTGTTTGCCATTTGATGGAAATGCTTCATTTTGAAATGTGTTTGCATTTTGATTGCAGTGTTTTATTTTAGAAGAGATCTGAGGCATTTTGCAGTTTTTGTGTGCAGCTTTGGGAATTGTGTGTAGAGTTTAAAAAAAAGAAGATATAGTTTTGAAAATGTGTGTAAGCAGTTGTAAAAAACTGTAAAGCAAAGCAACTGTCATACCACATTTATTCAAACTGTGTGCAGTATGTGTGTCTACGGGTGCCCTTTGTTTGATGATTCATCACAATATAACTGGTGGCTTAATATCTTGTCATTACTTCACTGATGGTATTAACGTTAGAACTTTGCGATACCTTAGGGATTCAGGAAAAAAGAATGGAAAGCTCGGATTGGAATTCATGAGCAGGGGATAAGCAAGTAGATGCTTGGTATTTTTTCCGCTTAGCTCCACCTTTTTCGTAAGGAGTTCTCTATGCTCTGTGTGTGTGTGTGTGTGTGTGTGTGTGTGTGTGTGTGTGTGTGTGTGTGAGAGCCTCTATCTCAGGGGTCATTGTCTCTGGGTCCAGACGGCTCCGACTCAGGTTCTCAGTGTGGCTTCACTAATCTGCTGTAATTATGTCTCACAGCCAGCTCACTCACAGAGTCACACACATGCGTCCCTGTCTCCTTGATTCTTTCTCTTTTTTTCCCTCTCTCTCCCTTTTTCCCAGGAGACCAGAGACGTGTTCACCTCAGGATGGCTAGCAGTGTATGTATATATGTATGCAACAGGGCTACTGCCGAGACACAGCTCAAAGGACTCCTTTCACAGCTTCAGGGAGATAAAAGAGACACAAATGCCTTTGTGACTTGTTACAAAGTGAAAGGGGTTTCCAATGAGAGAGTCATCCGCTGCACGCATCACACTCATCTCCCCCGTCCAGCCACTGCGACGCATATCTTCCTTGTGTTTCATAAACCGTTACGCCTCAGGGTGTGAGATGAGGCAGATGATGTGTAGGCATCCTAAATCCAGACTATCTGACCAGGTTCATGGGAGTTCAGTTTAAGGGGAAGTCCTTGCTGTAAAAGAATGTATTCCTTTGACAAGGAAATTGGTTGTTGTTGCAAATAAACAGTAACCCAATGATCTAAAAAAACGTTAACTACAAAATATATATAAATATGTGTAAAAATATTTTATATTTGTATACATAATTTATATTTTTATCTGTACTATGTATGTATGTTGTTCTCAAAATTGTATTGTATTGCATTCTTTTCATTCCTCCTGGGTATATTTTTTGAGCTTCTATTTGTATTTCATTTATTACTTTTTGTATGTACTGTATGGGTGATCTATCCAACTTATCCAATGATCAGTTGAACCTTTAAAGGATTATTGCTAAGGTTTATTACAGCTTGTGTTTTATTTTGGTAGATTTGGCCATCTTTACTGTAGGTAATAAAAATATACTCACCAAATAAGTTACAGAGATCTGGAAATATAGAAACATCACTAAAAAGGAGGTAAAATAGAGCAAGAAACATGAGCAGCCAGACAATCATTTGGGTTTTACAGTAAACAAATCCCCTGATTTGGAAAAATAAAAAAGATGCATTTTAACCCAAACTGTAAACATCCATCATAGTTTACATTCAAATAAATTGCTTTAGTCATTCTGGTTAAACTGCTGGCTTGTTTGTAACCTGTCTAATCATCTAACTGCTTACAGGAAGTTTCTTAAACTGTTGTACTTGTAGTAATGTTGCCATATTCCCATATCTCAGCAATCACTTTGATTAGTGAAATGTTATTATTACTTATAGGAAAAATGGCCAGACCTATGAAAGTGAGACCCACGTAGTGACCACATACTATAAACACCACATCCTATAAAGTCAGATTTATAATGCCAGATGAATATGTTGTATTCAGTGTGTAGCTTTTCTTTCTTTCACTTTTTCCACTGTGTAGCACTCATTATACCATTCCACATTATCCTAGAGCTTTTGCTGTTAAAATCTGAGATTCAAATGTACCCCGGGCAAGCTTGATATGGTACATTGCAGATTCAAAAGCCAATTGCTGTCATAAATGCAAAAGCTGGAAAAGAAAGAACAATGCTAAAAAAAGTTTAAAACAACATAAACAAATATGCTAACTTATCATTCTGATATGTCTGCTAGTTGCCAATTTTGGTGCACAACAGAATCCTGACACACCTGTAGTTTGGGTCTGACTAGTCTTGCATTGGCAGACCTATCTCCACAGTGCAAAGTGTTGGGTGAGGTCAAGTCCAGAATTTCTTAATGACGGAGAAAGAGTGGATGTGCTCCCACCCTCTTTATAGAATTTTATTTTTCACTTTTATGTAGGAAAACCATGTCATACTAAATATTAATCAAAGTATTTTGTGCTCTTTGAAACATGGCTGAAGGAGGACTTTAGTGTTTTCATATCCAATTCTGCATTATATTACATTCTGCTCACTGTCACTTATTATATAAATTTATATATAGAATAATATATATAGAAAGGAATCAAAGTCTTTTAAAAACATGTCACATTTTGGACTTTATTGTTTTATGGAAGTCTTGTTGAATACTTCTCAATTGTGTTTTAAAAGACAGCAGTGAGAACAAAATTCAAAGGAAAATAAACAGTATCTATGTGGCATAAACAAGGTAATGAAAAGTAATAGTCTTTTTATATGACAGAATGGGAGCATGCAAATAAGGACAACAAAACATAAAATTAACCCTTGTTTAGGTAAAAAAATCTAAAAATAATAACCTGAATTTCTTCTAACAGTCAATTGTCCATGCTGCCCCTTCTAAAATAACACATATTTAAATTATCAAGCATTAAAATTATGATTAATTGAGTTATAATTTATATTGTGGTTGGCACTCCTTTACATTGCAGTGATGTTTGTTGAATTGAACTCCATTTGACCCTGTGAAATCATTTAGCATTAATTTATTCAGAAGGCAGGTTGGCCTTACAGTACAAACATGTTCCTTTTCAAAAGAACTTTGTGAAGCGTTTGGCCCGCATGTCATTGTGTGTGAACCCCACTGAGCTCATTAAACTGTTAACATCACTTTTTTCTTCTTCACAAAATGACTAAAACGCAAAGCCCTACACACACACACACACACACACACACACACACACACACACACACACACACACACACACACACACACACACACACACACACACACACACACACACACACACACACACACACAAACACACACACACACACAGAAACCCACATACGCACACTCAAAGCCTCGTAAAGCTCTTCTGACTAAATGCGTGCTTGGCTGAAACACACACTCACACACAGACGTACACACATGGCTGCAGCACAGCACTCTTATTTAAACTGATGTGAGTGCTGTCACGACATCCGACTAGTCCTATTTGTTCCACAGAAGCCTTGGCGTGAGAGAGCAGGGTCACCCCACTGGCTCTCATGCAAATCCATTCAACACACACACACACACACACACGCACGCACGCACGCACACACACACACACACACACACACACACACACTTACAGTGATAGTCTTGCAGATAAGCAAAAAGACAGAGAGACTGACAGGCAGTGAATCAGAGAGTCATGTAGACATTCAAGCAGAGAGAGACAAACCAACTTGAGGACAAAAAAGGCAGAGACAGACCTGCAAATCTTTATAAAACATATTGAAATTGACAGTTATCTAGATGGACACATTCATATCTAAAATAAACAATGCTTGAGTTGGTCCTCTGCATTTTAAGTTGCCACTTACTAGTGGCCCCAAATGGTAACAAGAGGCAACTGTTTGAATTTGAAAACGTAGCAAACTTTTTAGTAAACAATTATGGCAAGCCCTTTGAGCATTTATTCTATATCTGTGATAAACCGTCAACTACTGATGCTGGTGCTTGTGGAGCTAGAGGATCAGCCAACTGGTAGGTCTATGTTTGATGCGCCATTCAACCACGTCTGAAGGCAAATTTGTTTATGTGCTAACTGGCCACATTTGGGTGTCGGGTGAAAATGCTGCTGTAATAACAAGGGGCAAGAAGCAATAACCTTGTTGTTTGAATATGGGTGTACAACAATAGTGCACATTTTTTAACATTCTCTGTGTTGGACTTGTTTGTACACACTACAAATTACAGAAATAACAGCAAAAAAACCTCCCTGGCCATGTGCTGCATGAATTGGGCATGCTTGGTTTCAGAAGGCATTGCCAGACAAACCCCACCCAAATCCAACGTCGGAAAGGTGTGGGCTTTTTCAAAGAATTTCAATGAAAAAAATGGTGAAGATAAGAGACTGATGCTCATGCTAACAGTGATGCATCTTAATGTTAGCCAGTGAGGCGGTCTCACTGACTGACTTCTGCTGCGAGGAATTGTTATCACAGTTCTTATCTTCTTATCTTAGTATTTCTAATACTTCTTATTTGCTTATCAAGGTTCATTTGTATGGAAGGCTGAGAAGTTCAAAACTACCCAGCCTTTCCTTGATGCACTGCCACTTCAGGGTGTACTAAACTACATATGACCAGATACAAGACAAGACTATAAAGTCAAATTACTATGTAACAAAACGTTTTATAAAATATGACAGATGTGAACTCAAACTGTGCTAGCAATGGGATCAAGGAAGGGTTTAGTGACACAAGATTTTTGTAAGGCAACATGCGTTTTTCAGTCATTTACTCTTATTTTTGTATTTTTGTACCCCGGAAATCCAGAGTTCTCGCGAGAGCACAGTTTGAATTTGCTCAGCAAGTTACTCTGGCATTGAGTAATGCTGCTCATTAACTATACCCTTGTAGCCGAGCTGCACCAATCACATCAGTGTATTTGATATAGGCGGGCCAGAGGTGAGCTAAACAGATGACAACAGTTTAATCTACCAGCTCTGCTGGTAGCTAAGCGTTTGGGACTCTGGATATGTTGTTATGATTGGTCTTAGTGTTATCCATTAGCATGCGGTGAGATTTTTAAATGCTTGATACTGCCCCTCGAGATGGGCGACTTTCATTTCTTAATGCCAGACCCTTAATCTTTCGGATTTGGTTATGGATTTCCGGGTGGGTATTTTAAGGATATAATTAGGATTCACATCCAACAGTGAAAGCAATGGGTGATAAGCTATTTTGCTTAAGTGGGTGACGTCACAAAAGTTATTTCATAATACAGAAAAAAGAAATACTTTTTTAATTTCACATTATATGTGTTCTGAATGGGTGCCTGTCTTGCCAGTTTCATCATTTTCATCTTTCACAGCCAGTCACAGTTTTGTGTGTGGAGTGCTGGTCCTGCAGTATTTTGTGGGGATTTTAGTGAGTTAAACCCGCATGGTTGGCCATTGGATTTGTCCCTCATAGCCTAGCCCAAATATGTCAAGCGTGACAATATTAGTCATTTCATGCCAAAAAAAGAATAGTGGGTCATATTCACCCCTCCTCCCCCTCTTAAACCCGTGCACACACACACACACACACACACACACACACACACACTCACACACACACACACACACACACACACACATTCCGCCTGTCGCCCCTCCCCCCCCCTCTCTCTCTCTCTCTCTCTCTCTCTCTCTCTCTCTCTCTCTCTCTCTCTCTCTCTCTTACACATAGGCACGCAAGCACACACTCAGCATGCTTCATTATATACTTGCCCATACTGCATAGCGTGCCGGAAACAGATTCAATGGATGCCAAGCTCCCGGTCCCTGCAGGCTCAGTGTCCCTAAAACACTGGATGCACCTTCCCAAATTAGGTTAATTTGCTTTTACCACAGAGACTGCTTAAAATATAGTCTAGTGGTTCCACAAACAGTTATGACAGAAAAATAATTTGATTTTTTTTTCCATGTCTCGTCAATTATTAACCTGGCTGGGTTCAATTACAGTAACAGACAAGCCAAAGAGAAATAAACATGAGCTATATTAAAGTGATAATCAAGACAATCAAAATGTTATTGTAACACTGATGTAGCCAAATACCGTAATATATGCAATCTGACTTTTCTGAAAGTATAAGCTTGACTTTTTGGAAAACATTTGCTTTAGACAATGTGATACTTCAAAGAGAGCTCTAATAAACTTTAATAAACTGTGGTCCAGTTATACTGCTTTGTATATGATGCTGCATTAAATATATGCTATAATCCTTTGGACTGGGGTTATTTGAGGATATGACCTGTTATAGATAGGGTAAAAGGAGAGTGGAACAGGAAGAGGAGGAACACAGAGAAAGGTTTTGCCTTCCCCCTTCCAGCTTTGGCACAGTAGGGTGCAAGGTTTGAAGGTTTGTCTCTGCTTGAGTATATTTTTTTTTCTTCTTTGTCAAGTTAACCATTTTTTCTGCTGTGGAGGCAGACAAACAAGCACGGAAGGTAGGCTAGACTTGAGTGGGCGAGTGCCATTTGCATCAGAGTGACTGAGTCTGCAGGATTCATTGACAGAAATAGCATGAACATGCATCACAAATTAAATCATAGCAAATATTTCTCTCTCCCTCTCCATTAGGGTGGGTGGCATTAGCCCACATTAAGACACAGGTTTGCTTTGGTCATCCACAGAGAAATAAAGGCAATTATATTACATAAAAGGGCATAAATATCTGTCTACAGACATTTGTAAAATGCATTTTAACATGAATAGATTAGTCCTGCGAAAGCCCTGCGGAAATGTCTGGCTGTTATTTCAAATTATTTCTGTACTAAATGCACAGAACCCAAACAGAGCATGGAGTGTGACTTACGCATGCAAACAGGCAGAGCTCAGCTAATGCGACTTAAAGGCGTTGTCTGTCTGCATTTGGTATACAATTACTTATTCATTCATTTCTGTGCACTTTAAAGGTAGACTTATTCTCACACAGTGTATTTAAGCCAGCTTTTTTGTGTGCGCTTCTGACTTTTTGAAAAATATATTAGTGATCCGTTTACCTGGAGTTACATCGTGAATGCATAAAGATAAACTACCTGAGAGGATTAATATAATTAATCTCAGTGCCTCTCTCTCAGTTTCATCAATCTCATCTGTTAACTCTGTTGTTGCAAGTCATATAGCCACAGGTGACCATCGGCAGCGACCGTGGCTCTAGTTTGTGCGGTACATGTCCCGCACCATCGCCATGCGTCTGCCTTCCCTGTCGGCCGCAGTCAGCTGAACAGCCAATCCATCTAATTGGTTGTTCAGCTTGGAAAACGGCATCAAGGAAAGCAAGACTGTAAGAGCACTCTCAAGACTCCTTTCATTTTCTCATCACATCTGACCTGTCAAGACTGGCCGAAAAATGACGTTTGAATGTTCCTTCTAACACAGGTTCAAAAAATGACTATTTTTGCACATTATGTCCATAAGATGGCAAGCAATATGGCAAACGTACAACGAGATATACATAACTACTTGTGTAGGTATATTCTATTTAACGATAACATGTATTTTAAAAGATCTCTACATACCTTCACATTACAAAATATGTTAATATTATGTTATAATTATTTATTATATTAACACTATTATTATATAATGTTAATAAACTAAGACCAGGATAGACCTCCCTCTCTCTGCATTGTCTGCACTGCTAAACAATTAGCTCCCTAGAAAGCAAGCAAGCTAGCTTTCATCCCCTGAGACTGATGGTAATTAAGGTGGTTGTGGTAAGTTGCCAAGAGGTCAAAAAGAGAAGCTTCAACACCAATTGTTGAAAGACAGAAAAGTCACTGTGGTCTATAGATGTCCAGGGTTAAGATAGCCTGTTAGGGAATGGCATTTACCCTCAGACTTAAAGTAATTTCCTCCTTAAATATGATGTTTCATTTGCTAAAAAAGTGAAAGATTTCCCAGTGTTTTACATATGGTTGTTTGTGTATGATATGCATCGTCAATGCTTATACATTTACAATGCTTTTATTGTGATAGAAAAACACACTTCCTGTGCTTGATGGTCACTGGACGTTCTCATGGACGTTCTCATATAGACAGTTAAAGAAGGGCGTTCTACACGTGGCCACGTGACAAGGCAACATTGTAGCCATAGCAACAACCAGGGCATGGCTAACGTCAGGAAAAAGTCAGTCAAACTTTTTAGTATTTTCGACTTCGTTCTGTAAAAGACTTAACTATGGGTAGGTAAAGGTTTGTTCTGTTTGCAAGTCGTTACAAGTTAGGTTTTATTCTTGTATGACTGCAATTACATGTACGATATAGACTACTGACACTGGCACTGATTTGTTTTCAGTTTAACGTTAGCTAAATGAGCTACACCAGTTTTTGAGATTGCGTCAGTTCATAAATGCTGTTTGACTCGTTTTCTATTTTTTTCATGCGATGTTTGTCCGTCGTTTGATCTAACGTTACAGCAATGTGGAGTTTATATTAGATAATGTGAACTATGTCTGCATCTAAACAAAACATGCATTTTAGACATAATGCACATTGCAAGGAAACCATTCTAACGTTGATCATAGACTTAACTACAATGTGTCGTTCTTAATTATATATCTTATATTAAATCTTAATTATAGTATTGAACATAATAGATTAAATTATGTCTCAGTAATGTAACGTTTTATATATATATATATATATATATATATATATATATAGTACATGCCAAAAGTTTGGAGCCACCTTCTCATTCAATGTGTTTTCTTTATTTTTATGATTATATACATTGTAGATTATCACTGAAGGCATCAAAACTATGAATGAACACATATGAAATGAGGTACTTAATTATGTAAAAAGTGTGAATTAACTGAAAACATGTATTATATTCTAGTTTCTTCAAAGTAGCCCCCTGAAATGGTTTCCCAACAGTCTTGAAGGAGTTCCCAGAGATGCTTTGCACTTGTTGGCCCTTTTGCCTTCACTCTGCAGTCCAGCTATCCCCAAACCATCTTGATTGGGTTCAGGTCATGTGACTGTGGAGGTGCAGCACTCCATCACTCTCCTTCTTGGTCAAATAGCCCTTACACAGCCTGGAGGTGTGTTTAGAGTCATTGTCCTGTTCAAAAATAAATGATGGTCCAACTAAACGCAAACCTGATGGGATGGAATGTTGCTGCAGGATGCTGTGGTAGCCATGCTGGTTCAGTATGCCTTCAATTTGGAATAAATCCCCAACAGTGTCACCAGCAAAGCACCCCCACACCATCACACCTCCTTCTCCATGCTTCACGGTGGGAACCAGGCATGTAGAATCAATCTGGTCACCTTTTCTGCGTCGCACAAAGACACGGCGGTTGGAACCAAAGATCTCAAATTTAAACTATTCAGACCAAAGCCCAGATTTCCACTGGTCTAAGGTCCATTCCTTGTGTTTCTTGTCCCAAACAAATCTCTTCTGCTTGTTGCCTCTCCTTAGCAGTGGTTTCCTAGCTGCTATATGACCATGACGGCCTTAACAGTTGTTCTAGAGATGTGTCTGCTGCTAGAACTCTGTGTGGTATTCATCTGGTCTCTAATCTGAGCTGCTGTTAACTTGCGATTTCTGAGGCTGGTGACCAGGATGAACTTATCCTCAGCAGCAGAGGTGACTCTTGGTCTTCCTTTTCTGGGGTGGTCCTCATGTGAACCAGTTTCATAGTAGCATTTGATGGTTTTTGCGACTGCACTTGGGTACACATTCAAAGTTTTTGCAATTTTCCAGACCGATGGCCACTCGTTTCTCTTTACTTAGCTGATTGGTTCTTGCCATAATATGAATTTTAACAGTTGTCCAATAGGGCTGTCGGCTGTGTATCAACATGACTTCTGCACAACACAACTGATGGTCCCAACCCCATTAATAAGGCAAGAAATTCCGCTAAGGGTTTGTAGCGCTATCAAAAAATCAAAGGGTGGCTACTTTGAGGAATCTAAAATATAAGACCTATTTAAGAGTTATTTCACACGTACATAATTCCATATGTGTTCATTCATAGTTTTGATGCCATCAACTGCTAGGGTGTGCATGAAAATGATCACCTGACCAAATCATTCTTCTTCTAGTTAGTTAGATACCACTATAAACACTTTATGCTGCTCAGCTCCTTAAATACACAATTATCTTGTGGATCAATGAAATTAATGATTTTAACTCCAATTTTTCCTTCAGGATGGGGTGGGTTTGGGACATTCATTGGGACTTCATGTATTGTCCTCACTTCCCTAGTAGCCAAATGCTTTTTGCACCTCAGTGCTCGTCTTTGTACCTGTTGGCCCTCATGAGTTTATCTGTTTGTGTATGTTTTCTCACGACTTAGGCATGCGTCCATGCAGAATAGATTAGTTTATGAACAGCTTGCCCCCCCACATTAGACTGATTAATCATGGCTAAAAACGGCAAAATGTCATGGGGGACAGTTGTCATGCAAAATCCGCCCTTTATATCTGCATCCATTTAAAAAGATACGCCTGCTTAATGTTGTCACAGTGCGTAACTAATTTACGTGTGAGCTAGCGATTGAGGATCTCTGCCATGTTGTAAAAGCAGAGCCTCGGGACAGTAGAGGGGCAATCAGGCTATTGCTATTAGCTTGCATAAGCAAGAAGCCTGCTCTTTGACTGGGCAAGGTTTGCGTGTCTGCACTGGTGTGTGAGTGTTAGAGAGACAAACAGTGGGATTACACATGCTTGTTCACATGCTAGTTCACTAATGTTTTGTTGTGTGTATCAAGTTAAACATGCCTGTCTTTGCATTAGATTGTATGCAGTTGGATGTGTGTCTGCCTGTGTGCTTTGTGCTTGTGGCCAAATACTTGTGTGTGTTTGTGCTGTACATTTCCCTGCGTGTCTTTCACTCTATTTCCTTCTGATGATCTGCAAGGGCATTTAATGTCTGTCATGCAGCCTTACACAGGGGACCATGATAGGAGTTACCTCTGACCCATAAATTAGCCAGAAGGTATTTAATCTAAGGTTTAAGTTTTGAGTTGGCATGATGCTTTTCCCTAATGGTGAACTGATAGATACATGCCCTGAAAGCATGCACACAGAGACACACACAGAGGCTGGCTTAGGCTTGCACTATTCTCCTCGCACAACCAATTGCTCCCATGGTCACATTGTTCCTCAGTGGCAACTATACACAACATGATAACGCTGGACTTTCCTTGGTTTGCATCTTAAAAACTGAGCGCACAGTGTACACAAATAATTTCTTTGTTCAACCTTCAAGTGTGGGAAATTTCCCACATGGAGGTTAGAGCTATCCTTGTTAACACATTGTGTTGCCCTGCAGTGGAGGACAGGCTAATGTATGGCTGTAAAGTCAAATACCCTTAGCTGTGAAAGGCCATAATCTACAGTCTATAAGCTTAATGCCATAAGCTTGACTGATTAATGTATTGAATAGAGTGTACGCCAAATGGGTTTAATATGGTGGACATCACGCTAAGGGATTTAAAAGTACCTCCCACTTGGGCAATATTGGGAAGAACATAATCAATGTCTTAAGTAGGTTGAAGAAATACTTGATATCAGTGTTTCACTTTTAAAATGATCAGTAATAGGCATGATTTTGATTTTACACACATACAAAACAGAGAAAACTGAAAACACAGAGATTCACCTCACCAGTGCTCAGTTCAAGAACCATTAGCCAGAACAGAATCAAATTTATAACAAAGCAAGAAAGAGGCACTGTTTGTCGCTTAACATAAGTTTGCAGTAGAGCCAAAACAATTCATCAATAAATTGACAACTTGATGAGTAAAATTAACCAACAAAAACTTTGATTATCGATTAATCATTCATAAAGCAAAAATGCCAAACATTCACTGGTTTTGAAAACATTTTGTGCTGTTGGTCAATGCAAGGAATTTAAACACGTTTCCTGGGTTTTTGGAAATTGTGATTTTGAAAAAACAATTATTTTATTACTTATGTAGACAAAATTATCATTTAATTAATTATAAAACTAAATTGACAGTATAATCTGTATTACATTTTTTTTAGTTGCAGCTCTATAGTTCACATCACCAAATGGAAATCCATAACACACACACACACTTTAAATACTTTCCAATATAGATCATTTTGCTGGTCTTCTTGTTTCTAGGAGATGAGGAGATAACTATGGAGGCGGATCAGGAGGGGGAGAAGGACATGAAGATGGTTCCTTACTGCCCTCCACTCTACCCACTGCCTGAAGAGATAAAAAAGGTAGGCAGTGATTCAAAAATGTTGTTCTTGAACACCCCTGGCAGGTACCTTGCTGATTGAAGTTATAGTCTGAACACCGATACTCTCAGGGGAACAAATATGAAATCATTTTCAGCGCACACATGTTTTCAGGTTGGGACCATTACTGTACATGGTACCTTTCAAACCATTATGATAATGAAAGATATTTCATATAAAAAAGATATTTAATATTTAATTTTATATTTTAGTATCAAATCTATCTATCTATATCATATATATATATATATATATATATATATATATATATATATATATATATATATATATATATATATATATATATATATATATGCTGCAGTAATAACATATGATTTAAATAGAAATTTCTTCTCTTCTAATCTTCCATCTGTTTTAAGATAAAGCACTTAGGAAGTAACATGGCAATCATGGCATATTGCTTTATATCCTTGTCAATGTCAGGTGGCAGTTACATTTTCTCATATGATATGCCATATGGTATGAATATAAATTAGCAGGGCATACATATCTCTTGCTTTAAACAGGATCTACTACTACCATTTATAGCAGTGTATTCTCTGTTTGTCAAAGGAAGGGTTAGAAATGATTATCTCTAAAAACAATGTTTTCAACTTATTTTCAAGCTGACACAAAATATTTTTTTGCAAAGTAATTAGATGTTAAAGATTAGATTAAATGTTTTGACCAATTGTTGTAACCTGTTATTTTCTACCTTGGTCCTTGGTAAAGTTAGTTCATTTATTTTCTTTCCCAGTGGGAAACTCAGCCAACATGGTGTCATTTCCACCTACAATACAAACTTAGAACTGCAGAATTATTCCAAACATTGCAGCTGGGTGGTTATGAGAGGGACCTCTGCAACTGCTTTACTCTCTACATTATAGAGGCTGGGAAAACTAGACGAGTCATTTTCTACCCTGAAAATGACAATTTGCCCTGCTCTTGCTTGAATTGCTTAGGGGTGGGACATATGGCCGTGAAATAAAATCATGACATTAAAAACTATTTGCGATAATGATATATATGATGATATGATTAAAAACTGTGACTGCCTGTACCGTTTACCTCCACTTTTCCCAACTTGTAAAAATGTTTCTTTTTTCCTTATATTGCGTTGTGATACATTGTACTTGATCAGTCATTGTCACCTGAGATAAATACAACGCATCCTAATGCAACTCATCTTGTCAATTTAGATACCAGATGACGGGTATGTTGGATTTGCTCTGGGATGTAGGACTCTTTTTCTCTGGTTAAGATTAATATAATCCAAAATAACAAAGTCACTCAATTTTATATACAATACTTCCACAGTGGAGACCGCAGCAAAGTTTAATTTTTAGAAAAGTGTGTTGCTGCTGCATAGTCAAGACGTAAATAAGTCAGCATGTTGCAAAATCATAATCTCACACATTTATTACATTAGAATTGATAACGAACGACATGCTATGGCAAACCCCAACTGTTGGCTTGTCTGATCGTCCCACTTCATGTTTCTTGTGTTATCAAACATTACCATAGCAATGCATGTTCCCACCTCTCCGTATTTTTGTGACCACAATGTTATCATAAGCAATTTAAATCAGACCACAACTGCAATAAACTGAAATATCCTTTTATTATGTTTTAGCTACTGTACATTATCAGTTACATTTGTCTTTTGGAACCAATTGGACATAGCATGACATAGAGCAGCAAGTCCGTAGGGGTAAGATAACTGAATGGATCTATGAGGCTGCTCTCTATCGCTCTCTGTGCTCTGCACTCTCTTCCTGTCTCTCTCGGCTTCCCTGTCTGTTGCTCTCGAGTAATTTCTGGAATTTGTCATTAAGTTCAGTAGATGGCTATGAACAATACACCCCCTGGTATTATGTGAGGGTGGCCTTTCCATACACATGTACAAACAAAATCCCCCCCCGCCCCCAGCCTCCCCCAAGAGTCTCCTACGATCACATCTATGCATGCACAGTGCATAAATACATACACACACACACACACACACGCACGCATATGCATACTCACACGCAACATTCTCCCATCCAGTCATATGTCCATCTATCTATTTATCTGCTGCACCATGGCCAACAGACTCAAATGGCAATCTATTTTATTCATTGATTTCGGTGGTGGGCATTCATCTCTCCCCAGTGTGTGTGTATGTGTGTGTGCATCTGTTTCAGAGCTTCTGTTTATGATTTGTCACAAGGGGCATGTGATAACCAGACACAGAGCAAAGGAAAGCGAGAAAGAAAGACAATTACAAAGAATGAGAGAGGAAGGGAGAGACTGACATTTTGATCATAGCCCATCTGGTTCAGGCTCAGGAGCTACCTCCCCCTCCTTCTTTTCTTGCCTGTGTCATCCACTTAGATTCCAATAGCTCCATAAAATAGAGGATGTTCTGGGCTTAGCCCCCCGCTGAGTACACTTCAGCACCATTTATTGGAGGAGGCCTATGTGGCTGGAGGTGAGTGGAGAACAAAAAACAACACAGGCAGTGTACGTTGCAAGCACAAAGCTGTGGGCAGCACCATGTGCACTAGCCGGCGTGGGAGGCAAAGAGGAGGTGGTGTACTAACAGGCCCATTTAAGTGCTGTTAATCCTGGTGTGCTGGGAGAGGGCTGGCACCAAGGTTTAACGGTGGGCTGCTGAGAAGGAGAGCGCTGCGGTTACACACAAACACCATGCCTGGCTCCCACCCACACACTCGGGCACAGAAACTCACATACTTGCGCTGAACTTTCGGCAGGGAGGAGATGTTCGGCACGAACACCGGTAACGTTAACGGAGGTGTAACATTACGATTGGCTGCTGTTCTGACTTGAGTGCCTGGGTTGTTCAGTAAACTGCCATTAGCGTCCTTAGCACCCTGTTATGAGTTGATGAACCACTGAAATAATTTTGTAAACATTATTTTAATGTACAAAAGAATCTTTGGTTTTGGAACTATTGATTTTTAAATCTATCAAAAAATAAGGTTTCTGTAGTATTACTGTGTTGCAAAGTGGCATGTAAGCAATGCCAAAACAATGCCATGTGACAAAACTATGCCATGTGTGTATCGTTACAGCCCTACTTAATAATAATTTGATCAAAATCTGTCTCTCTCCGCCACCATAACAGTTTTTGCCATGGAACTGAAAATAATCTATGCAGTATTACATTTTTTTGTAAATATGCTGAGAATGCATCGTGCTTTTCAGTTTCACCCTGTGTCATGTGAATACAGTCACACTTCCTCTCAGTCCTGTTACAGTGAACCCTCGTTTTTCACGGGGGTTACGTTCCAAGAAGAACCCGTGATAGGCGAAACCCGTGAAGTAGTAACCTTTTTTTTTTTTACCATTATTATACGATGAAATACTCCATAATACACTGAAACCAAAGAACAAAACCTTTTTACAGGCCCAAGCATTTGTTTAACAAATAAAAGTACTGTATAAACGTTTTTTTACAAATAACTACTGTACTGTAAAATAATAATTTTAATCATCAATACGAACTGAAGGCTTCAAATTGCGGAGATCAGTCCCGCCCCACCGCGACCAGAGTTATTGGAACGGGAGAAAATGAAAAATGATTATGAAAAAAAATACAAAGTACAGTAGGAAAAATCGTGACTCAGGTGTATTTCCCTGCTCTTCTGACGGCGCCGCTGCATCCCGACTCCGCTCTGTAGCGGGTTTTTCTTCTAAAGCCCGCGGTGCAGGTGTGTTTTTTCGAGAGAAGAACATAGTTATCGGTAGTTGTTGTCGCTCTTTTTTCTTCTGGGAAAAAGATTCTTATAAACCGACATGCCACCATTGATTATGTTTGCAGAATGCAGAACACAATGCACGATGCAAATCCGTGAAGCAGCGAGACCGTGAAAGGTGAACCGTGATATAGCGAGGGCTCACTGTATTTGTCTTTCTCTTTTCTTCTTATTTCTCAGGGGCCAGAGAGTGTTTCTCCCTTCATTAATGGTCTTTGAATTTAAAATCAACTCAAACTTGCTTCTTCAAGCAGGTGGTCCAACTAAAAACAGCACTGCATTAAAAAAATGCAGTGGGCTGCGCTGCTGGATGACTTTGTGTTGCTGGACAATCCTGCATTTTTTTGTGGGAGCCCTCTGTGCCAGGACCCCCTGCGCTAATGCAATGACACAGTGCTATTGTTGGTCTAAACGCAGCACAAAGGGCTAATGGCAGCAACAAAACCACTGCACTCTAAAACAAACTCTCTCCAATGGCTAGCGCCGGGCCACAACGGCGTTTCGAGCTGTAGATA
This sequence comes from Percina caprodes, assembly GCA_013375575.1. NCBI lineage: Eukaryota > Metazoa > Chordata > Actinopteri > Perciformes > Percidae > Percina > Percina caprodes. Next base: position 209,243 of record JABXJD010000108.1, on the reverse strand, counting down.
TGCGCTGAATCCAACTTGCAGCGCAAACCGTGTTCGGTCTGAATGCCTATAAGCCTTGTCTATTGCCACCACGCAAACTCGAAACAATGCTTTTTCCCTTCCTTACTTGGCAGAAGTTGTCAAAGTGACACATCAATCTTTTGGAGCAGTGTTCTAGTCCAAACGGGGCTCAAGGATTAGTTGTTTTCAGTGCAGCACTGAGCACAGTACACCACAGCCTTTTTACACAGCAGCTGAGCACCTCTTGTTCTTCACAAGGCACTGATACTACCTATTTACTTCTCAAGTGTCACAGTATGAGAGGAGCTCAAACACACAGTGTAACAGGACAAGATGTTCACTTCCAAGAGAGAGGGAAGTACAGGGAGAAAGACAGGGAGAAGAAGCAAGAAAAGCAAGCAGAGTAAGACAGAAATAAGAGGGACAATACTCCCGGTCAACTTCTCAAATGTTGTGATCTGTTGAAAGCTCCTAAACACAATGTAACAGGACAAATTGTTCACTTCAGAGATAATTAGAGAGCGAGTGGAGAGCAAGGGAGGCAGAGAGAACACCGAGAGCTTCCCAGTGTGTGTGCTGGAGAGATAAGGGATGTTTTGTTTTGTTTTCATCAGAGAGAATCAAAACCAAAGAGAATAAGACCAGAGAGACCAAAATGATGACACTTTCTGTCTCTCTCTCACTCACTCACTCACTCACTCACTCACTCACTCACTCACTCACTCACTCACTCACTCACTCACTCACTCACTCACTCACTCACTCACTCACTCACTCACTCACTCACTCACTCCATGGCATGAATTTGCTACCTGTCCAATTTCATTAATAATTGAGGAGTTGTAGAGTTTTGTTATCAAGTGCATTCACATTATAGGGAGTTTCAACCTGAGGCTGCCATTCCCACTACAGTGTCTCACTCTTTTTTTTTTTTTTCTTTATGCAATACAGTTCTGTATATGTATCTGTACATGGACAGTGGACAGAGCAGAGACGCTGGATGTGGCACCATAGGACCTGTATTACTGACTCCATGGCTGACTGCTGTCTGCAAAAGTGCAGGCACGCATTTAGTCAAAAGAGCTTTACGTGTGTGTGTGTGTGTGTGTGTGTGTGTGTGTGTGTGTGCGCGTGTGTGTGACTCTCTGATCTAATGTTGTATTATCCTGTAAAGTGCTTTTAGCTGCATGAGTATTACAACAGTGCTACACAAATATACTTTAACTTAAACCAAAGTCATTCTCTAGTCTATTAGAAGTGTTTAATCTCTTTCATTTGTGATTTTCCCTTCAGTGGATCAATAAAGGCTTATCTTCGGTCAGGGCAGCAGTGGATAGCAAGTGGAGTTGTCTTCATGTGGTCTGCAGTCCGCTACATATAGTAGTACAGTGTGTTCTTTCTAGACACCTTACAGTAGACTCAGTTGTTGAAGATACGACACTGAAACATTCTCATCACCAGACAAGCCTGACTTGTTCGCGGAAGAGAAACATCTGACACTTAGATGATGTCTGCTTCTTCCGATTTTAAAACCATCTTCAACTTCTCTCACGGATTATCCTTTTTAATTTAAAGGTGTAAATCAATGTCCTGGTTAGCCTCTGTTGTGTTTTTCCTTGTCACTGACTGTTGACTGTCCAACCAAGGGCTCTCAACTGCTCTTGCTCGCCTCCCTTTCTCCATCCATTCATTTTTAATACAAGCATGGCAAAGTCTTTAAGGAAAAGAGACAAGCCACACATCCCAATGAACTACATCAGGCTACACATCTCTTCTTTTATTTCTCTGTCTGTCTCACTGTCTTTCTCTCTCATTCCCTCAGTTCTCCTTTCCTTGAATAATGGATAGTTTTGAACCAGACACACTCCTCCCATTTTCGTCTTGATCCTTCTCAATAGGACATCAGGAGCGACGGATAATGGAAGCACATGTGTTGTCTGTTTTGTCTTGTTTAATCAGTGTACCTTCAACATGCTCCCTCCTATCTCTTCTTTGTCTTCCCCACTTTTCCTGCCCTTTTTCATTCTGTTTTCTTAAATCTGGGGGAAGAGAGAGAGAGAGAGAATAAGGGCAAGAGGGGGAGGTTTCATCAGGTGAATGCGGATCTGCAGTAATGACTGAGAGACAGCGGGGGGATTATTGTGCAATATTGTCACGGGTCTTGTCTGGAGCCTGGAAATACAAAGTGACAATATTGCATGATAATCCAAGGGTCATGACAAGTTCATCATTGCTTTTATGAAGTAATTGCCAAATGCCAGCCACTGTGGCAGTTAAGTACTTTTTTTATACATACAAGGTATTTGTCATGGTGTTGTTGGTGCATGTCACACATTCTCTAAATATAAGAAGGATAAAGAGAATATAAACAATATAAGTATAAACCTATACACACAGTATGTATTAATAAAGATAAAAATACATAATAAAATAAGTTAAACAGTAGTAAAAAGGAACGCCACCGCAGAGTAAGTACAGTGGCATTAGGAGCCGTGTGGAGAGAGTTAGGGTGTTTTTCCGGGCCTTGTTGATAAGGCTAGTGGCGGAGGGGAAAAAAACTGTTTATGTGGCGTGTGGTTGTGGTCCTGATGGACCTCAGCCTCCTGCCAGAGGGGAGTAGTTCAAAGAGTTTGTGCCCGCGTTGGGAGGGGTCAGCCACAATCTTTTCAGCATGCTTCAGAGTCCTGGCGGCGTACAGGTCCTGGAGCGGCGACAGATTGCAGCCAGTCTCCTTCTCAGCTGACCGAATGACACGCTGCAGTCCGCCCTTGTCCTTGGCAGTGGCAGCAGCATACCAGATGGTGATGGAGGATGTGAGGATGGACTCAATGATTGCTTTGTAGAAGTGCACCATCATTATCTTTGGCAAGTTGAATTTCTTCAACTGCCACAGGAAGTACATCCTCTGTTGTTCTTTCTTGATGAGGGAGCTGATGTTCAGCTCCCACTTGAGGTCTTGGGAGATGATAGTTCCCAGGAAGTGGAAAGACTTCACAGTGTCAACTGTCTTTAGAGCGTTGAGCTCAAAGATGTTTTGGTTATCCCAGGTGGTCAGCCTCCCACCTGTAGGCGGACTCGTCTCCATCGGAGATGCGTCTGATGAGGGAGGTGTTGTCCGCAAACTTTGATACAAGATAAAAGATACACATTAATCAAGTGTTCAGAAAGTCAATCCCAATCTAACACAAAAATCAATGTTTGTTGCATACCTGGCATCCATATTTTTGTGTGGTGTGCAACTGCCCTCATCATGTAGATGTCATGTTTTATGAAGATATCTCATGGCAGAAAATAATTATCTATAGCATTAAATAATAAGGGGAAGTGTTTATTTATTGACTCAATCTTTTGCACATATTCTGAATAGTAATACAGACAGACATTCCCGGTCAAAAGAAGAAGAATTTTCTCATTGGTAGTTGCCTCAGTGGACCATTACCATGATATTCACAAAGATGTTTTGTGTTTTCAGCAAATATCACTTTTGAAGACTGGAGGATCTGTTGCAGTATCACTCTTACTATCATTTTATTTACTACTATAATTTCTTACTATCATGGTTACAGCTTTCACACCTTATGCATATTCCAAACTGAATACGGCAAGTCTCTGCATGTTTGGTTGGTGCTGTTAAAAGACATTCAAGGAAACCTCAATAACTGAGGTAGAATTTGAGGGAAAATGGGTACAACAAAAAGATAAAACACATCACTTATCACTCGTACCTAACCGTGCAAGATGACAGGATTTTCTTGTGAACATTAAATTAATGTTAACATTTTGCCTTGCTCAAAAGGTGGCCTTATGTGACGTAAAGCTTGAGTTATTTGTACAATCAAACTGAATTAGATGTTCTCTGTTTTACTCATTCATAAGTGAGTTTAACACTGCAGGCGACGGCACTTGTTTTCTCTTGCTTAAGAGGGTTAAATGAGGTTGCATTTTGTTTCGCTCTACTGACTGTCATCTAGTTTGCAACAACAAATCATAAATGTTAAGGTGGTTTGGGTTCATTGACAGACTGGACAGCAGCGAAAAATAGAACACACCTAGATAGATAGGCAGGCAGACATGCACACACATTTCAGTAAGTGTTACCTCCTCTGGCCTCTCCTGGCTTAGTGTGCCGTGCCATGTCGTGCCTAGCCGTGTGTTGTGATGCGTGATCTAGTGGAGCTAACGGAAGCACATGTGTTGTCTGCTAACTCTGATTAATGTAACAGACTAACAGACTATACTCCCCCTTCTCTCTCTGGCTTATGTTTTTCACTGGCTGCCCTGCTGTCCTGGCTTCCCCTCTTACATGTATGTCTGCACTCAGTCTATGTTTAAAACCTGGGCCTTGAAAAAGATGAGAGAGTCATTATATATAGCATATAGTGCATTGGTGTCTATAAAGTAAACAATGTTTAAATGGGTTGGGTTAAAATTGTACAAAACTAGCTGGGTGGGGGTTAGTGGAACACTTGTCGGTGATTGGCTGGAACATTATTTGTAGTATTTTGGTGCACAGCCTGTGCCCCTAGTGTTTGTTTGACGTTTACGACTCCTGTGTTGTCTCCCGAGACCGCACTTTTTCACAGTGTATTCAAGGGGCAGGCAGTTAGCCATTTAAGGAGAGATGCCTACGATTTGAGACAAAAATTAAATTGCGCTGAAACCATGCATGAACTCATAGAGCATCTTTTAAGCTAGTGATTTAACAAATTGGGTTGCACCATTGAAAACATAATGCCTTAACTTTAGTAATGTGTAAATTGATTGCCAGAAAGCATCATTAGAGTCGTTGAATTAAAAACAATTAACAATGTAAACAGGTAGTTATTGTAGCATCAGAAGCTCTTAACATACACAATGACCCAAAAATGAACAGTTTAAAGGGTCTGTTAAACCCAACTGACAATTCTTTGTAAATGCAGGTATGAATTTGTGTTGAATATGTTTTAGAGCTAGTAGTATTCATGCAGTTTAGAATGAGTGGGACATATCAGATTATGCTACCCTAACAAATATTATTAGTCATTTAGTGTAAAGTTACTGGCATAAGCATTGTGTCTTGTTTTATTTTAGTGAAATGTAATTGAAAATAGTCCCAGTTTAAATTCCATTTAGAATAAGTATCAGGTCAGATATGTCGACCATATTGCCATTTTTTTACGCTTCCATCTAAACAGGTCATACATTGTCAAGCTTATGTTAGTTTTGTCAGTTGGTTCAGTTAGCTATGCAACTGTGATATGACTTTTTGTCTGCAGGAGACAATCGACAAGACAACTTCAAGGCTCCACACAATCCTATACTACACAGCATACTCTTGACTACAGCACTTCTTCTCCATTTTGCTTTCTGTGTTGCTCTTGATATTAAATTAGGCCTCACTTTTCAGTGCCTCTGATATTGACTGTGAAAAGCTACCTGGCTGCAGTCGCCAGGCAGTTCTGGAGACAAGCATATAGCTAACTTTAAGAAAATACATTAAGATAAGTAGGCTGATTGGTTGACTCCCACATGACCAAACCCCCACACACACACACGGAACTAAATGGACACAGCCAGTGTTCTGCCTGCTGCTCCTCAGGCTAGTTGTTTGTTGTTGTGTGGGCTGTGCCGTGCCGTGCTGTGCTGTGCCTTGCTCTGTGTTTGGATGTGATTTGATGCGTGGCCAAGTGCCGGTCGAGGCAGCCATAGGTGATTCTTTCCCTGCCACTGCCCTTTCCATGCTTCCACGCAAAGGAGCAAGTGAGGTAGGCGGCCAGGCAGACAGGGAAGGCAAGAAAAGAGAGGATAATATAACAGGATGGGAAGAAGGGAGGGCAGGCAGTCAGCCGACAAACATGCAACCCTGGATTATACAGGGGGTATAAACCCTCACTTTATTGTAGTACCAAATGTTTATTACTGCCTCCATGGCTCCATCTCCCCTGTGACACCTGGTTCAAACCCATTCTTCCTGCACCTCGTCTGCTCTGCTGAGTTCCTCTTGATTTTCTGTTATTTTATTTTTTATTTTTTTTTACTGTTACTGATCATTTCAACCTCTGCTGCCTGCCTGCACACACACATACTTCATCACACACACACACACACACACACACACACACACACACACACACATTTCATGTGTGTGCAATTGACTGGGGATTCCTATGTGCTACTCTTCCATAGATACAGCAACCCAGAGACTGGCCATGTCACACACTTTGATTCATCCACTCTACAGTACAGTATGCCGCTGATCTGTCTGCCCCCTCCCTTCACTCCTCTCGCTACTCGCACGCCAGACCCCCCCTCCCTCCTTTGCACTTCCCTTTATCCCTTGTGACCGCTTCCACCCCTCCTTTTTCACTCCTCCACACACACCCAGATACACACACATACACACCCAGATAAACAGACATAGAAACATATTATTTCACAAAGACACGCACACTGTGCCGTGGTCAAGGAAATACTTAAAATATTCACACACACATCTACACTCATGCACTCACTCATGAACACACACTTGTCATGTGATGTGTGGTGCACCAAGGGGTCCAGATAAGTCGAATCTCAGTGTTGGCTCTCGCTACACTGAGCACCACAGGGGGCCTTTATTGTCGCAGAAATCAACAAAGCCACAGTCACGAAGCGCAGTCTCGATCACACACACAAACACAAGCGCACACACACTCACAAGGCATTTTAACGCACACACCGTCAACACAAAAAACAAAAAAGCTCACATGCACACAAACTGACAAAAGCTCACAAAAACATTCTCGTTTTGACACGCAAAGACAAGAGCACAGCTGGACAATGTTTTCAGTGGGACACACACACTCCACAAGCTCTCACGCACTGTCACAGACCAAAAAAGAAAACAGTTTCGAAAAATTAGGGGGGGGGGAACAAGGATAGTTCCCTCAACTGCTTAATCCCTTCTTAAATGCTTGCGTGATCTATCTGTGAAATCACAGACATTATAGACAGACAGAGAGAGAAGCCGGATGATGTGCCAGCTAAGCAGATAGAAATGGGCACGCATTTGGTAGATTGAAAGAGGAAGAGTTTGAAATAAAAACTTTAAGAGGATCCAGGTATGATGTGAGGCAGCACTCCTGCCTTTGTTTTCTTCTCTCTATCCGCCGCCCATGATCATATCACTTGATTTAACCTAATCCTACTGCCTCTAATCCTCCAGGCACCCAAAACACCTAAGTGCCATACATCACAGCATCTTTCAACAGAATTCACTGGGCGCCAAATTGTGCCGCAAAATAATATTTCTGTGACTGCGTTTGTGAGCGTGGGTTGTAGTTTTTCTTGCCTCTGCTTTCCAAAATCACACAACGGTATTTAGGTTTTTCAAATACTGATGATTAGAAAACAAATTGTTTAGTCTATCTGATTGTGAAGATCTGTCGGGGTCTGCTGCCTATAACACTACACACTACATGTTTCTGCCTACGTATAGCCTGCATAATGTCTCTCCTTTGTCAAAAGCCTTGACCTTCTACTTATCTGATAAATGCAACTAAGTGACAGATATTTTTTTTGCCTAGGTTGTGGCTAGGCGGATATATTGACTGATCTGTTGATTGTTAAGTACCAAGCAATTGCACTGCAGAAGCCAGAGATATGTTTAATGGAATTTAGAAATACCCATAGAAACACTGGAAAAGCAGGCTTTGCAAACGGGTCAGTAGTAACACAAAGAAAAAAAAGGTAGAGGAGCTGTTTGATGCTGAAAAGTGAGAACATTTAATCTGGTAAAAGAACAAAACTCAATCCAAGACTTTTTTTGTATCATTAAGTACCTGCTTTTTTTTGTCAAAAAACGAAGTACTATACTCATAATAGCTCTTCTAGCTGCTTTTAAAAGGACTGCACTTCAAAACATACCACAAACATGTTATGTTTCCTATTGCATTCATTTTTTTTTAAATTTTTTATGTGGAAACTGCGTATTTTTGGTGTGTGTGCACAGTGCATGCTTGTGTGTGTAAGTGGTTGCATCAGTTTTTGGTCATGGAATGCATGTTTGGGTGTGTATAAACATACATGTGGGTGTGTATCTGGTGCCTGCATGTATGTGTGTGTAACATGAAAAAGGTCTGTGTTCGTGACAGAGACCCAGCCCTGGTGTTTTGATGGTCCAGATGGGTCAGGGCAGCTGTAGCTGAGGAGGCGGAGGTGGACAAGGAGGAGGAGCAGGGAGATAAGGAGTACAGGCGAAAAAGGTTGTTTAGGAAGAGGAGAAGAAAGAAGAAATGGACAAAGTGGAGAAAAAAGGATGCTATGAGGAGATGGAAGATTAGTAAAAGATGAAGGAGGTGGCGTGAAAGTAGCAGCAGAGAAGTTGGGAAAAGAGATTTTTTTATGTGTCTTGTCAGCAATAGTGGCCCATCTCAACCCTCAGTACATGAGACAATGAGCGCAGACATTTGCTCACACACACGCAGACAGTCAGGGAGTTAAAAAGGCATCACGTAAATTAATTATGTTTCTCATCTTGGCAAGACACCAGCCACCCACAGCATGCCCCCACCCTGTCGCCCCACCTGCACCCTCCGCACCACTCCACTCCTCCTAAATGTTTCACATCAGGCGAGAGGTAATAGCCCCATGTTTTATTGATGGAGCACTGAGGAATTGTGGTGATAACATGGATTGTTGAGGGGGTCCAAGTCACAAAACACATACTCACTCACTCACTCACTCACTCACTCACTCACTCACTCACTCACTCACTCACTCACTCACTCACTCACTCACTCACTCACTCACTCACTCACTCACTCACTCACACACACAGCAGACTTGGTACCTGTTAGCTGTAGACACAAGCCGGAGGTTCATGGCCCTATCTTGTACCCATCGCAGCACAAGGAAAAGCTCGACGCAAGTGTCTTTGCTAGTTCAAGACCAATGCAATGTCAATTTCCATCCAGCGCCCACATCGTTTAAATAGCAAATGCACCTGCGCCTGTCTGTGCACCAATGGGCATGCTGGTCTTACAGGGAGGTGTATTCAGGTGCATTCTTGGTAGATTGCCACCTCGAGGGAGTGGAAAGTGATCATGCCATTGACCAACAAAAACCTGGTCCAAAGTCAATAATGCAGCATTTCATTGTTATTTTAACACCTGCTTCACCTCGTGGAGTTTTGGTGGCGTAGTGCTCGTGCCATATATGATCTACTCGTGAGCTTTCATTTAATGCACAAGCAGATCAGTTTCCTTTCCTGAAAATCTCTCCTTCCTGCTTAGCAAATCCGCCATCATAATAGCAATGTGCCAAGGTACAAACACGCCTGGCTTTTGAAGGGAATAAGGGATGACACTGATTGTTTTTTTGCATGTTACGCCCAAAACACACCTATTATTAATTAATATAAGTACATCCCTTTTGAACCATGCGCATGGCGCACAGACCCTTTTTTCCACCGTTAAACTAGCAAAAATGAATTTGTACACGCCCTAACCGCACCTTTGCCAGGCGCTTTACGCTGTGCGCTTAGATTGTTAAAATAGGACCCTCTGTTACGGTAAGAGGTGGCTGATTAAATGTTTAATAAGATTGTAACTACTACATCACTGATGTACCCTGAGGCATTATACATGTTTTGCCTAGTTAGAAATAGCATGTTTGACTTTTTAATAAACTCTTTTGTAATAGATATTTATTAACTCTGTATATTTTAGAATAATCAGTACCAGATTAATTAAACCGAGTATAAGAGCTGTATGTGTCTTGAAATGTAACCTTTTGGCAACAGTCTAGCATGCTAATGGAGTCAATCATGAGTCAGAATGAAAGAGAGACACAAGAGAAGCCATAGAAGTGATGTGTGCACTAGAGGACAAAGATGTTTTGTGTGTAGAACAGAAGCATCTATTGGCTACTTGCATGAACATTTAAAAGACAACGTAACGTTTTTCCTCCTCCTCCCTCATTTTTTCACTCTTTTTCTATCACTTCCTTGTTTCATTCAAACCACCCTTGTCTCTCTCCTCCTCCTCTTAGGTAGTAGTTGTCTGTGCGTGTGTGTTTGTGAGACAGCCTGTGGAGGGGTTAGTTTTGTGGTTTCAATGCTAAGTGAACGTGTCAGTGCCCAGGGCAAGGGGTCTCCCTGAGGGGCCAAACTCAGTCACGGGAGCACACAGCCAGCTGGTGGCACAGCCATTCTGCCCTCAGTGTGTGTGTGTTTGTGTACCATTGTGTGTTGAGAGGGTGAGTTTCCTGTCTGTCTCAAGATGCTTAAATGAGTAAATTTGCTTTTGTATGCATCTGTCTATGCCTGTCCCTTTATTTGTACCTGCGTACATGTTTGTGCTTGTGTGGGTTTTAATATGCATGTTTGTCAGTCTCTACGTATTTGTGTGTGTGTGTGTGTGTGTGTGCGTGTTTCTGTGCATTTCATCTGCCCTTGTGTGTCAAACAATAGCTAAGGCATGATTCAGCCCTCAGGTCACTTTAACATTTTGTATTGCCCACTTGTCTGTCTTCATGACTGCATCACACACAAATGTACATGCATAAGCATTTTGGATAACATTCAACCCCACTCACACACTTAGTATTTTCTTATTATTTCCCTGGTGATTGTCATTGCTTGTGATATGTTGTTGCTAGTGCACGTTTTCTGGGTTTCTCATGTACAGTACTTTTGGAGTGTATTTACCATGTCTACAAGCATGACAGATGTGCTCTATTTGAACCTTTTATAAGATGTTGGATCTTTGTGTCAAATATCGGTTTTATCTATAGACGTATGTACGCTTGTAATTTTTAGGGGAGGCAATTTTGGTCAGTCTGACGGCCGGCTCGCCGCTTTGGTCCAGACCGGAATATCTCAACAATGTATGCCATTAGTACAGTTTTGTACAGACATCCATGGTTCCAAGACAAAGAAGAAATATTACTTCTAGCGATGCTGTAGACCCTTAGCATTGTTATTTGCTTGCATCAGATCTAAGTGTGTGCAGCCTTCTCCTCTTGTACCTCAGCATTTACTGTGTGAATTGCTTTAAAGTGTTACTATTGCTGTCTTTCTGTCTGTCATGACAACTAGAAGACAGATGCCCGCTGTCCTGAAGACATGAGGCAGACATAATCTGCACCCTCACCTCACATGGATAGACAAGAAGGCCCTGTGATGGGAACAGAGAGAGAGAAAGTTCTATGTAGTCAATGGAGAATCTGAGAGAGAAGCTCTATCTTCTTAAATGCGTCACCTGTCAATCATGTGTCACATCAAAAGCACTTGCAAGTGTTGCTGCATGTTTTGTCTGCCTGTCTTGTCTACCACCCTGTCATTCTGTTTGACTTCTCTCTTACCATAACGAAGAAGGAAACAGAGGGAGAAAGCGAAAAGACAGCAAGGATTCATTCAATCAAAGCCATTTCAGTATCTTTTAGTACTTTTAAAGGAATACACCACCATTGGTTGAAATAGGGCTTATCACAGTCTCCCATAGCTGTAGATAGGTGAGCCAACTCATTTTTTGTCTCAGTGCTTGCATTGTTTTAGTCCGATGCAACACCGGCGCTGCTAGTTAGCTTAGCGTAGTGAATGGAATCCTATGTTGCCAGTTAGCATTTTGTGAGTAAAGGTGAGCCAACAAAAAAACAACACCAACCTAATTACTTCTTGTGGTCTGCGTATTCACAACGAGTACAAATAGCAATGCAGATTAAGACTAGACGATTTCCTAGGCAGATATTGATATTGGGTGGAAGCACAGCCAAAACCCTACTACATTGCGCCAAGATATTACGCCAAAAACAAAAAACATCACTACCATAAGTCTATGTTGCTGTGGGCCTGGGGGCAAAAGGGAAAAGGTTATGCGGTCAACAAAACAAATTAATTAGTTCATTTTTAGAGCATAAATGTCTGGTCTGAATGTGGCACTGGAGAGAAGGCCTTGGCAGAATCAAAATCAATAGGTTTCTTATCCTGTCATTAGTTTTTGAGATAATTTGGTCACAGTCAAAACAAGTGGATGGCAAATGGACATGGCATTTATGTGCCTTAACAGCAGTAATTAAATGATCTGTTCGGTTACTCTTCCAAAGAATGTCAGCTTTGTTTGCACGTGTCTTTCACCTGGTTTACATCATGTCGCAGTCATCATGTCAGCTTTCTAACATGGGAGCTGTCAGCATGTCATCCAAATATCAGCTGCCTCTCTGCCACATATCATAAAGATAAAAGCTCAGGGATGTGATCTTATCCTTTTATAAGCTTGAAAGAAGTAACAGCTTGGAGAGAACACACCAACATGCACAGAGAAAGAAAGATCATTTTGGGAGATGTTTTTTTTCCAACAGACAGCAGTAAAAACAATATCTGAAGGAGGTATTAGAGTATCTTTGAACTGCTGACAGATAAAAAAGATGTTTTTGACACCAGTGCGTGATGGATAATGAGGACGGTAGTTTTCAGACCTAAATGTTTTCATAGACAGCTCTGATACTTGATTTGTAAAGGTTCTATACAATAAACTATTCAAAAGTGAATGCTTTTTCTACACTCAACCTCCTCCAAGATAGTCATTATTAATTTCACTTGTTTTTGTTTTCAACAAATTGTGTATCCAAATACAATACACAATTTATATGGGCTCTTAATGCAAAAATATGATGATAGTCATCATGAAAACAAAAAAAATATATTGTTTATGTTTCTGTTTAGAGTACGTATATATTAGTGTGTATATATTAGTGTGTGTATATATTGTTTGTTGTTTTGTATGTGTAAGCACATTGTGAGCAACTATGCTCCAAAGAAAAATTCCTCGTATGTGTCCTCATACCTGGCCAATAAAGATGATTCTGATTCTGATGATGATAGTCATCATGAAAACATTAATTGGTAATGTGACAAGGGCTGGGAATTTTTTTTCTCCACAAAACCCTATAAAAATAAAGCGCAATACACTTACAATAAACCTGCCTCAAACTTCAACAAAGAAAACCTTGTAAGTCTCATATCCATTTTGATAAATCTGCTAGCCAACTCTACCTATACTTGAATATTCCCATAGTATTAAAGAAAATAGCACCAGTGATAGGCTTTGCCTTTTTCAAAATGAGTTGTGTTCTTTCTTATTTTGGCCAGCCATTTGTTTTAAAGGTCCAGAAAACTTTTTTTTTTAATCAACTATGAGAATTGAAAGTGGGCAGTGATCAATTGAAAAAAGATGAAAAAAAATCTAAATTTAGCAACATTTGCATCAGAATCTGATGAGGTTGTTTGCTTATGCTTAATCAAATCTGATCACAGTTTATGAGTGTTTAACTCTTAAATAATACCAAAGTATGTGGTTTGAAACCAAGTTGTCAGAGGCTTTAAATTTCAGACGTTTTGTAAATAGTCTGTGGTTACTTCTAAATTATTATTATTATAATTATTTTTAATTTTAATTTTTTTTAAAGATTATTTTTTGAGCATTTTAGGCCTCCATTTCCACAGGACAGATGAAGACATGAAAGGGGAGAGAGAGGGGTAATGGCATGCAGCAAAGGGCCGCAGAGGAGCAAACCTCTACATGTGTGCGCCTGCTCCACCAACCGAGCCAACCCGGCCACATTATTATTATTATTATTATTATTATTATTATTTCCAACAAATTGTGTTTATTCTCAGATGGAGCGCAGTGAGACGGCGTGTTGCTACTGCGGTGTAAGCTACTTCATTTTCAACGAGTTCCATCAGCTCCACACTCGACTGGCTCAGTTGGAGGAAGAGCTCCAGGAACTGAGAGAGACCACCCAGAGAGAGAAGGCCCAGCAAGAGGCACTGGAGCTGGGCAGGCTGGAGTGGGAGAGGGCATTTCACCTGCAGGTCCAGAGACAGACAGAGGACGAAGAGAAGCGCATAAGAGACGAGCTAGAAGAGAGGAACAAAGACACAGTGAGAGCTCTGAAAGAGCAGTTTGAACAAAAATATGAGAAGCAGAGGCGGAAGATGAAAGCGTGGCTTCAGAAAATCAGTGAAGAAAAAGAGAGACAACTTAGAAGACAGCTGGGAGACTTGGAGGCGGAGACACTATGGAAGCAGCAAGAAGAGCTACACAGGATGACCAAGGAGCGAGAGAAAGTTCTGAGTGACGCACTTCAAAAGGCCAATAAAGATTTAGACGAGCTGAGAAAATACTTCCAACAGCTGGAAGAGAGGTGAGGTTTGCATGTGTTTGTCTGTGCTTCCCGTCCATAGTGTGAAATGATCTCTAATGCCAGGCTTCATGTGGGCAATTATCCTGTGAGTCACGCTGTTAACACAAAAACATACAAACTCACACTCAGACAAATCAGACATGTATCCCACTAGCTGGTGTGTGTCTGTGAATCTATGACCTTGGTGTATAATTATGCATTCCACTGTCATCTTCAACGCCTCACATACTGTACATTACCTAGAAAAGGGCAAATAGATATACTGTATGAGGCTTGGTAAAACGTCTGGGTTTTTGAGGAAGTGATTTAATTTGATTTCTGTGAAACAAGACTGTTTTACAGAATTTATTATTATATGGGTATGTTTATTGGAATTGTTTTGCTCAACAACAAACTCATGCACATTGTAGTAAGCAAAGTCTGACTTAATATGGGAGGAAATGGTGTGTTTGTGAACACAATATTTAACAAGCATTTTTAGCAGAGAATTGAAAACATTTCTTATATTTAGCTAAAACGTAAGAAAATTAAATCACATTGCTGCGTGTCCAGAAAGGATACATGAGGGGGCAGACATTGTTTTAGTTTCAGGATGTGTGGAGGTGTTAGGTCTACAAAAGATAACACTTTCAGTTTCACAATGAAGCAAGAAATAAATGGTTATGAATATTATCCTGTAGAGTCCATGCTAATTGTCTTCTAACTGTCTGCTAACTTAATTTGCCGATCTCGCTCTGTCTGAAATTATGCTTGTTCGAGATGAACTGCGCCTCGTCTATAAAGTGGACGAGAGCAGGCAGCAGCAGCATGGGGCGGTAGCAAAAGGCTGTGGTAAAGTCGGACCGTTTCTAGCCGATTCCTGCCATAGACAGCCTTCATGCTGAACAGGAAGTCATAATAACATCCTGTTATGTCCGATTTGATAAAATGTTAACCCATATATCATTTTGTACACAGTCTTCAATTGTTTTTATTAAGACAGAGTAGCTGTCACAATTCTCTGCATGTGATCTGTTGCAGATGTTAATAAAAAACAGACTGTATATGATCCATGATCTGAACAGATTTTAGTCTCTCTGATTTCTTAACGTCACAATCAGCCACACACGTGTTCTGAGTCAGCTGTTAGCGGACCAACATGCTCTGGGTCCGCCTGGGTCTTGCAGTAGGTGAAAAGCAACTGTCGGTATCCAATCTGTGCTTCCTGCACGATCCGTCATGTGCATGCTCGCTGCTAACTGGCAGTTAGATTCAGTCTAAAAAAAGTTAACTCAAACTAAACACTGGGAAAAGCAGGCTACAGCTAAATTAAGACTTTACAGTAATAACTATAATTGACTGTATTTTAAAGGAGCACAAGTAAAGTAGAACTGACCTAACAGATGTTATATATTTTAACAGTTATTTTCAGGTTTTATTTTGAGTCTTTTGAAGTTATTACATACTATCTCAGTTAGTGGTTAGCCAAATTAGCTAAACGAACGTTAGTGTCCCGGTAGAGGCCAATGGCAGATTGCTACAACTACGAGCGTGGAACAGGCCGTGCAGTGTTGTAAATCCTTAAAACAGGATTTTCATCTGCTCATGTGCAAACATCTTGTGCATGTGCAGGACTGATCATGCAGGCAGCACAGAACGGCTACCGACAGCAACAGCTCTGCCTGCATTTCAAACCTGCGGCCACCTTATTCTCGTGAGATTATCGTTGACCATGTGTGCATGACGTCAGAGCAAGTCGCGATCAAGTTGAACACAAATCTAACTGTCATGTAACATGCAGCGATTGCCGGTGATTCTGCGCAGACCTTCTGTTCATCTAGAAAAAACCTAATATATTTCTCTATGACCTGCACCGTGTTGCTGGGTATGTTTGTTTTCTTCAGGTTGCTGCATAAACAATGAAACTATCCCCACCTTTTTCTGTTTAGTTTTCACCCTGGGACAATCCTCGGCGTCCAGCAAGCGCTCCCATTATCGAGCGTCAATACGCTGCGTCATTGCTCTGAGCAGCCATCTTAGAAAAAGTTGTCATTGGCTATCAATACGTCAATCATGGCAGTTGTAGCCAATCACATTCCCTTTCCAACGGTATATAGCATGATAGGAAGATCTAACTGGAGCCAGTCCAAATGCGCAACAAACCTAAGTCCCGCCTCTCAGAGCAGGCACATACATGTGAATTATGAAAAAAAAAATGTGTGAATGAATCTAAAAAGGTTTTGTAAGTAATTTTAAGTCTTTTGTATGTTTGACTAATAGCATAGAAGTGATAAAAAGTATTTAGACCAAAATAACTATTTTGAACCATGTTTGAACTGCTGTAGTCTATGTTGTGTTTTAATTAGCGCTGTGAGTGCTGTGAACACGGTATTTACGGCTTTAACGGAAACCCATTAAAATGAGAAAAATAATAGGACAAAAAGAAATCAAGGGACATTTAGAATAGATAAAATTGTGCGATTAATTGCAAGTTAACTATGACATTAATGTGATTAATCGCAATTAAATATTTTAATCGTTTTACACCACTATTTTTAATCACATGCTAATCCAGCACATTTTCGGAAACTAGAAAAATTTAGGTTTCAAATGAAGCCTTATACATGCATTTTGGCCTCACAGTTCTTCTTTTATAAAATTTTCCCTTTGGGAAAGGGAAATAGATGAAAATCAAGCAAAAAGAGGTCGATTTAAACAGGAATATAGTAAGTAGTAAGTAGACACAGCCAATGTCTATGGCATGTGCACTACTTTTTAGCTAACAATCCCACAATGCACTTTGTAGATTAAATTACTGTTATCTGACTGACAGTTGCCTACACGATGCATAATGATTCGTAAATGTTCAAAATCTCAATTTACTGCCCACTACAAAAGAAACTACTGATTTTCTATTATATGGGAAGTAGTAAATGAGGGAGTGATTTTGAAGACAGGGAGAGCTGATGAAAACTGGTGGAAGTTAAAGGAACATTGCGTAACATTGGATTTTTTCGCAATTTGGCACTCCGACAGTTTCAGTGTACAATTCACTTCTACACCACTGTCGTAATTATGGACAGCTGTACACATGCATTTGTTATGAATACGTTACTTATGATTAAAAAAAAACTAGGGGGTTAACAACTTTGCTAACGCAGCCAAACATCAAGCTAGTGCAACAACACAAATGTCAAAGCCAGGCTTGAACATTCAGCATGGATTGGTTCATAGTTGATATTTTACTTTCATCTTTGCTGTGTTTGTGTGTTCTGTATGAGCAGGGCACAGCCGGTATGCTCATATGGCTAGCTGGGTTTCGGGTTGTCCATATGTTGTTGTGTGTATTGTAGACTGGTGAGCCAATCCGCTATCTGCTCTAAAGTAAGCTGATTATCCCTCACATACACTGCCCACATATATTGAGCCAAAAACACACGCAAACACACAAATAAACACGTACTGCACACTGTGTGCTCTGGAGCCTTGGGGTCAAGCGTAGGTCAGGAGGTCAGAGTTCAGTCAGATAGTGATGCACAACATAGTGATGTGTGAGAGGCCAGCATGGACTTACAGCAGTGGATTCTCTCCTGCTCTTTTTTTCATTGTTTCTTTCTTTGTTTCTTTCTTTTTTGTGCTTTTTGTCTTTTTATCTCTTTTTCTGTCTTTCTTTCCTTTTCTTTAACTCTCTACAGTATCTCTGGCTTTATATATCTGCCTTTTCAAGATGCTTTGTATAGTTTGCCTTATTTCTCTGTATACTGTATATCTCAATGTTCAACTGCTTTAAATATGCAACATTTATTTTATCATTTGAATGTATCTATCATATTATAATCTAACTAGTTTTTTTACTTTCTTTCACTTTCTTCTCTAATACAGTAATATAGTATGCGAGTGGGAGTTAATGAGAATGTTCTGAATAGCTAGCTACGCAGCAGGAGTGTGACTCTCTTGTTATGTAAGATGTATTCATGATTGACAGCCATACCCTCCCTTACTGAGAGACTTAATACAGCCTTAGTTGGGAGATTATGTAATCTTCCATTAAAGGGCTTTTGTTTTTTACAGGAATGGATGTAAATGTTTCTAGCCAACAGTGTACTTATTTTTTTTTTTCTCATACTGTTTTGAGACTTTGAGACTACTGCCAGTTTTTTTTTTTTTTTTTAGAGATCCTGATATTGACCTACACCTGCATATTAAAAGAAAAAGAAATCCAAAAATGCTTATGCATGCTGGTGTGTGGATGACAGGTGTATGACAGAAGAATGCAAGGTGAGATGTAGGGCTGAATGTGTGATGTGTTTTAGCATTGACATTGCGATGTGCGCATGCGTGATAGTCACATTGCAGGACGTTGCGACGTTGATGCTAATCCTTTTTTGCTGATAGAAAAATAAACTTTCACCGTTCTCCGTTTACATGATTATTACCATCTGACTCTTCCCCTTTAAGACAGGTAGCCACGTGGGCAACTTGTGTATGTGACATTAGTCCAACAGGGTTTGTTATAGGAAGTGAGGCTCTCCGTGTGTAGAAAAATACTGTAGGCATCAGCTGCAGTTGATACAGTGGTGCGCATAGGTTTGATGGGTAGTCAGTGAAGCTACAGTAGTCAGTGTTTTATGTTTGCTGGAAATATGAACTAAATCACCTGATTAATGCAACATAATCACAACGTCTCCCGGCAATTTTCCCCCGCAGAAAGCTGCTACCAGCCAGGCTAAAGCCAACATGGTTAGCCTAAAGAAACAAGGGGTCCGTCTGTCCCAACTAACATGGTTCGGAGCCGCGACACTGGAAACGTAACACTAATCCATTACTGAAGCTTGTGTCTGATCTAACATCATTTACACTGATTTAATTGTTCTTGGATACACAGAGTTTGTTGCTAGTGCGCGTGACATGCAGGTCTGATCGATTTATCAAACTAACAAGCTGTCGACAACAACCTGAAATTTAGAGGAAGCAACATGCAGTCACTGTCATTCACGTTAGCCTGGATTAATTATTATATGAATACAATGGTGTCATGCTAGTCACTCAGCGTATTTCTACCTAATTTCCCTCCAAATCACTTCAGAAGAGTAACGTTAGTCACAGCGCTTACTTGCTTTGGTGTTTGTAAAACATTAAAGTTCAACAAAGAATGGGTCACATTAGAAAAGATCCTTTTTCAGTTTTTTCTTCTATGTAGATGCACTCCCCTACAAAATGACCGCAGTTCTCGAAAAAGATTTATTATTTCCAAATAGAGCTATTTATGTCATCTTTTAAAAAATATTTTTTCTTTTTTCAAATCGCAATATATATCGCAGGGGGAAAAAATATCGCAATGTCAGATTTTTCCAATATTGTGCAGGCCTAGTGAGAAAGGCAGTAATGTGCAGCATGCAATTAAATCTGAATTTTAAATCTCACCTGCTCGACAAGTTTAAACATGGATGAACTGGAGATATTTTGATCTGCTGAAGAAAAAGAGAGGGGAGGTGAAGGAGAAAGAATAGACATATTATCGTCATATTAGAGTTATTAGTCTATGATTTATAGAGTTCATGTCAACAACCCAGTAGGAATTTTTACTTTGATATCCAACTTGATTTCAAAGTTTCTCAAATGCAAATAGACAAGAATGTCTCACATTGTCCATTAATCAAGATAAGTGCACGTGTGCAAATCTGCCTATAGCTCATTTACATATTTCAGGGTGTGAATTACACTCATTAATAGTAACTAAGAAATATACTGAAATAAAAATAAGAAAACAACATTAAAAGGGAGCAGTTTCTTTTTTTTAAATTTGAAAGTTTTAAGCCTGCTTCCATATTTAAGGCTGGTAAGTGTGGTTCATAGTTAGTTAATTAAGCTTCACCAATCTTCTCACTCATTCTTTGTACAGCAAGCCATTTTGGAGGATCTAAGAGGACCAATGGGTTTCATATTGTGTCTGTATTATATGATGGTCTGTAATATGTGATGTGTTCTACTTTCTTTGTTTCTGTCAAGTTCTGGCAGCAGATTCTAAACAAGTTGCAGTTTTTTAAAGATGTTCTTTGATGAAGGAACGCATTAGGCTGTTCTGTTGTAGACCTGAGTCTATGAATAGTGCCAGATTCTAGTTTGAAGCAACACCCTGCCTACACAGAATGTGTTTCAAACGCTTTATTCTATCGTCCATCTCACACTTATCTAACGGAACAGATATGCTTTTATCTTAATCATTACAGGACTGACGATGCTGCTGTTACACTGATGATGTGCTGCTCTTGCTACACACTTATAGACCTGTTATCTCATTTAATCAACATTTTCTATCATATGCTGTTCACCTCATTTAAGTTGTTGCAACAGGCTGTAAACCATCATTATGGTTTCCACACCATTTCCACTCAAAACAGTTTTTGCCTCCTCAGCCAACAAAAGGTGATTACAGGTTACTTGTAAACTTTAAAAGCTAAACCTAATTAAATATGATAAGGTATTGGGAAAGATTCAGACTTTGATGAGGGGAATAAATAATACAAATAAAGTATACATTATTTTTAGGGTTAAAACCCAGAAGGGGTAGAACCCTATTGATTTTGCTCAGATTTATTATTCGTCGTCTTCCGCCGCGGCTCTAATTGCTTAGTTATTTGAGTTCTCACTAAAAAACATGATGATAATTTGTTTTATTGTCATAACAGTAATAAAATTTATAAAAATACAAACTTAAGATAATGAAACTTAAAGTGCTTTAAACAAAAACACAATAACAGAAAAAAAAATTAAGTGTTGCCAACAGCAACGCTGTTGAGTGTCCTCTGGTGAACAAACTATGCAACGGCAACACGCCAACATGGTTGACCAGCCGTTTATTGTCATTATTCATTTATCAGAATCATTTTTTATTTATTTTTTATTGGCCATTATAAATGCTGATAGGATAGTTTTTCTTTGTATCTGTTTAGATTAATTGTTGGGAAATATCAATGTCAATCAAAACTAACCACGGGTAAAAAGGGCCCTTTCTTTAAGACACTGTTAAACAGGTATGGATAGACAGAGCTCATCTAACTGAAGACAGGTTGGAACATATCATGTACTTGTGCACATGCTTATGGTGTTGAGCAAAGCATCTGGAAATGAATACGCTCTGTTTGTTTCACTGTGCGTGTGCGTGTGTGCGCGTGCATGCGTGCGCATGCGCGCACACACCTGTATACACCTGCAATGAATTGTTTTGTCAAAAATGTTACTTGGCAGTTATGAATTATGAATCATAAAACCACACACACACACACTTGATTGTAACTGATAAGAAGACTTGCAGGTGGAAGAGTGAAGTAAAGAGAAATGATGGATGACAAACGCATCCATTTGTAACAAGGAAGTACTTCTTGGCAAATTAGTTATGTACTCATGTGGTTTTATTTCAATATTTATATCTAGCAACAACAGAAACAATACACAAACACTAGAGATGCGTTCCATTGCCCGCAGAACTCGGAAGACACAAATAAGACAGAAGTGCTAATAACTGTACGTTACTCCAGCTTTCATTATTGTTGATGCACAGAGCAGCCATGTTGGGTTATTGGCTCGGGGTACTGCCTGGTTGTCTGGGTTCCGAGCTCGGAAATCCGAGGTCAGGGGGCATGTTTCCGACTTTGACCTCAGAAACTCCTAATTACGAGTACAAATGGAATGCCTTCAAAGTCAGCATGTAAGGTATTACCATAGATCTAACTTCAAATTCACATTACCACATCAAACACACACACACACACACTACTATGTCTATGTTGTGTGTATTGTAGTTGCTTGGGAGGGAAATTCTCCCTGGTAGAAGATGACCTCTATTTAGCTCTTATGGTGGCTCAACTTTACTTTGGGGCTCATGACAACGAGATAAACAGAAACAATGATATTAATGAGTGTGTATCAATAACACACACACACACACACACAATATGACAAAGTTTATTTGGTAATCAACGGTAACATGTTCAAGCAGTAACATAGCAACCCACACATACAAATGAAACACAGACAGATGCGTTGCTTTTCTGAATTAGAATTGAAATTTACAAGCTGTAGGACAAAATGTATTTAGTTCATTCGCTTAGCCATAATATGATATCATTGTTTGTGCCTGTACTGTGTGTGTGCGCCTGTGTGCTGTTTTGATGATAACAATCATTGTTATGGCATCCCTGACATGGTTACCAGATAACTTGAAAACAAAATATGTATACGGACAGGTGTGACACTACACACACACACACACACACACATGTTTGGGTGTCGGTGTATCACATTCTAGTTGTGTTGTTTTTTTGGTCCACGTAAGATGGCTTTTAGCTTTGAATGCCCTGCCATTGTGTTGATTAAAAAAGTATTTTACACACACGGGCACGCACAGTGGGTGGACAGATGACACTTTGATATGGGTAAGCTTTTATGTCACTTCTAATGAGGACAGGAAATGCCAACACACACACTAGGGTTGCACAATATTGACAAAATGCAATATTAATTATGAATATTGCGATATCAATATTTATTTCGATATTTGTTAAACATATGTAAAATTACAAAATGCATAAAAATAGATTCATAACAAATTAAACAAGTTTTTTTTTTTTTTTTTTTACAATACAAGGTTTATTTCAACAAGTACAAATACTTTGTTACTGTACTCAAGTAGATTTTTCAGTTATTTTTACTTTACTATTTTTGTTTTGGCA
This sequence comes from Percina caprodes, assembly GCA_013375575.1. Lineage (NCBI taxonomy): Eukaryota > Metazoa > Chordata > Actinopteri > Perciformes > Percidae > Percina > Percina caprodes. The sequence continues at coordinate 186,366 of JABXJD010000108.1, read as the reverse complement.
ACTTTTTACTTTTACTCCTTACATTTTAACATGAATATTGGTACTTTCTACTCCTTACATTTTACAAAATTGGCTTGTTACTTTAGTTTTGTGCAAAAGCTCGTCTATCACGTGTGATTGTGAATAGCGGAGAATAGCGCGGACACGCGCCTCACACCGTGAGCGGGCGCGCACGCCACACAGAGAAAAAAGTGAGAGAAAAGAAAAAGAAACTAGCTGTCTGGAGGATAACCAGTTGAGCTCGTGTGTGTCTTTGAGAACTGTAAGTCATATTACTTATGTCAGTTCATTTAAGCCTGTTGTTGTATTGGTCTATATTTCTGGCAAATTTAAAAGTTAGCTTGTTTCTGTTCTTCACCTGTTACCTAGGTTAGACCTGGCTGTTGATTCGATATAATGGTGATTGTTGAACGTCCTTGCTCATTAAGATAATGTAATTAATAATGGGTTTATTGTTATTATTTAGCCTACTAGCATATATGATTCCTATGCATTGTGTATGGTAGCCTTTACAATGTTATTTATTCATTTTATTACCACACAAACAGCCATAGCAGAGCTACCCATGGCCATGTTTATACTGATGCTTGATTATAATAAAGCATCAACAGAGAGAAGTTGTCTCCGTCCGTGTTTTAACAGACACACCTGGGCCAAAGTTGGAAACCAGAATCAGCTTTAAATACAGTCCTAATCTAGTCCTCACTAAGTTTAAAATAATTTCACTGGAGTTAATTATTATTTTTGTGTCATCAATACCAAATTGAATCTAATTGGATAGGAATATACACAGACTTCTCACAGAATCACACTTGAATTCATATCTTGCTACTCGGTCAGAATCTTGGAGTCCCATTCTCTGTCACATAAATAAGCTATATGTTTTAGGCCTATTGGTAGACATCCATTTAAAATGTAGCCAATGGCAAATAAAGAGCCTTTTTCCCATGTCCACTGTATTTTCTCAGCGTGCTCTCTAGTAACATGTGTCTGGTCCAGGTAGTTTTGTCATTCGCAAGGCTACTTTTACTTTTATACTTTAAGTAAATTTCCAAGCCTCTACTTTGTTACTTTTACTTGAGTAGAGAAGTTAAATCAGTACTTCTACTTTTACCAGAGTATTTTTTATCTGTACTTCTACTTGAGTACAGGAAGTGAGTACTTTTGCCATCTCTGACTGACGGTCATATTAGACTGGGACAACCTGAATAAATAAATAATGACCACGTCTACAGAACAAGACATGTTTTACTGGTTGGACAGTATAAATATATATAAGGAGAACAGGACACATCTTTCTTCTCTGATTTGTTCTGTTTTGTTGTCTCTATCTATTTCTTTACTTACACTGTCACTCTGTTGAAATATGCACACACGTCACCATATGGTTTTTTACGTAATGGACCTGTGCGCTGACGTGCACTAACATGTGCAAGTGGCATGGTAACTGGCCAATAAAACATGATCATTATAACATTTCAAACACAACTAAGCCACACAGCACAAGGATGGGATGCAGCGCTTCACAAAATCAACAAAATATTGCATATTTTCAATATATTGCGATATATTGCAATCACGATGTTGAGTCGATATATCTTGCACTCCAACACACACTGACTCAAAAGTTAATTTACGTTAACTTAATAGATCTACATCAAATTCACCCTGACCAATGCCAAACGGACTGGAAAAGTAAATGCCTGACATGCATACGTGTGTTACAGCTCCAATGTTACATGTAATTTCAATGTGTGATCAAATTTGAGAGATGGTCTTTTGTGGTTGAACAAGGAATTACAATTACATTTGTTTTGGCTGTTTCTTTTGAAGGCACCATTGATGATTCCCGGTGTGGTTGTCCTAGAAAAATAATAACCGAGGCAGCAAAATGTTGTTGTACACATTGATACTTACACAGTAAACTATAAAAACAATGAAGGTAATAAAACATTGCAAACAATTAAAGCCAGTAAAGCAAAAAGGGGCCATAATGCTATTATTTTTAAATGGTAGTTGATTTGTATAATCAGATATGAAGTTAAGCAATAGTAAAATTACCATCACCCTTGAATCTTAGCCCAGTACTGGAACAAGGATAAACAGACAACATGTCACAGAACATTTTGTACAGAGTCTGGGGCTGAATATAAGCCTACTAGCTTTGTGACGTTGACCTTAAGTCTGAATCTGAAAATAAAGGAGCACGGAACTCTTTGACACATACCCACTCCATAAGAGGAAACATTTGATTCGGTAAGTCACAATAACACTGTGGCTGGCAGATCAGTGTTGTTGTTAGTGTGCATGAGTGTGCGTGTGTATTGCATGTCCTGATGAGGCAGTTGATTTGGGCTGCTGGTAGGGGGTACTCTAATCTGGCACGCACTCACTGGCACTGCGCTACCTAGTTATTCCACTGACAGCTACTGCCCTGGGAACAAGAGCTCAACCTCACGCACGCATAGCACACACAGATTCTCGTACAAAATACACACACGGAATTCACACACAAACACACACACACACACACACACACACACACCCTCTCAAGGCAATGTTCTTTCTGATCTTGCTTTGGGACTGGTGGGGACAGATGGGTGAACAGTGGGAGTCTGGGCTGCCATCACTCAAAAAAGCAAAGGCATGCACGCACAAATATATTTCTCTCACACACACACACACATAGGCAGAGCTAGGAGGGAGAGGGGGGAGTTGAGACACACACACACACACACACACACACCCTGACTTGGTGATAAAGTGGAAAACAAAAAATCAGACAGGCTAAAATGCTCACTCTGTCTCAAGCACACACGCACATTCGCACAGGGATACATACATCAGCTAAGCCACAATTACACGCATATGTATTTACTTGTAAATATGCGCTCATTGAAACACACACACACACACACACACACACAGCAGAGACAGGATTACTAGAAGCATACTATACTTGCTCAGCCCATTAACACCCTACACACAATTCTTGCAGTAGAATTGTATCAGTTTATCAAACAGAAAAAACATGTTTTTTTTTATTGTATCTGCTATAATAGCAACATAAATATATTATATGAACGACCACAAAACATTCATAGAGTAAGAAAGGTGAATATATAAAAACTATCTATTTAGCTATATAGATATATAACAGATATTTTTAATATAACCTATTACAAAGATTAAACATGACATGGCTGAAACATCAGCATGCATTTAGACTCTTTCTACTGCTTTGACTTGTTCTGTATTTCAGGGCTTTTCTTAAATGGATAATAATAATAATAGTCATCATCATAATAATAAGAATAAATCTGATTATTGATTTTTTTTTTTAACAGAAGATTACTGGCAGATGAAAACTGAGAGGCAAGGGCATAATCATCTGATTGCACCTCACTTATACAAAACTAGTACTGGACAGTATGTACTGGGTTACTTTTACCTCTCAGTGATAGCAAAAGGATGTTTCTTTCCATGGTTATGTAAACAATGTCGGTGTTGGTCTATACTGACAACCTTGCTGTTTGTTTTACCAGATATTTATATGGCACAGGCTCTCCCAATGTCTTTGCCTCAAATTAGTTTCTAAAGTGTTGCCAATAAGCAGAAAATGATTACTGCATCTCGTTGAAATTATACAGTTTTTGATTAAATTTTGTTGGTCATGATTATTACTTTTCTGGTTTTAGTCTCTGTTTGTCTAGTCTGCTTCTTGTAGTATTTACTACTCATGATGTTTATTCTTCTCTGTGTCTGGCTGTCAGTGCTTATTTGTGGTGTTTTAGAAAAGATCAGAATGTCAAGTGTCCAGGTCACACAATCTCTCTGTTTATATGTCTGGTTTGATTGCTGGAATTGGTTGATTGCTTTCAGTGCACAATACAGCAAGTGTGGGTAACAGACACAGTTATTCATTTACTTTCTTCATTTTTATTTCTATTTTGCTTTTCAATCCTATTAATTCTCTGCCTTTATGCGATGCTGACTCTGCTCATATTCAAATAATAATTTACTACATTGGCATTACGTCTGACCATTAAGTGGCTTAGGTTCTCTAATGATTAAATGTTGCTCATGGCTCTTCACCCTTATTCTTCTACTCTCTTCTTCCTCAACAGGCTGGCAAAAACGGCTTCCACGATGGTGGAGGCAGAGCAGTTACTCTGCAAAGAGAAGCAGCACAGTGAAATTCTCAGGTAAGAAAACAGCTAGAGAGAGAAGAGACAGAAAGATACAATGACATGAGAGAGTGGAATTGGGGTAATGTAATTAAGGTTTAGCCGGATGGAAATGAAAGAAGATGAAAAACAAAGTATTGCTCTGCATCACACTGATTGGATCAGCTTCTTGACCAGCTGATAGCATGCATGGCATGAAGGCCAGGGCAGATGGGAAACAACTGTGTGAGATGATAGAGGGGAAAAAATAAAAGAGGCAATGGAAAAACAGAAGAGAAAGTTAATTCAGCTGACCCGCCGCTTATTTCCTGGAAATAGAGTGATTAAAAATTATGTGAGAGGAGAGTGTTGGAAGTGAAGAGAGTGGGAGGGATATGAGACGTCAGTAGAGGAAAAAGAAACTTTTTTTCAATCAGGCTGCTGACATTAAAGCTGCTAAATAAGTAAACCATCAGGTGTAGTCTCTCTGTGTATGTAGTCTCTCTCTCTCTCTCCCCCCTTTCTGTTTTTACTATCTAAGCCTTATCACCGTTGACAGATCTGGCTCATATCTGTTCCTCCATTTGGTGCTGTCAGCCTTATGATTTATGTCATCTGACATTATAAAACTGGCTCTCGTGACAAGCAGTGCCTGTGCTCCCCTCTACTCTATACACACACATACACACACACAGAAGAGTGAGAAGCTCAAAGTCTTCTCCTCATCTTGTCTCGTCTTAGACTCAATTCATTTTTGATCACCTTAAACCACAAACCCTGAAAAAGAAAAACAACAGCCACTCAACCTCGCTGAGCTCTCAAAATCTGTCATGTCACTTTGCCGCCATGTTCATGAATTTTTATCTTGGATACAGGCTTGTGTATGTTCATGTACTGTACTTACGTGTTACTGTGTGTAACTGCATGTGTGCGCCCAATGCCTGCAATGTATCCATGTGCTTCAAGTGTGTCTGTGCGCACTCACCTGTTTTTCAATTTTTTTGTCTAGCAACTACAGAAACAATACACAAATCGCTACACTTTCTCTCCCTCTATGTTGTGTGTGTGTGTGTGTGTGTAAAAATAAAAAACTGCTCAGTATGCTCTCACCCACATGTTACTTGAAAAGTGTTCTTGGAATAACAGAATGTTCTATTCCAGCACTCTAGTTTTCCACGTCCATGCTTTGCATGGGTTATTGACTTGATTGTGTGTGTGTGTCTGTGTGTGTGTGTGTCTGTGTGTGTGTGTGTGTGTGTGTGTGTGTGTGTGTGTGTGTGTGTGTGTGAGAGTGTGAATGAATTTGTGAGCTGAGCTAGTGATCTTTCATGTTGCTCAAAGTGCCTTTTCGTCTGAACATATTTCTTTGAGAGTGAGAGAGGAAGAAGAGAGATGGAATGGGAGCGTCCTGTAAAACATGGCTGTGCCCTTTTCTTAAGGACGTGAAGGTTACATCAGTCCCTCTATCTCTTAATATTCACCTAATCTATTGATTTTGTGTCCTTCCTTTTCTCACTGTTATCAATTTCTCTTTCTATCTGTCATTCATTCTCTGCATTTGTGTAATCCTATGAATTTCAAAATAACTGAGTTAAGCAAGTTATTAGAGAGCATTCAACCATACATTTGTAAAATATATTTTTACAGACAGAATCGTGAGCGTAACATGGAGAATTGTCTTCATGTTTATAATTATGTAATAAACTTATTAGAAACTTTTTTTAATGAGTAATGTTTGTAAAGCCCTTCCATTTGCTTATTATTATATGTCCCATAGCCAAATTAGTCTCTGTTTTCCTTGTTTTTTATTTTCTTTAACTATTTTTAGGGCATTTTTTCCATCAGCATAGATCAGGATCATTCCGCTTAGGAATCTGTGCCCCAACGCTAAATGTTAACTTACACACTTAAATAGTGCTTTAATTTGTTCAATGATCACTGATTTTTTTGTTGCCTCTATACTTTTAAGTTTTGACAGTAATACAGTTTTTACAGTAACAACTGGGCAAAGCTCTTTGCAAGTAAGGAATTTAAAAAACCTCTCAGTCTATCCAGGGAGTGTCACAATATGTACAGTACAGTGTGCTCTTTTTTTACAAATGCTCTCAAAAGCCCACAGTTACACACATTCACACTAGGGAGCAGTAACCACAGTCTTCTGCTCTTACACACTGATAAACTCAGTTGGAGCCTGTGGGATTAAGGGTCAAAGTATTGGTTGATGAGGGATAGCGAGTGGCCTGAGGAATTTTCCCACCAGTTTGGGATTCCAACTATAATCTTTCCGAACCACGCTTTTAATAGCTAATGTTGTGTTATTCACACACTTTAACAGCACTTGTTAACAGCTACCTAGGTAGCTATTAACAGTATTGTCTCAATCTGTATGTGACAGCTCCCATAAGATGTTTGGACATTTTAACCATGAAGTTACTGTTAATTGAAGTACTGCTTTTTGTCGATGTATTGAGATAATGAAATGCTCTGTGTGTTGTGTGTGTCAGAGGAGTGTGTGTGCGACAGCAACAGGCCCTGCAAGCAACTCTCTCCGTGCTCCGATCCTTTGGCAGTGAGCTCACAGATGTACGGGGTTTCCTCAGCCAGCTGATGGGGGTCTGGCAGGCCTTCCGATCTCAGATGCTGCAGCACACCACACAGGTGTTCTCAGGTAACTCCATAAACATTACACACACACACACACACACACACACACACACACACACACACACACACCAACTTATGCTTCACATTTTAAGGAAGTATGAACAGACTGAGAGTGAGAAACATAGATTTAAATAATATGAGGCTAATTTATAGGACAGCAAGACAAATACTGTGTATTAATACATGGCTGGAAAAAAAGTTGAGCAAATAATCATTCAGAAGGAGTAAATATTAGTTTAACTGTAGCGTGGATTCTCTTAGTTCTGAGGGAATCACCCACAATGGATCACTATAATCTATGTGTGTAACTGTATGTTAACAGTCACTACACAAACCTTTAAAAAGAATTTAAGCAGGGAGAAACGTGCGTGCGAGCGTGCGTGCGTGCGTGTGTTCATTGTTGACAGTAAATATCCAAAGGGGAGCTAACCTCTGGCTCACCTCATGGGTGTGTCTTTTTCTCTCTGCTGCACGTTCCAAAGAGCTGCAGTAGTATGTGTTTAAGGGAAAGAGGGAGGGACGAGGGAGGGACGAGGGAGGGACGTGGGAGAAGAAGAAAGCAGTCTGCTGTTTGTATTGATGCCGTGTGAGTATGTGTTTGTTCAGTGACGTGAGCATGAAAGGCAGCTGCTACACGAACCAACACATGCAATATAATACACACCCAGGAATGCACACACTCAGGCATGCATGCATGCATGCACGCACACACACACACACACACACACACACACACACACACACACACACACACACACACACACGGATATAAACATGCATTCACACAATACATAATATCTCAAAAACCTGTTCTTCTTCCAAACAAATCTACACATTCAGACTACACACTCTAAAACTTAACTAATGCTTAGCCTAAACTAAACAGTGTAATTCAACAAAGTAATGTTTGATTGCCCACATTTCATTTCATCTTTTAATCACCTTTTGTCCATATTTTGTCTTTTTTCATCATTTTTTGATAAATTTCAGCATCATGTGGTTTGCAAATGTGTTTCTGATCATTTCAGTGACCAAAGTCCTACAGCTGCCATATATTTAGTTGTGATTAGTAATTTACAAGATAATATTTAAATATTAATTCACTTATTTAGCTACACATTTGTCCTGTGTGTTTACAGGTCACAGTACCACAAAGCAGGTGATTGTAATAAGTAGGACACAAGACAGCATATAATTTCAAGGGGCCAGGATAAGATACACATGACGCAGCTCAGAGTCTAACACAGGACCTATGGGACTCTTAACCGAACACAGAAATGGAAAGAACCTACAGGGCTCAGGACAGGATGTACAGACAATTGTAATCAATATATTAATCAATGCATCAACCTAAAGCTGGAACTAGTAATTATTATCATTATTGATCATTTTGTCCATATAAGGTCAGAAAATAGTAACAAATCATCATAATTTACTAAAGCCCAAGGTAATGTCATCATGCATTTTGTCCGAGTAACGGACCAAGATATTCAATTTACAATCCCATAGGACAAAAAAAGCAACAAATTCTTCCAAATGAGAAGCTGGACTAGAGAATAGATACTAGAGAATGTTAGTTGAAAAAAAGAACAATTGACTAATCAATTATACAGCTGCTTTTTTTAGGCCTACATCAATCAATTTTAATAAATATATTAAATGCAAAACTGAATCGTGACATGTAATAAGGAGATTGCCTAATGTGAACAGATGAATGTGGTTTATGGTTAGGTGGAGACGAAGAGGGAAGAGACTAGAGAACAACCTTAAGGGATGTGGAATTTTACAGAGAACAAGACAAAGACATGCACTGAGAGCGGAGAAAGATTAAAACATAATTGATCTCTGTTCATTTCTGTGTAGATGTCAGAAGCAGACTTGTACAACCTGATTTGATGGTGATGGACAGAGAGTTTTAATAGCGTTGGGGTTTTCATTCAATATTTTGGAAAAGAGGATAGAGGGTTGACAAGGATAAAGCCATGACTGTGTGTGTGTGTGTGTGTGTGTGTGTGTGTGTGTGTGTGTGTGTGTGTGTGTGTGTGTGTGTGTGTGTGTGTGTGTGTGTGTGTGTGTGTGTGTGTGTGCGTGCGTGCGTGCGTGCGTGCGTGCGTGCGTCCGTGCGCGTGCGTCCGTGCGTGTGTGACCAGTCCCTGAACCGCAGCCGTCTGCCAACACCCTTGGCTATCCTAGGACTATATGGTATCTATTTCCCTGGTAGCCAACTTTGTATGTGTGTGTGTGTGTGTGTGTGACAGCAGCAATATAAAAACATCAAATACCTTTTTTCCTTTCCATCACCTCCCTGTCCAGCACTGGCTCCACATTTGTCTGTTTTACTGTCTGTCGGTTAGCCCTGTACTATGAATATTTTGTGATACTCTATATACTGTTGTCAATTAAGAAAATGATCAACATGCATGCATCATTGTATCATCATGTATGGACTGCATTAGAAATAAACTGATTCCCTGACATACATGTATCAACTGGAGAACTGTTTGTATCTAAATTACAGCTAAAATGAGTTGTTACTGAGCCATCTTATAATGGCACAAGTTTCTTTGTTAGTTTGGTACTTGTTTGGTACTACGTTCTAGGCTTCTGGTAGGACAAATGGTAAACTACAAAGTATTCTAGTTGTAACAGTTTAACAGGTCTCTGCAATCAGGCACTTCCATATGGCGTTATTTATGTACCTCATTCCTGAATGAGTAATTGTATGTTTTGAACACAGAGAATTTTGCAAGCACATAAAATTGCGTTTTAACCAGGAATAAACACTTGCACAAAATAATTTTGTTTGAGCAAACAGAAACCTATTCCGTGCTCACTAAATGTATTTGCATGTTTGCTATTATCCACATTCACGTGCAATAATAACTCCTCTCACGCAGTTTACTCATGTGTCCCCTCAAAAACCCAACAAACAGCCAATCAGAATGAATCCTTAATTCTCTGATTGGTTGTTTTTGTGGCACACTTGAAACACTGTAAAAAAGTTGAGTGTGTGTGTCAGAGTTGAGCGTGTACAGAATGCAGAGGTTGAGCGTGAGGGAGACTTGACCGGAGCGCAGCAGCGTCTACCTGCGAGAGTTTTTGAGAGGACACATGAGTACACTGGATAATAGTAAACATGCAAATATATTTATTGAGCACTAAATAGGTTTTTGTTTGTTCAAACTAAAGTATTTTGTGCAAATGTTAATTCCTGTTCAAATCGTAAATTTATATGCTTGCAAAATTACTCGCTCAGGATTGAGGCACATATATAACGCCATGCTACCAGTGCCTTTTTCATGCTGCTGTGGTTAAGAAGTTGGTAATACTAGGCAGACACACAAAAAATGTTGTGGTACCCAACTACTTAAGAATGGGATTTTTTAGTTATCCATTATATATTAGTCCCATAACAATTTTAAGGTGTAGCAGTTGGTAACTGTGTGTTACTTACTTTACACTTAACTCCTTATACATTGCCTCATACAATGAGAATCCCAGCATAACGGGAGGCACTGGGTGTGTCCATGTGTGCTTTAGTTGGTTGGAGAGAATGTGTGACCAATTATTGTGAATTACAAAGTATTTCATGAGGAAATTAGTTTATTGTAGTTTGTTTTACTGCAGGACATATTCAATTTTGAGTGAAAATTCTTGTTGGTTGATACTGTGTGATTCTTCCCTTTGAATCTGTTTACAGTAAAATCTTTATCTAGCTGCCACTAAGTTGCTGTAACATTTACAGCCACCTTGTTAGACTGTGTGTGTTAGAGTGTGGATTGGGCCGCATTTTTCTGTCCGAGCCCGGCCCGCGTCCGACAGAGCAGTAAGCAAAAGCCTGCTTTTATTAACTAACTGTAGGAAGGCACAGATGAGGGCAACAGCGCACACGGGGCAACACCTGGAGCTGTTTAATTTAAAATGTCCAATGTGTAAACCTTCCCTGATTTCCTCGTTTCCAACAGTGGTCAGAAATCCAGTGGATACTCGTTACTTCCAGAAACCCTGTTTCGGGTGAGCAAATGAATGAACTTGGCTTTCAGTCTGGGGTTTATTTCGGACACCGCACACACTGTGTACAAAACTTAAACTTACTTCACCAAATCTGCTCTGGTCGCTTCTACACGTTTGCTTCCTCTTTCTCTATCTTTCGTCTGCCCACTTTTCACACACACAGACAAGCGCACACACACACACACACACACACACACACACACACACACACACACACACACACATCATTTCTAAATATTGGTCCAAACCCAGCCTCTCCCGTTCTGTCCCGTTGGGTTCGGGTCGGGTATCGGGTGTGATTCTGTGTGTAAGCACTGTGACACATAATTGATGCACTGTAGAGAAAGTCAGACAGGCTGGATTTCTCTTATTGTAAAGTCTTTCAAATCAAGGAGGCTATTTATTAACTGTTTCTGTGTGTATTTGGGAGCATTTATGTGTGCTTTTTGTTGCTTGTGTGTCTTTCTGCAAGTGGTTCTTTGTGCATGAATTATTGTGTGTTCTGTATTACTGTGTGAGTTTCTGAGTGTCTGTGAGTGAGTTTGCGTGTGTTGCTTTACCCTGGCGGACCTTGTCATGTCACAGTGACCAGAAAGCAATTATCGGTGTATTGCTGCTTTGTGAAGGACCTCCTACATTCCCCTCATCCTGCTCAGAGAGAGCAAGTGAGAGCAAGAGGCAAGAAAGAATAAAAAAAACAAAGCCACAGAAAGAGAGGACAAAGAAGAAATAGATGAAGAAAGACTTAGAGAAGAGAGACAGTGAAGAGAAGGATAAAGGAGAGAAAAACAATGAGAGTATACGAGATCAAGGGAAACAAAGACTCAGAGAAGGGGAATGTCAGTCTGACAGTAACAGCAAGGGCAGGAATACTGCAAAGTACTTAGTATAATAATACTAAAAGTAATAATTTAAATAAGCAATTAGATTTTTCTCATACAAAATCTATTGCAAATACCACAAAAATAAATAGACCAGGCATTGTCTACAGTGTCTGACAGGGGCAACTTAAGAAAACACATGCAAATAGACAAAACACAAGCAAATTAAGAAAACCACTTCAGTAATTTGTCAACACATGCGCAGCATTCCCCTTGCCAGACTCCACCTGCAGGTGGATCACTAACTTCCTGCCTGACAGAAAGCAGCACAGGAAGCTGGGGAAACATCTCAGACTCTCTGACCATCAGCACCGGTTCCCCTCAAGGCTGCATCCTTTCCCCTCTGCTCTACTCCCTGTATACCAACAGCTGCACCTCCAGTCCCCAGTCCGTCAAGCTCCTGCTGAAGTTTGCGTTCAACACACCTCTCAATGGACTCATCTCTGGTGGGGATGAGTCTGCCTACAGGTGGGAGACCTGTCCAACCCCGTGGAGTCTTTTAACTTCCTGGGCTCCATCAACTCCCAGGACCTCAAGTTGAGCTGAACAGCAGCTCCCTCATCTTCAAAAAAAGGCCAGTACAGACATAGATTCTTTCTGCAGAAGCTGATGAAGTTCAACCTGCCAAAGACAATGATGGTTTCTACACTGCCATGATCGAGTCCATCCTCACTTGCTCCATCACCATCTGGTACGCTGCTACCACCGCCAAGACAAAGACAGACTGTGGCATATCATCCGCTCTGCTGAGAAGGTGATTGTCTGCAAGCCTCATTAACAAGACCGCGGACATAGACTTACTACACATTCTTTTGCGCATCCCTAAACATTTTTGCACATTCTGCACTAATCCACACAGCCTCCTTTTTCCAGTTAATTTATACATATTTGTTTCTGTACTTATTTGTTGTTTATTTGATATTAATGTTTAATATGATGATGTATGTACCAACAATCAAGGCAAATTCCTTGTAAGTGTTACTTGGTAATAATTCTTTTTCTGATTCTGATTTCTGATGTTCTGCTAAAGGACTACTGTGTTTATTAAATGCTTGTTTATTAATGATTTTTTTTAATTGTATCTTTTTGCTGTATAAACATTGTACCAACTGTCAATGTGAAAATGGGTAGACAGTGAAGGGAGGAAACGACACAACAAAGACTGCCAGACGGTGGTGTATAGTTTAATGGTTTTCCTTGAACACAAACTTCCTCATACTCCCTTCTTCTCAACACACTCCCCTTTCTCCTTTTCAACTGCTTTCTTGTGTCTCAATTTCCAATCTTGTTTTTTTTTTTCATCCTATTGTACTTCTCACTCTTCCAGTATGAGCTACTGTTTTTGTCTGGGACTTCTGTTTTTCTTTTGTTCCTCCTCCACTACCTCTTGTTTTGTTTCTCCTTCTTCCAATCTTGTCACTCTCGTAGATGGATTCATTTGGTGTAGGGTTTCCTCCATTGCTCAGGTGTGAAGTAACAATGTGATAGAAGACTGCCTACTGTACCTGCCTGTCTCTTTCTGTAAATCATACAGTGTAACAGCCTCTGGTGAAAAGCCTGGCTTCGAGCTGGTGTTATGTGCAGGCAAGCTTTTGTTAACTTTTACTTCATCTTTATCGTGTCAAGTAAATTTAAAGCTGTGTGTGTGTGTGTGTGTGTGTGTGTGTGTGTGTGTGTGTGTGTGTGTGTGTGTGTGTGTGTGTGTGTGTGTGTGTGTGTGTGTGTGTGTGTGTGTGTGTGTGTGAGAGAACAGTGCTGAGAGAGGAGCTGAGGCATTCCAGTGTGGAGTTGCAGAACATGAGAGAAGAGAAGGAATGCCTAACTCAGCAGCTGATGTAAGTGTCTACAGCATGTGGTAAAGCACACATACTCATACACACATATATGAAAAAAATGCACTGATTGGGACACAGGTGAATTTTAGGATGTGGAATATTCCGGGTGGAGAACAGGTCACCGCAGGTCTGAACAGCTGGACTGTCCAAACTAGGAAATGCTCACGTTCCACATAGCAGGCCTGCTAAGCTGCAACAACAGAGGATTTGACTTGTATACACTCACATAAAAGGTCTAGTCAGGCTGTTTAGGACTTCAGAAAAACATATATGTGCTTTAGAAAAAAATGCTGATGACAAAGCTCTATCAGTTCAAATATTTTGCAACTCCGTTGACAGTTTTTTTTTACTTTTTACGTGGACCTGCAGACACAAATACACACACACACAACCACTGACACACACCCTGAAAACATACTGCACAAATGCTCCTAAAGATTTTAAACACCTACATTGTCATTAACCCCAGCATTTGTGAAGTTGTCATGTAAATTTGAGTAAAGCAAATTTTTAATGGCTTTATGGATGGCAATGTCGGTCGGTATGTTGGTCCAGACTGAAATATCTCAACACCTATTAGATAGACGTAAAGACACTCATGGTCCCAAGAGGTTGAAAGTTTATTTTGTCTAATAATTTGCTTAATGACTAAATACCTGTAAAACTAGGGACCATCCCATCAGCCTAGGCTGTACTTTGTGTTGAAAACTGCAGATTATTAAGCATTCGTGTGCTAAAGAGCATCAAAAACATCAGCAAGTTAGCATTGTCATTTTGGGCATGTTTAGCATTTAGCTCAAAGCACTGCTGTGCCTAATTACATGGCTGCAGACTTTTGTTGTTTATTTTATGAGCTTCATAAATTATAATTATTAAATATTTAACATTTTACTCAAATATATCAGTATATCAGTCTTAAAAAGTCTCTTGTCTTTTTGTGACCATATGTTGGGTTTTGACTCCAAGTTTCTGGTGTGTTCTAGTGTGTGGAAAAAACAGACTAAATTCCAATGTAAAACAAAAGTACATAGTAAGTACTCCATGGACACTGTATTCCGGGTTTTCTCTGTTAACAACTTGCTATCTACTGTCATCACAAGCAAAAGAATTTTGAGTTGGTTACTTTTCGGGTCAAGTTTTGCTGTCCATTAAAACTCAAATGGATAAATTGTTCCATATTTGGCCCTTTTCTTATATTTGTTTGCACTGAACAATGGCAACTTTTACAAATGTTTGCATATGTCCGACATTCTGAGTTATAGTGTTAGTTTAAAGCAATAGAGGTTGCTTTTTAATCTTGTGTGAGTGACGTCATATTTGAAAAATGAACAACTTCAAACATGCGCACATAGACACACTCATGGGCAAACACCCACAGAAATGGACAAAAACACAGACATCCCCCTACACAAAGGGAGTACATGTTAAATGTTGCTGCTATCTGATAATCAGAACATTAAAGGACTACTTGACCTGACAATCTGCAGATGAAGCTCTTATTTGTGCACTACAGTAATGTTTCCTCGTTCTCCCTTTATAACATCCTCATCAGTCTCTCTTTCTCACTCTCAAATGTTTTTGTCATAAATCTTAGTTTTTTACGTTTAGAAATAACAGATTTTTTTCCTCTCTTTCTTATCAATTTCAAAGTGCTCAGTTACGGGAAAGACTAGCTCATGCAGTGTGAGTGGTAGAGTCAAATTTATGTGTACATACATGACTTTTTGATAGAATCATTCAAGTTGAGGTTAATGTTAACATTCATTACCAATGAATATTGAGTATCAAGATAATTATAATAAAAACCAGTTGGTTTCCTCTCCAAATATCTCACCTAACCGATTAAAGGAAGAAAAAAAAGTGCTTAACACGCGTGCGTGCGTGCGTACGTCCATCCATCCAATAGAGGGTTCAGGGCTGAGACAGGAAGGATGGAGGGGATGTTTTCAGTCGCACGCAACCCATCCAGCCATATAGGGAATATCAGTAGAAGGAGGAAAAGTGTGCTCAAGTGTGTATGTTTGTGTTAATAAAACACCAAACAAAATTCATAAAACAAAACTAGTTTTTGTCAGATGACTATGCAATTGTACAACACCCATTAATCTTTAGATCTTAGGATCTGATAACAACATAATTACAATTAAATGTACATAAAAAGTATGTATAATGTAAAGTACATGCTGGTATTGAGAAAAGTTTCAGGCGAAAAGTAAAATAATGACAATCACAATATGCAGTGGTGGAGGACGTGGAGTTTAGTGGCAATACCACACTGTAAAAATACTCTGTTAAAAGTTAAAGTGCAGAGAGTGTGTGTGTGTGTGTGTGTGTGTGTGTGTGTGTGTCCTTTTAGTTTTACCATGCATTAAATCAGCTCAAGAGCTTCACAAACCTGTGATTCAAGATCCAAGTACAAAAAGTACCAGTTTGTTTGTGTGCAAGAAGTGTTGCCATGACCTCCACCTCCATCAAACATCAGCGTTCCGCACCTGTTGCGTTTCTGTGGCGCCAGCCCCATTGCCTTGGAAACACACATACACACATAATTCAGGGGCAGTCTAAGGACAGTGAGCAGCAGTGGAATCCTTCTGATCCTAGCATGCAATCTGATCAGCATGCCAGAGAGACACCCAATGGCAGCCAGTTTTGTCATGACTATTTACACAAACACACACACGCACACACACATAGTCGTACACTTACATACTGACACACCTTGCTTTCAATCTTGATTGTACACCTGACTTTTCCTGTATTCACAGTATTTGTACATATACTTCCTTGTGAATAGTACTGGGTTAGGGTTAGCTGTTACCTGACTTAGAACTCATACCATTGGCCACTGAACAAGTCCATGATAATGGGCTGTTACAATATACACTTTCCTCCAGTGTACTTTGACAGCATTTGTGAAAAAGGATCACAGAGAGCGTCACAAACCCCTTCCTGTAACGTCTGGATGACATGCACGTCAAAGGTGTTGGGAAGCTTCCTCCTGCATTGGGATTGGCAGGAGGCATTGAGCTCATCCTTTCATCAGAGGATGAACACATGGATCATCCAACACAGACGTGGGCCAGGTTGAAAGGATGGATTAGAGGGAAGAGAGGGATAGATGAAAGACGGGATGGATGCGCTGAGCAAGGGGGGAAGATGAAAGAGTGGATGATGGAATGAGTGAAGGTCAAGAGAGAAAGAGCAAAGGATAGATGTGATTGATGTGATACAGCTTGTTTTCATAAGGCTGATGCGCCTGTGCATGCATGTGTGTCTCGGCAATAAAATAACTATTGATCCCAGGGTTTATCCAAGGACCTCATTTCCCACAAGATCTTGCAATGCCATTTGCCTGACACACACCCACTCTCTCACCTTGTTTATCTATTTGATAAAATTGGTCACAGCCCTTCAGGTAGGAGGATCTTTTTTTCTCAGCTTAAAAAATAAATCTCACCTCTTGATTCTCTCTCTCTCTCTCTCTCTCTCCTCTGGGCTCTGTTATCATGTGAGCACATGCCGCACAAGAAATGGTATTTTCCTGAAATGCAGAGAGGCTTTTCCCTCTAATGTGGCTGTTTTGGTATTTGGTGACTTGCCATACACCACAATGGGAGGAGTGGCTCAGCAGGGTGTTACTGGTACATTACAATTTCATTGTCAAGATTCACCATGTTTTTCACCGTCTGCCACCCGTCTGCTCGGACTAGATCAACTGCAAAGTATACTCAGGTTTTTTCACTTTTGATTAGTATTCTGTAGAGTTTTTCTTGTCTGTTTCACAATTGTTTTTAACAGGCTCACACACAGTTAATGCTTGATTCTTATCAACATCTGTCACTTACATCAGCTGATTAACTCTCCGTACAGCCAGCTGAAGGCAGCAGGTATGCGTTCCATCTACAGTCTGTAATTTGAGTGATGTGCTTTGTCAAGCTGTGAATGTGCCAGATCCACTGTGGTTACCTTGACTTGAAGTCTTGTGCAACCAGCCCACTTCTTCACTCCTAAACACATTGAATTGATTATGATTCATTATTCCACATAGTTTCTTAGTTTATGCAGTGCAGGTCATTACAAGTGGAGACAGTGACGTCTTTAGGTCACATTGGACTTACATTTCATGGAAATTCAAAAGACAATTTTACACTGAAACACCTCAAGAACCCTCATGTTGTCTTTGTAACTTGCCCCAAACATGCTTGCTGATAATATATAGATGATATATTCTTCTTAGTCTCACCTTGTTTCCATTTGCACACTGGGTACATCACATGCCTGCAGCTTCACACAAACACCAAAATTGCTCCCCCACTCCTTCGGTGAACTGTGTACTTGACTGCACTTTAAACCCTGCCCTGGGCCTTAGAGTAATTCAAAAACACCACTACCTGTTTTACATTTCTATTTACCTCAACTCCCTTTTCACCCATGACAAACACATTCCAAAACAGGAGACCAGCAGAAAGAATAGTGGAACCAGCATCTGGGAGTCAAATAATGTCATATGTGACTGTGAAGACGAACAGTATGCTTTTACTAAATACGCAGAATGTAGGAGCACTCAAGGGCCTGCTCTAAATCACCAGTACCCATAACAGCATGGGAGTAAAAGAGAGTTAAAGAGAGAGAGAGAGAGAGGAAATGGGATGGAGATGTATGATGAGAGGTACAAAGAAAGGAAGGCTGATAACTGGTGCCAGACAAATGTGAGTGTATTACCTGGATTGTGTTTGTTTGCATCTGGGCCTGTGACTCTATTTGTACTTCTGTCTGTCTGTGGCTCACAAATTTGAAAGTATTGTTATTAATATTTGATTTCCAAATATGTGGCTTCCAGCATCAGAATGTTTTGTTATACACTTTAAAGGTATCTGGAACGAAACAGATATAATAAATTATTAATCGATTGATGATCCGTACTGGCTGTTTCACTGAATCCACTTCAGTGAAATGTACAAATAATTCCACACAGTTGCTAGAAAAGTCTGTTGTAGATTGGCAGTAAAAACACGCTGTCTGCCTTTGAGCTCAGACGTGCAAGCCCTCTCTCTCTGTATCCTCATTGCGTGTGGCTGCAAGGTCACAGGGCTAGACAGCACACACACACACACACACACACACACACACACACACACACACACACACACACACACACACTCACACACACATTAACTGATCATGCCGCCAGAGAGGGGATTAGGCTGGGAAGCTGACAGGGTTAGGAGGGATAGGATAAGTGTGTGTGTGTGTGTGTGTGTGTGTGTGTGTGTGTGTGTGTGTGTGTGTGTGTGTGTGTGTGTGTGTGTGTGTGTGTGCACATATGTATACCCACACAGTGTGTGTACGTTAGGCGGGAGTACCACATACTGTCGTGGCACGCAGGATTAGAATTAAAACTGATTTCCAATTTACTTTCTCAAGAGCGGGGCAGCAGCTGCACATTGAGGAAGAGGTGATTTCAAAACATAAACATAAAACACATAGCTTATTTACTTTGAATATAACAACAAAAAAATTATCTAAATGATTTGTGGAAAGCTGCTCACTTTTAAAATGACAACCAAAAGCATTTTGTAAGCAAAACAAGTTCTGGTATACAGGAAGCCTTGAACTTTTGCTGATCCCAGAAAGAGAGTTTATTGTGAAGCCTCTTCCACTTGGAGATTCAAGCGTAGGAGTACACAGAATAGCAGTTGTATGGATTTGCTATCTTTCTCAAGTACTTTTCAGTGACACTGGAAATTGAAAAATGTACTCCGGAGTAAATATATTTCCTGCCTGAATGTGAAATGTGGGTAAAATCAATGTGAATTACATTTTAGTGAAAGAAGAAAAGATTATTTTTTAGCTACAGTATGTCACAAGCACTACCCTTGTCAAACATTTACTGTCTTAACAAATGGTGAAAATTTAGTGACCATGCCATGCACTTTGTGTCTCCAGGGAGCAGAGGAGACAGTGTGAGCAGCAGCTGTCCCAACACAAAGACACTGAGAATGAGCACAGGGAAAAACTACTCAGGTATACTGAGCGCTCTTTCTTTTTCTCTGAACTTTTGCTTTATCTTGCGATAAATTCCCATTCCTTCCCTTCGCCAACTTTCCCACAATCTGTGTACTTATCTCACTCACTGTCCTTCAAATCATCCTTCGCCTCTGCTTTATTTCTCCATCTGGGGATATTAGTGTCCGCTGAGATCTGCTCTAGGATCAGTTGAGGAGATCTTAGGCTCCATAAAGTGCCAGTGACACTGTAGAGTCTCGTGTGAGGCTGGCACAACAGATGGAAGCACTCCTTAGTTGGCATGGACACACACACACACACACACACAGAGGCATGCACAGATTTTAGATATGCAGAGGCACTTCTATTGGAGTGCACCACTCTAATACACAGGCAGACATGTGTGCATACACCCACAGACAGACATTTACACACAGAGCCTCTCATCTTTCCGTGCAGGCGTTAGATATATGTGGGGAGTGTATTTTTTCACATGGTATCTGCTGGTATTCTTTTTCTAAGCCACTGGCCGCCTGGTGTGTTCAATTACACTGTCGATTTATTTCCCTTCCCACACAGCAGTCTCTGATCTCACCCTCTGGCTCCTATAAAGCTCAACATATGATTGCACTCCACTGGCAGGGTGGGGTGGGGGGCTCGATTCTATTTCAGAAGGGATGGGAAGTCGGGGGGAGTGAGCAAGCCCCCGATAGCTCAGAGAAAATGTAATTGGAGACATCAATTCAACAAATTGTCTAATGGGTCCATGTCCATGGGTGCCTTAAGATAATGTTTATCTGGTCAACATGCTTTCTACAGAGAAATCAATAAGAAGATGCTATCTAGTAGTTTCTACTTTTGTGTTG
Source organism: Percina caprodes (assembly GCA_013375575.1). Taxonomy (NCBI): domain Eukaryota; kingdom Metazoa; phylum Chordata; class Actinopteri; order Perciformes; family Percidae; genus Percina; species Percina caprodes. Next base: position 165,934 of record JABXJD010000108.1, on the reverse strand, counting down.
ATTGGGTTTTGAATCTTTCCAGTTTCACTTTGTTAAAATGGTTTGAAATGGCTTTTTGGGAATGTTCCTGTATTTTCTCTTCATATGTCAACCGAAAAACTGATATAAATTGCCAAAACACTGATTGTCAACATACTGGCATGTTACTTTATTACTGTAACTGCCTTTTCTATCTTTGTCAGCCCATCTTAGCCTGACAAGCCAGACCCACATCAAGATGTTAGGTCTGGAAACACACCATTGGCAGGGATCAATCCGAGGGGAGGGATAAATGGTTGTCTTTCAAATTCCCTCTGCACTCAACAGGATAGCGCTACAACCAACCAGAGTAACAAAGAAGGTTAGATTAAACTTTTGCCGTATACAGTCGGAAAACTCTGAATACATCTTCCTTTTTTAAGAATGACTTCAGTGTTGTTCTTTGTTTCCTAAAGAAAAGCTTGACTCCAAGTCTTCCAGCTTCCAAGCTGATTTGAAAGAGTGCCAGCAATTACAGCCATGTTCTTTGTTTTCAAGTAGCAGAACTGTTGCAACTCTGCCTTCGATATGTTAAACCTGCTCACCGACTCTATACACGATGTGATTGGCCTGAATAGAGTTTGGTTTTTCCAGCTCGCAAGCCAACAAAGAGTTGCTAGACTGACCCTGGCTGCAAGTTACATTTGCTGCTGCTAGAGTGTATCTAGATTTCTAGGCTAAACCCATCTCCTTCAACTCTCTTTCCAAAACATTTTATCCACTCCTCTGTCTATAAAAAGAAGCATTAATATCACACATCTACTGACTTATACAGTATGTACATACATTCACTAAGTGTCCATAATAGTCTCCTTTAATGCATGTACAATATGCGTGCATAAGTGAGTTTTCACAGTACTACTCGACATACCAAAGTTCACTGTCAGAAGATTGATTGGGTACTTGAGCTGTGTGGAAATCCTTGCCTGTGCGCAGGAAAAAAGAAAGGGTGTTTGACCCAGTTTTAGTTTGTGTGTCAACCACTAGACTATAAGGAGCCTGATAAGGTTGGAGAATAAACAGCTTCTCTCTTATGTAACAGACTCTCGCTCTGACGCTTACATTCATCGGTTGTCTTGTGAGTGTAGAGTTTATGTGTGCCTGCAGGTGTGTGTGGTTGTTCCAAAACATGCAATCACATGCCCTACTGAATACATGCAGATGAAAAAGTCCTCCTACAATATTGCAGTATGGACAGTAGCTCTGTGTGTTTGTGCTCATCTTCTGCATCTTTTTAACAGGTTAAAAGGAGAGTTGGAGGAGAAACATGAGATGTGGTTGTCATGCCAACAAAGGTGTGACACCATACAGGGGCAGCTGGCGTCATGGCAGCAGAGAGAAGGACAAATGAATCGGAACTACTCTGCAGCTGAAGAAGAAGTGACCCGACTGAGGGAAGTTCTGGAGATGGCCAGGCAGGAAACGAGAGAGCTGAAGAGAGAAAGGTCATGAATTTGATATCTATTCTGTCTAATCAAGGATTCTCACTACCACATTCTATTCTAGATAGATAGTTATAGATAGAGAGATGGACTTTATCAATCCCAAACTTGGAGTTGCTGTGTTACAGTAGCAGGTATTAGATCTATATAGAATTACAAGAAAAAAATTAAAACAAAACACGTCAAACGTATACAAGAAAGAATGAAAACACTGTAATATACAATTATATAATAAAAATGTATATATATATATATATATATATATATATATATATATATATATATATATATATATATATTAGCAAGTAAGTGTGCTGTAGAGCAATGTTGTAATGAGTGATGAGAGTGTTATCTCACACTTGTTGAGAATGTTTGAAGAGTTGTATGGCTGGTATAGATCACAAGCCATACAATTTCACCTCTAAGTGTGAGTGTGAGTGTAAGTCAGTTCTTTACTTCTAACGTCAAAAATGCAGAAACAAATATTGAACCTGGAAATGTGTATGAGTTGACTTTGGTGTACTGGTAGCTAGTCAGACACCCCTCTCATTGGCTGCTATGTGTTAACCAATTACAGCTCACTGGGAGCCAGCTCCAGTGCATGGCTGTGCTTTGCTTTTCTTAACAGTGACAGAACAACCACATACTGATGGCTGTGCTAAATCCTTGGTTGGGAAATAGACTGTTTTGTTCTAATGTTAAATATTTACAACCCTTTGTGCCTGAGAAGACTTGGGTGAGTAAAGATAGGAATCCTGTGTATGTGTTCTTGTCAATGCAAAACCAAGGGCATACATCTTTCTCTGAGTGCAGAGTGAGTGGATCTAATAGAGTGTTGGGAGCTATGCCCAGTCTCTTATGTAAGGGTGTTACCTCTCCCTGTGTGGCCGGCTCACACTGCCCAGCGCACTGCTCAATAACCTTGCATTTACGGGTGTTTATCCATGTCAATACTTTATCTAGTTTTTTGTGGACTACATGTCCCTGATTGCACTGTTTGTAGATAAAGTTAGACAGAGATCAAAGCTCAGGGGTGTTACATCGTGCTATGTTTACCCCTTATCTGGAGCTTTAAGTTTAAATATACATTTTTGTAGTTAACACACAAGTCTCTGAGCTAGAGTCCAAGTCAAGTTTCAAGTCTCTGAGGTTACGCAGGGAGGAGAATAACATCCAGCTCTTCAGATGTTTCCTAACAATCCTGCATCTTGAGTGTTAAGTCTTTCGAATGAAGTCAAATCAAGTATGTAGTTACTGTGTGTGTGACTTCCCCATCTCTGACAGAAATATTCTTTCAAATGCGGCATAAAGATGATTGGTGTCCTTGACAAGTTTGTGTGCCTTATCATTTATTTGCATCAAACTGTTATATGTTCTATTCCTTTGAGGATTGATGGTCTGAAAATCCTCTAATGCAGTGTTTCTCAAACTTTTTTCAATATTGTACCCCCTTTGAATTGCTATTTTAAGCCTTCTGACCAGCGCAAAACATTTTTGGTACCCCATTTGAGAAACACTGCTCTAATGCATTATAAAGAAAACTGTACACAAAACTGAAAGATTAATCATACAATGTACAAGCAGAAAAAAACACTTATAAGGTGACAGGTCTTCAAAACAGAAACATGTGTAAATATTATCAAGAGCTTTTTGCATCGTGACAGATAGAGATGTGATGTTGACTCACTTATCTATTCAACTACGGAAAGTGCTGCAGTGTAAAAATGGTTAATGCAATCTTACGTGTGTGTGTGTGTGTGTGTGTGTGTGTGTGAGAGAGAGAGAGGAATTTACACTTCACTCACTGACTGTTAAAGCTAAAATGTCCTGTCTGCCTGTGTCAGTGCATGTTATCTTTTAAAATGTGTGCAAGTCTGTGGTTGGTGTCATAATATATGGATTGGTTTTTAGTTTTTGCATGTCCTCTTTCAAACTTACAATTGTTCATGGAAAGCCATATTTTCTTGAGTAGTCGTTTACTCCACAACTGTCTCTCTGAGGGATATATTGAAGACCCTGGCACTAAAAAAATGTGTACTGTATTTCAGGAAAGCCAAATAAATGACAAATGTGTATATTTGTATCTATATCATATACTATATGGGATAGTGCTGCAACCAATGGCCTTCATCATGGTGTTGGCCTCACATAGGAAAAACCTCTTCCAACATCTTGCATAAGAGTTTTGTTTTCTTTTTTTAGGATTTCAAACAACTTTATAACCCTGGCAGATGTGTGTGTGTGTGTGTGTGTGTGTGTGTGTGTGTGTGTGTGTGTGTGTGTGTGTGTTTTCATCATAAATTCATCCATTCTTTACCATCAAAAGTTCCCTCATTGTCTTGTACAGTGAAAGTATAATGTTGGGTAAGGATTACAGGGCATTTGTGAAAATGTTCTTTGTTTTTAATTATTCAATTTAACTATCCTTTCAAATGGTGTATAAACAACATTTTAATGAGCCAATTGATTCCTATCAATATATAATCCCAAAATATTTGAAATCTTAAACTCATTGGTAGGCTGAATCTCATTTCTCTGTCTTACCCCTTACAGTATTGATCACAAACTTCCAAGATGCCGTCTGCAATTGTGTCTATGTCGATTGCATGGGTTTTGACAACAGTGTCATGCATGTATATATTTTATAGTTCTTTTATGTTGACATTGGTGGTAGTGGTGCAGATGCAGAAGTTCTTATCTGTGTAGTACTTAGGTCTGTTTGCAATACATGTGTATACACACTGCATGGTGTTTTGTATATCTGTTTCAGTTATCACTGTTTTGAATGTCATTGATGTTCAGAAACACTTTCTTAACAAAAATGTGTCTTTATTGCCCAATAAATTAAACATAACAGGCAAAAACATTACGTAAAAATATATTATATTACAGTATAATTAGCAACTATTAGAACCATAACTTACATTTCACACCAAAATACTTTTATTGGACTCTCTGGTTGATCTGGCAGCCATTGTTACCGGTCACGCAGTGCATTCTGGGTACCCCTCGGTTTCAAGAAAGCTCAGGATCTTACTTGGTTTTAAGGGCTATGTAGCCCTTCCCTTAGCCCTACCCCTGATCAAGTAAAAGCTTGCCCCTCGAGGCTGAAATACTTAAATTTTTCCAGTTGATCTCATTTTGAATTTGAATAAATATCCACATAAAGAGACAGTTTTTCTGTGGCGTCCCCACGTTTGTATCCCACCATTTTTCAAATCACACACAGGACCGAAATACACACACATGTACAAACTGGACCTCTACATGCATTAATAGAGAGATGTCAGAGGGGCTGCCCATTAAAGGTTCCCAAGCATTTAGGGGTTCTGTGCCTTTAGGGATTCTGTGCCTTGCTCAAGGGCACATGAGCAGACAGTGCTGGCTTCTCCAGTTGCCAGTCTAGGTTCCGTACAGGTACTTAAACCAGTGACCCTCCGGTTCCCAAGTATCTACAGACTGAGCTACTGCCAAGCCTCAAAAATAATCCCATCTGAATCTATCTTTGTCCCTTTCTAACCCAACATCTCAGACACACACCCAAATACACCCTCCACCCCTCCACCCTCTGTGCCACCCTGTTACGGTATATCACCAACCCTTCTGTTGCGTGATATAAATAGAAAAGAGTGTAATCTTTCCACCCATGTATGCAATACCATTAAGACTGTGGTTAATTGATTTGGAGAGTTCAACTTTGCATAATTTTTGTAATAAGCCCTTTGCAGGGTTAATATGTCATTCAACAGTGTTTGTCTCCATTAGTAGAAAAATAGAAAATATGTTTTTATTCCCCCTTCATGCCCATGTAATGTTTAATCTGCATCATGCCTTTTGCTAAAGTCATGTGTACACTATACTATAAAGCAATAAGTATAGGTGAGTAAAGGATAAAATTGCTGACGATTCTGATTGGTTTAAAGAAATGCCAATAAACCAGAACATGTTTTTCTCCCATCCCGGAATGCTGTGGGAATTAGCCAGAACTTCCTTCGCAGTGCTGTGGAGATAGGGATGGCAAAGCGAGAATAACACTACATTATTTTAAAATTAAAACCATAGCAAAATAAAATACTATGTACAGAAGGAAATAATGTTATGATTTATTCAGCACCATAAATGTCCAGTTATGAGGAAGAAATATCCTACCAAACAGATGTTTAAAAAAAAATAGGAACAGTTATAATACTAAAGTAAAAACAAACTTAAATTAGAGACAAAATACTGCTAATGAGAAACGTCACTCAGTCACAATAACAAGGCTCATTTCCCCGCTGTGTATAGGTTGACTGCAGTGATGAAAGTTATAATGTGGAACAATGCAGATGTTGATGAAAACTAGATGTAAAGTGACAGTGAAAAGACAAGTTTAGTGAAGAGCAGACAATGGTCTCCCCAGGGCAGAGTTGAGGGATTGTGGGGTGGGAAGAAAGGAAAAACATGTGTGGAGATGGATAAAGAAAGGAATAGAGGGAGGCAAAAAGAAAGGAATTATGAGCATGGAGGAGGATAGAGAGAACCATGAAAGGAGGGAGGGAAGCAACGAAGGAGGCAAAGAGAGAGGGTGGGAGGGGTTGTTTTAGGGAGGAGGGATGGATACCGTGACTGTGGTTGCAGTGGTTACTTCACACACTGTCTGGCTCTCGCATGCACACAGCCTGGGTCACAGGGGCCGCACACCATCTACACACACACACGAAGCATGACAGCTTGCCCTTGATTCAGTAAAACTGACACAAAGTTAAAAACAAAGAGACAGAGCGAGAGAGGAAAAGAGGAGGGACATGGGAAAAAAGAGTGGAAGTGGCAGAAAGTGGAGAGAGTAAAAGATTTAAAAGTCAAGAGAGGTCAGGAGTATCTGTGCGGTTTCCTCATCCATCTGTTAAATGTGAGAGGACTTGTTTCAAGTGGTTTCAAGCAGCAGAGGAATCTTTCGTGACAGAAATTATGATCCTCAAAACTCCCTTCTGTCTTTCCCTATACAGAGAAGTGGTTGTATGCCTTAGGCTTTACACAATTAGGTTAATAAAAGTTTTTAAAAGATTAATGTAATCTATAAAATACTTCCTGCTATGTTTACTGCTCTCTTATAGCTCTTTCTTTCAATTCAATTCAATAACAATAGTTATCTCAAGACATTTTACAGATATAGAAGGTCTAGACCACACTCTATAATTTACAAAGACCCAACAATTCCAGTAATCTCCCCAAGAGCAAACATTTAGTGCAACAGTGGCGAGGAAAAACTCCTTTTTGGGGAAAAACCTCTGACAGACCCAAGCTCTTGATAGGCGGTGTCTGGCGAACTATGACTAGAAATAGTAATTGTAGTAGTTCATGGTGTAGCAGGGCACTGCAGGGCATTACAGGGTGTAGCAGGACGAAGCAGAGCGTAGCAGGGTGTTTCTCTCTTCTGTTTCTTAATTTTATCCATTTTCCTTCCCAGAGTGGAAAATTTTATATTATCCTTGTCTGGGTCTTTACTTTTATTGTGGCTCTCAATCCTTTTTATTCACTTGTCATAAATTGCCATTTTCCGTAAATTCAAGGCAGTCCGTTCCTGCTTTGAAAGCGCAGGTGAGTGTTAGAAGAAGATTCTTGAAATGTTTTCATCCATCTTTCCAGGTGGAGGGTTATGCCCCTGAAAAAAGCATTGAGGATGTATGAGATGATGTCAGTGGAGATTCCTATTAACTGTTGATCTATATTGTTGATTCATACACAATAAAAACTATTTAAAATTGCCCTTGAGCTTTGCTGAGCTTCGGATATCGGAGTCTTTGTGTGTGTGTGTGTGTGTGTGTGTGTGTGTGTGTGTGTGCTCACAAAGATTTTATCAGCATAAAGTGGAAAAATGGAATGTGCCTTTTGATGAGGCAGCAGACGCTTGCACATACACACACTGCACATACACACACACTCGCCTGTCCTTAAAAGCAGTCTGGCGTGTGAGTGAATGAGCTAGTGCTCCCAGATTTTCCCATCATTCCTCCCTGTAATCCCCCCAGACCTCCTTCAGAGGGATGAATTTGCACGCTTACGCTCTCCGGGGGTCACACGCACCGACACACATACACTCACTTACAAGCTTAAAGTTGATTTGGAGGGGTCTACTTTTTGATAATCAGAGAGCCAGAATTCAAGCGGGACACAAACAGGCAAGCACTCATGCATCAGCAGTTTGTTACATATTAAAAAGGCTTCAGCCTTGAAAACATCAAATCCTCACTTCCAGTGGTTTTTGTACCAGCTAAGAGGGAAAGATTCTGTGCTTTGGACACAAATCTTTTTATTATTTCCGTCCTGTAGAGTAAAAATGTCTCAAGCCGACTCAAGTATCTGTATTTGGGCTGACCCATGCATCCCAAATAACTAATCCAAACCTATTTATCAGAAATGTTTTCACTCTGGTAGGTAGTTTCATAATGCTTGTTTATCAGCAACAGCCTTTTATTACACCTTATATTTCTTCTCTGAATCCCATCTTTAACATGACTGGGACACATTTAAATGAGCTTCAGGCGTCAGATCTTGGCATCAAATTTGCAATTCTTGGGGAGCCTTCACGCATGGCTGTCTGCATCTATTTTTGTGCTTGTGTGTGTGTGTGTGTCTGTGTCTGTGTGTGTGCGTGCGCGTGTGAGTAGGCTGATGTGATTAGCCAGAGCCAGTGGAGTGAATAATATTGTGTCTGCCCCAACGAGGAAGAGATGGAATGTAGCTGCTGCTTTTTATTTTACTATAGATTATCCACTCTACTATCAGATATACACAGAGTCAAGTGTGCACACTTGTACACACACATCATCCATCCATCCATTTTCATCCGCTTATCTGGTATCGGGTCGCGGGGCAGCAGCTCCAGCAAGGGAGCCCAAACTTCCCTTTCCCGAGCCACATCAACAAGCTCCAACTGGGGGATCCCGAGGCGTTCCCAGGCCAGGTTGGAGATATAATCTCTCCACCTAGTCCTGGGTCTTCCCCGAGGCCTACTCCCAGCTGGACGTGCCTGGAACACCTCCCTAGGGAGGCGCCCAGGAGTCATCCTTACCAGATGCCCGAACCACCTCAACTGGCTCCTTTTGACGCGAAGGAGCAGCGGCTCTACTCCGAGCTCCTCTTGGATGACTGAGCTTCTCACCCTATCTCTAAGGGAGATGCCAGCCCCCCCTCCTGAGTAAACCCATTTTGGCCGCTTATACCCTGGATCTCGTTCTTTCGGTCATGACCCAGCCTTCATGACCATAGGTGAGGGTAGGAACGAACACTGACCGATAGACCAAGACCTTTGCCTTCTGGCTCAGCTCTCTTTTCGTCACAACGGTGCGATAAATGAAATGTAATACTGCACCCGCTGCGCCGATTCTCCGACCAATCTCACGCTTCATGGTTCCCTCACTCGCAAATAAGACCCCAAGGTATTTAAACTCCTTCACTTGGGGTAAGGACTCACTTCCTACCTGAAGAAAGCACTCCATTGGTTTCCTGTTGAGAACCATGGCCTCAGATTTAGAGGTGCTGATCCTCATCCTAGCCGCTTCACACTCGGCTGCGAACTGATCCAGTGACTGCTGAAGGTCACAAACCGATGATTCCATCAGGACCACATCATCTGCAAAAAGCAGCGATGTGATCCTGAGCTCACTGAATTGCAACCCCTCCCCACCCTGACTATGCCTCGATATCCTGTGCATAAATATTACAAACAGGACTGGTGACGAAGCGCAGCCCTGGCAGAGGCCGACCCTCACCTGGAACGAGTCTGACTTACTGCCATGGGACTCTAACAATATTACTGACATCAGCTCGCACAATTTTCCTATACAGATGGGCCCACATACACATACAAATTGCTATAAGGCAGCGGCTTTGTCACATGGGTATTTGTTTTTTGTATATGTATTGAAATATTCTCATTCCATTGTGTATGTGGGTGCATAGGCGTATATTCCTTAATAGCTCCCTCAAAAAGCCTTTTCCACCAACTCTTAACTGTATAAATATTTGTGAAAAACATAGTTCCTTAACTTGTCTCTGGCTGGATTAAGATCCATGCAGCCTCACGTCTTATCTTCTGGACCAGCTGCTGAAATAACATTATATTTGGACATAAGATCAACAAATCAATGAAATTAAACCTTTCTAGCTATCTCAACATCATCTCACTCTTTCTTTCTTTTGCAGATATTGCCTTTCCTTCCTCACCCCCTCTCTCTCATTTTCCCCAGAGATTGTTGGGAGTGTTCTAGTTAAATATTCTTTATGCAACCAGACATGCTGAGAGGTTCATCAAAAAAGAAGCATGTGTAAATATTATCAGCGCTTTTTGGATCGTGACAGATGTAGATGTGGTGTTGGCTCACTTATCTATTCTGAAGTCAAGTGCTGCACTGTTAAAAAATGGTTAATGCAATCTTACATGTGTGTGTGTGTGTGTGCGCGCGTGTGTGTGTGTGAGTGTTTGAGTGTGTAAGTGTGTGTGTGTGTGTGTGTGTGGCTTGTGTGAGAAAGAGGATTTTACACTTCACTTACTGACTGTTAAGCTAAAATTTCCTGTCTGCCTGTGTCAGTGCATGTTATCTTTTAAAATGTCTGTAGTTGGTATACATGGCTTTCTCTTGGGTTAATGTTTTTTGTTTTTTTTTTGCATATCCTCTATCTGGAAGAATCTTTGTAAAACTCCAGCCAGTGACTGTATACTTGTTGCTTGGTCTCATATGGGAATCTTAAAGGGTCTCTCAGACCAAAGGGCGGCGATGGCACCGCTACACTCTGGAACCCATTGCATTTCGCAGAGCACGGGCGCAGTAGCACTGCACTGCCTGAGAGCTTGCATTTGGTTTAAAAGGACCTTAAGGCATTTACAGCAGAATTTAGAAACAGATGGAAGACTGTTGACAGCTGCTGTATCATGGAAAGGGAATTAGTTATTTGGTCCTAGGGCAGTTACTATATATACACATGGTTTCAGATGTTACTGTTGACCTGATGCTACATATCTTGTCATTACACTGTGGATGCTTAATGTTGTATGATTTGGTTAGAGGAAATTTAAGTTATAAGTACAGGACATTACTTTCATAACAAAATGAGATATTTGCCTGAACATTCATAAATGCATTCCTTGTGTGTGTGTGTGTGTGTGTATGTGTGTGTGTGTGTGTGTGTGTGTGCGCGCGTGCATGTGCGCGTGCGTGCATGTGTGTGTGCATGTGTGCGTGTGTTTACAGGGAGATATCGTTAGAGTTCCATGGCAGAGCCATGACCAAGATGGAGGAAGACTGCAGACAGCAAATGCCCTTAAAGGTAATTCTTTACCAATACTAACAACAATCCTATTACTTAATAACCACAGTGATAATAATGACAGATTCCATAGGTATGCCCTAAGCCTCTGTGTTTGCACAGGGAAAACATTGGAACCACACAGCATTGTGAGCAACATAGTAACATAACATATTTGTATTGCCTGTTAATTGTAATAATAATTAATAATTAACATTAATAATAATTAACATATATATATATATATATATATAGATAGATAGATAGATAGATAGATAGATAGATAGATAGATAGATAGATGTAATGTTGTAATTATGTTTGATGAACCCAAACTGTTCAAAACATTGCTCATACGCTTAGTGACTGTGGGTGTATCAGTTTATGGCAGACATTCAGTTCCAGTCTGTTGAAGCAAATAGACGCTTTTTATTTATTTTATTAAGGAAAACAGTGTAGTAGTGTCTCTTGCACCGTCTGCAGGTTTAGTTGACTGTCACAACAAGGCGGACATTTAAAAAAAAAAAAAAAAAAAGCAAATCCCTGTTCTGTCTGTTTTCTAACTTTTTGACAAATGAATCTTAATAAATGAAAAAACATTAATTTGACAGTGCTGTGCATTAAGAAGGATTAGGTTATTATTGGTTTAAAAATGGAAGACCATGATACAAATTTGGAGGTTTAGCACCATTGCTGCAGTTTATAAGCAAAATAATCAAACAGAATCAGTTGAATGCTATATTTGTGAATAGAATAGAATAGAGTAGAATATTTGTACCTTTTGAAATCATAACATACATTTACCCAGATTTCTTGTTGTTATAATTTCCAATTTTAATTTTCATCAAAAACATGTTGTGCCAAAGCAGTTAACGGAAGATTTACAAATCACATATTTCGGTAACACTTTATTTGAATGTGTGTGCATAAGACTGACATGATTAAATTACAACTTGACCTACTTCCACTTAACTACTGTGCCTTGAAGTCTAGACTCAATGAGATCTCCATGATTTGCGTAACGACAGTACAGTGGAACGTTTGCCTTCAACAGAGCGACAGTAATAACCTAATATACCATCATTACTGAGATTAAACTACGTTCTCGGTTATATTTGCACTGAATAACGCATTCAATAAACAGAAACATAACTCTTGCTGTGCCCATTAACAGATGCGCAATATGTGGACGATGGGCTCCATCTAACCTTAGGTTAACCTAGGGTTAGATGGAGCCAGTTACCTCCAGGATCTGTGCTGAGCTAGGCTAGCGGTGGGTGGGTCAGACAAAGTTACGACACGCACAGAGATGAGAAGGGTATATATGGGTTTACCTAACTCTGGGGATACGGTAAATAAGCTAAAGTTCCCATAAGTCAGCGTGTTCCTTTTAAAGGTGCAATATGTAATACTGACAGCTAGTGTTTAAAATAATTACTGCAGTACAAATTCTAAATACTGGAGAGAGTCGTCTCCCCTGCCCCAGACTCACAGAGGTTGCCAGGCTGAGACCGCAGCATCCACAACAATGTTGCTAGACGCTTGTCGCACATAGCCAGACATTACTTCACAGCACAGCGGAGTAGCTGACATAAATTTGATAATTGGGCATATTTATGACAGATTATGTTGTCTAGGTTAATGTATGTCTAGGTTAATGTCAAGTTGTCATGACAAAGACATTGACAGGTTGTATTGTCTTGTCTAATGTCAAGATGTCATAACACAGAGATTGTTGTCTTTGTCAGTGTCAACTTGTCATGACAACTTGACATTTGCTTTTCGCGGATAATGCTAACTTTGCATTAAAAGTGTCACAATTTACCATATGACACTTAATGACAACAGTCATGAACACTCAAAATGACTATTCCATGTTCATATAATAATTATAATGATGTCATGTCAGTCTTGTACACACATTCAAATAAAGTGTTACCCATATTTTAGATTAAATACACAGGTGTCACATATGCAGGTTCTGTATTGTACTGATACAGTCCATTCTTTGTTTGCTATACAATACAGTTTTGTACAATTTAGTGCAATTACTTATTACTATACACATTTTGTGGATCCTATAGTGATTGTGAGTCCCTTAGGCTGTGGCATGCAGATACAGAGTTAGCTGCCAGAGGAGATGCTGTATCTTCACCTAGGAGAACTGCCAATTTCTCTTTTGGAAAGTCTGTTTTTTTATTATGTTTTTGGCTATTTCCCCCAAGTGGAAATCTCTTATTCAAGAGAACTCACAGTGGAGAAGTAAGAGCATCTCTTCTTTACCTCCCCTGTTGAGCAGTGAGCACATACATACTCCTATCTGGGCAGCCATGTCTGTCTGTATCTTCCTGTTTCTACCAGTTGGTGGTGGTCACTGAGCCTGTATTAGGTCAGGATCCGTCTCTGTTTTGTATCGTTGACAGAGTGCAGATACTCAGCCAATTTATATTCTCTGTTTAGAGTCAAATTACATTTTAGTCTACCTTGGCTTAGGGCCGGGCAATATATTGATATTAAATCGATATTGTGATATGAGACTAGATATCTTCTTATATTTTGGATATCATAATATGGCTTAAATTTAGTCTTTTCCTGGTTTTAAAAGTTACAGTGCAGTATAAGAAATTAAACATTAAAGAAATGAACATAATTTAAAGAAAGGCAACATCAAAAGAAAGGTCTTCAGCCTTGATTTAAAAGAACTGAGAGTAGCAGCGGATCTGCAGTTTTCTGGAAGTTTGTTCCAGATATGAGGAGCATAGAAAGTGAACGCTGCTTCCCCCTGTTTAGTTCTGACTCTGGGGACAGAAAGCAGACCTGTCCCAGATGACCTGAGAGGTCTGGGTGGTTCATAGTATAGTAGCAGATCAGAAATAAACCATTTAATGATTTATAAACTAGCAAAAGTACTTTGAAATCCACTCTTTGAGGCACAGGAAGCCAGTGTAAGGACTTCAGAACTGGAGTGATGTGATCCAGTCTCTTGGTCTTAGTGAGGACTCAAGCAGCAGCGTTCTGAATCAGCTGCAGCTGTCTGATAGATTTTTTAAGGAGACCTGTAAAGACCCCGTTACAGTAGTCAAGTCTACTGAAGATGAAAGCATGGACAAGTTTTTCCAAATCTTGTTGACACATAAGTTCTTTAACCCTTGATATATTCTTAAGGTGATAATAGGCTGACTTTGCAATTGTCTTAATGTGGCTGTTAAAATTAAAGTCAGAGTCCATGACTACACCAAGATTTCTGGCTTTGTCTGTTGTTTTTAACATTGTTGTTTGAAGCTGAGCGCAGACTTTCAATCGTTCCTTTTCTGCTCCAAAAACAACCACCTCAGTTTTTCCTTTATTTTCAGAAAGTTCTGGCACATCCAGCCATTAATTTGTTCAGTGCACTTAGTCAGTTTTTCTATTGGACTATAGTCCCCTGTCGATAAAGTTATGTCAATTTGTCTGTCATCCACATAAGTATGGTAACTTATTTAGTTGTTTTCAATAATCTGAGCCACTGGAAGCATGTAGATGTTAAACAGAAGAGGCCCCAGAGTGGAGCCTTGGGGAACTCCGCACGTCATATTTGTATGCTCAGATGCATAATTAGATTACATTAGATTGATTCAACTTTATTGTCATTACACAGGTACAGGTATAAGGCAACAAAATGCAGTTTAGGTCTAACCAGAAGTGATATAGTAGCAAGTGCAGGATATACAATAACTGCAGGACATGGATATGTACTGAATAAATATAGAGATGAATACTATTATAAACAGAATTTTATAGATAGATTTGTCCTATGAATGTAATGTATAGATTACTAGTATTGTGAGCAATATTTACAGCTTGATATGTGCTGAATATAATATACAGGTGGATATTACTATAATAGAGTTTAAAGGTGAATATGTACTATGAATATATATATATATACAGATGGCTATTACTATAGACAGAATTTTTACAGATAGATATTTATAATAAGTAAGGCTAAAATGACAATGGATTTAAAGTAGTACAAATAAAGTTTGGACAGAAACTATCCAAATTAAAGTGCAGTGGAAAGTAATTGCATATTACAGTTAAAGTACGGTATTGAAAATGTATATGTAAACAATTGGTACTGTAAATAAACAGTTGGCAGTGCAAATTGATATTCCAGTCAAGGTAAGTAGTGCAAGATGCAGATATAAACAGTTGTTACTATAATAACAGTCAGCAGTGCAAGTGAACATTATAGTATTGCAAATAACAAAATGGAGGCAGGTGTGAGGAGGGAGAGGAGAGTCTATCAGTATATGGGGAGTGGGATCAATGAGGATTAGAGTTCAATAAAGAGACAGCTCTGGGGAAAAACTGTTCTTTAGTCTGCTGGTCCTGGTCCTGGTCCGGAGGCACCTGAAACGCCTGCCGGAGGGCAGGAGAGAAAACAGTCTATGGGCTGGGTGAGAGGAGTCCTTAAGGATGCTGCGAGTAGATGCAGACAGCGTTTCCTCTGGATGTGCACAATGGCGGGTAGTGGAGTCCCAGTGATGTGCTGGGCGGTTTTCACCACCTGCTGCAGTGCCTTGCGTGGGAACAGCTCCCATACCACACTGTTGCACAGTTGGTCAGGACGCTTTCTATTGCACAGCAAGAGAAGTTCACCAGGCTAGTCGACAAAAGCTGATTCTTCCTCATAATAATTACTTATTGACACAAAGTAGTCCCTATTCTTTAAGTAGGATTCAAACCAGTTTAGTACTGAGCCAGAAAGGCCAACTCGATTTCCAATCGGTCTAGTAATATGTCATGGTCGACCGTGTAAAATGCAGCACTGAGATCAAGTAATACTAAGACTCTAGTTTTGCCACTATCTGTGTTAAGGTGGATGTCATTAAAGACCTTAACGAGAGCCGTCTCAGTGCTGTGGTGTGGTCTGAAACCCGACTGAAAGGTATCAAAACTGTTGTTTAGTGACAAGAAATGGTTGAGTTGTTGAAAAAACGCTTTTTCAATGATTTTACTTAAAAATGGAAGGTTTGATATTGGCCTATAGTTGCTTATTAGTGATGTGTCTAGATTGTTCTTTTTTAAGAGTGGCTTGATTACTGCAGTTTTCAGGGCCTGTGGAAAGATTCCTGAATGAAGAGATGTGTTCACAATCTGTAGAAGATCAGAAGACAAACAATTCAAACATTTTTGAAAACACCTGTTA
>JABXJD010000108.1:0-140000 GCA_013375575.1 Percina caprodes | reverse complement strand
GTGAAGAAAAAAGACGAGAGGGAACACTGCCGAGACTGAAAGCCAGCAGCAGCGTGAGCGAAATCAAAAGTAAGGTCAGTTTGGTGATGGAGAGGAAGGAGAGACTGTAGAAAGCAATCAGTATAGATGACCATTTACTGTATGTATTAAACAGCTATTGCACCTGTTAAAAAATAAAACATAATTTCAATGTTGTTTTGAAATATTTTTATAATAATTTCATTAGTATTTTAACATTAATTATATTATTTGAATTGTATTTTTATTCTTCCTTTAGAATGTAATAATACATAATACAATTTAGTCAGATATCCTACTAATAGCCTACTTTAAAAGTCACACCTACACACACACACTTATGTACACGTAACCACACACTTTATACACACAACACAACTACTGAGTCCTGCTGGTACAGCAGTAAACTCCCAGACACATACCCTCTGACAGACATGCACTTGTGTTCTCACAACCCGACTCACGCATTCTCATTGGCACGCACAGGCTTTCACAGAGAAACATCCACGCACGCACATAGTAAACACACACACACATACAGCCTATCACAAGGGCAGGGCTGAAGGAGCATGATAGCATGTCCTTTGCCACCCGTGGACACAAACAAAAGGCAGACAAACACAAAAGAAACTGTAAGGCAAGCACCCCGGACACACACACACACACACACACACACACACACACACACGTGCACACATACCAATTACCCAGCCCTTACCCCTCAGGCATTGTGTGTTATTGACATCATTCACTCCGTGCAAGGTCTTTCCATCCCTCCCTCCCTCTCTCTCTCTTCCTGTCCCTCTACATTTGGGATGAATTGGCATGATCCGAGAGAAATGCATGAAGTGTGTGTGGCGTGGAACTCATTTCTGCTTACTGGCACACATGGAAAGCTTTTAGTTTGACTTCCCAGTGTCCCTCAATTCCAACCCACGTGTAAGACAATGCATGTGCACGTTATTCACACAGAAAGGTGGAATAATAATGAGTTTATCCTGCCAAAACACACACATATGGTTTATCTGCTAAAAATTAGGGCCTGTGCGGAGATGGAGGAAATATAAAACAATGAACACTCTGTGCCATTAAAATGATTTTCTACCTCCCCTGTTATGTCAGCAGGGTTGAATAGAATAAAAAATAGAATTTCCTAAAACATATAACAAACCTGTTGGTGTTTTTCGTGAAGTTGTCTGTCACTCTCTTCATTTGAAAAATTTGGTTGCATAAGATTTTCTAATAAATCGTTGTCTACAATTAGCAATCCCTAGATGCCTCTTTATACAAACAACAATACATATTATGTTTATGTGATAAAGGTAGCATTTTCTTTTGTACTTTGCAGCTGACTTCTTATTGACTTGAGTGTGTGATTGTGTGTGGCTTTGTGTGTGTTTACTCACTGCATGAGACTTTGCCATGTGTGAGGGTCTTCAGTGAATGATTGTTTCCTTAATAACACCACAATCGCTCACTTTTTGCAATCACGTAATACCACCGAAGAACAGGGTCTATGGTCATCATCACATCATCATAAAAAAGGCCATTTCATTTCTATGCACTCACTTTATATTCCTCAAAGCAAACAAAGAAGAAAAGAATAATGTTAGTACCCATGTGGATACTATTCCAGACTTATCACATTCTCCCTGCAAATGCACTTCTGACTGTTGATCTTTGTTTTTATTCTTGTTAAATTTCCTCCCACTGTGACCCGCACGTCTGCTGTGTATTTGAAAAGATAATACTCCTCCTATGCCAATAGGTGGCCTTAATAAACTTTCCCTGCTCTTACTTAATGCCATAATACACACTCACCCTGTCTTTGACACACTCACGTTAAGCTCTGTCTCTCTCTCTCTCACACACACACACACACACACACACACACACACACACACACACACACACATACATACATTTGTCTCTCTACATTTGTCAATATCCTTATAATCTCTGTTGGCCTTCTCTACAAAATTCAACCACTCTGACCCTCTCAGCCTCTCCTCCACAGCTTCCATTGTCTATTTTATTTTTGATCCAGTCAGTTTTCTACTCCCCCTGCTCTTTTACTGGGCTTTTTCCTTTTTATATGCCCTTGCTTTGTAGCCTTTGACCTGGTGTTTCTCCTGGTTTGTGTGATTGAGAAAGAACCATGGGACATGTGTGTGAGAGAGATCTGACTTGATACAATTCTTAGAAAAACTTTGTACATCTTGATTTGTGTGTAACAGGCTTACAACATAATGCCCAGTCACATTGAGATGAATGATCCCTCTTAAAAATTCATATTTGAGACTTCCGGTTTGAGCATGTAGCGAGCAGACGTGTAAGAAGTGGCTCCCGAATTACTTTTTACTTTCTACCTCATTTTCTCGACATAAAGTTTGGCGCACCTGGAGTTGGTTACGTATACGTTAAGGCATAACTTTTCACAACTAAATGAGTCCAAAGAGACGTGACCGAGGGCAAAAAGCGACCGAGATGGATGAAGTTGCCACGCGTGAAGACAACATGGCTACACAAGCTAGCCCAAGCTCGGAGTTACCGGCTGATCTTGCGAAGCTTCACTGGTGCTTCTGTCCGACCTCGCACAGCAAACGGACTCCCTCCTGAAAAAACACTCGGTGAGGCACTGGCACCAATTTCGCATCCCTGGAACGGGTAAAATCGTCTCTTGACTCACGAGGAACGTATTCATGACATAGAGGAAGGGCTAAATGACCACAGCGACAGGATAGAGGCTATCGAAGCATCATGCACCGCACTCCTAGCTGAGAACGAGAGGCTGAAAAACAAAGTGGAGGATTTGGAAAATCGCTCCCGTAGATCCAACCTGCGAGTTGTCGGTATCCCGGAGCATCTGGAGGGGCCGGACACAGTTAAGTTCATGACTGAATTTTTCGAGGAAGTCCTGGGCAAGGATTTCTTCGCATCCCCTCATTATCTCCCCGCGCACCGAGTGGGATCCAAGCCGACCGCCGAGTCCGGCGCTAGCTCTAAACGCCGAGAATATTCCTCGTTCTCTTTCACTCTTTCCAGAACAAACACCGCATAATAACGAGGAAACGGGAGCAGCTGCTCTTCAGGGGGCATAGGGTATTTTTCACGAGGATGTCAGCGCTGAACTCGGCAAGAAACAAGCCGCCTTCAAAGAAGTGAAATCCCTCCTGTACAAGAAGAGCGTCAGGTTCGCTCTTATCTATCCCGCCCGGCTCGCGTCCTTCACGACGGACAGACGCTGTTCTTCGAGACTCGGAGAAGGCCAGAGAGTTTTACGAGCTTCACTGGGGAGAATAAATGATGCCAGTGCACAGACTTTGAGAAGGTGAACGTAAACCTAGCTTTCGGCTTAGACACTTTGATTCCTTGGGACTATTTGTCTGATTGGTTAATATATAGGGAAAATAGCGAGATAAATATTTTCATTTTCAAGTAAACTACAAGCCCACTCGGCAATATTTACGTTAATGTGTTTCGTGCATGGTTCTGGTACAGTGACAACGCAGTGGCCTCTGTGATTCAAATATACAACAGCCATGTTTTTGTTGTTTTTTTCACATTTATTCTTACCATGGCACGGTTGTTTTAGTTAGTATGACTTTCACACGTAACTTTGCCTTTACACAGACTGGCCAATTTTATTATGGTAGACTAAGTGACAATATCTGTCACAAGAGAGCTGGTTACAGATTATTTCAATTAGGCCAGCCACTCTGATTTATTTCACATACTTTTTTTCTTTTTTCTCAAGGTGAGCCATAAATAATTGTATATAGGTAGAACACAAATCACTTACTGAGAGAGGAGCCACTCTGAGTAGGATAGGAGTTATAGACAACGTTGGATGTCTTGGAAGTTTTTCGTCTGGGAATTCCTGCGGTTTTCTTCGTTTGGGGAAGAAGATCTAGGTGTGGGGTGTTCAATGGGATTTTTTTTTTTTTTTTTTTGTGTTTTTATTTATTTATTTATTTATTTTTATTCCATCTTAAGTGTCATCAGAACTGGGGAACATTGTATTTACTTGGCAACACCTTATCTTCTAAGGATGCACACAGCTATGTTAAACTTTATTTTTAGTTCATTATGGTTACTATTTTATTCTACCTCTACACAACAACACACAGCGTGTGTTGACATCACTGCGACCATAAATGCACTTCCGTAAGGTGGTTCAGGCTAATCTTACATATCTTGGATATCTCCTATGATGAGTAATGAAGGAGGTATAGGCCCAGTAGGAGGCGCTGCAGTTAGGTTTGTGTCCTGGAATGTTAAGGGGATGAATGGTCCTGTGAAACGTTCAAGGATTTTTTCCCATCTTAAACGATTGAATACTGATGTTTTGTTTTTGCAGGAGACACATTTAAGGTTAGGAGATCACACCAGACTCCGTAAAGCATGGGTCAATAATATTTTCCATTCCAAATTTAATAACAGATCTCGAGGTGTGGCAATTTTGATTAATAAACGAATTCAGTTCACACCAAATACAATAATTGCAGACCCTAATGGTCGATATGTCATTGTCTCGGGCCTCCTATTCCAAACGCCCGTTCTACTGGTGAATGTCTATGCTCCTAACTGGGACGATACTGGATTTGCCAATAAGCTTCTGTCATCCCTCCCTAATTTAGATACACATAGATTGATCCTTGCAGGAGATCTTAATTGTACAATTGACCCATTGCTTGATAAATCTAGCCCTAAATCCGTTTCACCTTCTGCAATGTCAAGGGTCTTTTCAGACTTTATGAGACAAAATGGCTGTGTAGACCCATGGAGGTTTCAAAATCCAAACTCAAAACAATTTTCTTTCTTTTCTCATGTCCACCATTCTTTCTCAAGGATAGATTACTTTTTTATAGATAGCTCTTTCGTCCCGCTGTGGTATCGGTTGAATACTTGGCCATCGTCATCTCGGATCATGCACCACTCATCTTAGACCTTTCTTTCACTTTGAATGTTAAAGAGCAATCCTTCTGGAGACTTAATTCCCTGCTGCTTTCGAATGAGAAATTTTGTGAACATGTGGCTACTAATATAGATATGTTTCTGGAAGTAAACAAAAAAGAAGGTATATCATACTCTCTACTTTGGGAAACCTTAAAAGCGTACTTAAGAGGACAAATTATCTCTTATGTAGCACATGACAATAAGGAACGCCGCAAACAAATACGATACTTGACAGATTCAGTTTTTAATTTAGACCGCAAATACTCTGAAAGCCCCTCCCCGGAATTATATAAAGAACGGATAGCTTTACAGTCTAAGCTCAATCTTATAACCACCAACCAGGCTGAATACTTACTACTGCGGACCCGGAGCACTTACTATGAGTACGGAGAAAAAGCTAGTCGATTGCTGGCTCACCAGTTGAAACGCCAGGCTGCCTCACGGCTTATACCCCAAGTGAGAGATCAGGATCAAAATATAGTCACCAACCCAAAGGAAATCAATAATACTTTTGCAACATTTTACTCTACACTTTACACATCTGAATTCCCATCAGATGTTACAAATATGAATAGTTTCTTAGATAGTTTAGAGTTACCCACTATTGAGCCAGGAGACAGGGAAGGATTAGACAGACCTCTTACACAATCAGAGATCATTACAGCCATCGGAGACGTGCGAACTGGTAAATCTCCAGGACCTGACGGTTACCCCCCTGAATTTTTTAAGAAATTTAAAAATAAACTTGCGCCTATTATGCTAGAAGTATTTAACGAATCATTGGGAAATCGTTTTTTGCCTCCAACCCTCACACAAGCTAAGATTACACTACTCCTCAAAAAGGACAAGGACCCTACTTACTGTGGCTCCTACCGTCCTATCTCCCTCCTAAATGTTGATATAAAAATTTTAGCCAAGGTGTTGGCACATCGTTTAGAATCTGTTCTCCCTAAAGTAATCTCTGAAGACCAGACTGGTTTTATAAAGGGTCGCCACTCTTTTTCAAATATTCGCAGACTTACTAACGTGATCTACTCCCCCGGTCCCTCATTGACTGCAGAGGCTGTAATCTCTCTAGATGCGGAGAAGGCCTTCGATCGGGTGGAGTGGAAATACTTGTTTGCCGTATTAGAGAGGTTTGGGTTCGGTGACACGTTTTTGGCATGGATTCGTCTGCTGTATTCGTCCCCGCAAGCATGTATTCAAACTAATCAGTCTCATTCTAAATTTTTCCCTCTGTCACGTGGGACACGTCAAGGATGTCCTTTATCTCCCCTCCTGTTTGCAGTGGCAATTGAGCCTCTTTCGATCGCATTGAAGTCGTCGTCGTTATTGCGGGGGGTTAAGCGTGGGACTGAGGAACATCGTGTCTCTCTGTATGCAGACGATCTCTTGATATACGTAAGCAATCCAGAAACTAGCGCTCCCGTAGTTGTTTCATTATTGAACAATTTTGGGTCTTTTTCTGGCTACAAACTTAATTATCAGAAAAGCGAATGCTTCCCCATTAATGATTTGGCAATGCAAATTAAACAGGAAGCAGTCCCATTCCACTTAACGCATTCTGGTTTCAAATATCTTGGAATAAACATTACGCGTTCCTTCACCTCTCTCCTTGGGGCTAATTTTACACCTCTAGTTAACCAAATGAAAGCTGACTTTCAAAGGTGGAGCAGTCTACCTCTGACTATAGCGGGGAGGGTACAATCAGTGAAGATGAACGTACTCCCAAAGTATTTGTATTTGTTTCAGTGTCTACCGTTATTCCTGACTAAATCATTTTTTCAATCAGTTAATACATCCATTACCTCATTCATCTGGAAGAATAAAGTTCCAAGAGTCAAACAAGGCTTACTTCAGAGGGGACGAGATGTTGGGGGACTAGCTCTCCCCAGTTTTATCCACTACTATTGGGCTGCTAACTTTCAGAAAATTCTATTTTGGCTCCATGTGCCAGACACTGATTGGTGTAGACTTGAGGCGCACTCTTGCCACTCTTCATCCCTCCCTGCTTTGGTGTACTCCTCCTGCCCATTAAATGGTCTAGGTTTACCTCCAATCCCATAGTACTGTCCACTCTTAGAATTTGGGCCCAGTTCCGGAATCATTACAAATTCACCTCTCCCTCCCCACTAAGCCCTATCTGTAAAAATCATTTATTTCCAGCCTCCTCTCTTGACTTAACATTTATGCAGTGGGGCAGAAAGCAGCTCTCCTGTTTTAAAAACTTGTACTGTGATGAGGGGTTCGATAGTTTTGATAATATATGCCAGAAATATGATCTTTCACGCAGTAACTTTTTTAGATATCTCCAGATCCGTCATTGTGTCAAAGCACTATTCCCTTCTTTCCCGGTTCTCCCCACTGAGGTAGCATGGGAAGAAATGACCCTCCTCTATCCAAAAAAAGGACTGATATCAAGGTTATATTCTCAAATACTGTCTCTGGAAAATCATGACCTTTCAAAAATTAAGATCAGGTGGGAAGGGGAGTTGTTGATTGAGTTGTCGGACAGACTTTGGGAGGATGCCCTACAAAGGATTAACTCGTCTTCATCCTGTGCACGCTTGGGGCTCATTCAGTTTAAAGTAGTGCATAGGGCTCATTTCAGTAGGGCTAGGTTAGCAGATATATATCCGGGAACGGACAAAAGTTGTAATAGATGTTCTCTCTCCAGCTGATTTAACACACACCTTTGGTTGTGCCCCGCCTAAAGCAATTTTGGTCATCTGTTTTCCAAACTCTATCAGAAGTCATAAAAATTCAACTTAAGCCCTGCCCATTGATTGCAATATTTGGTATTTCAAATGAGAGCTTAAATTTAACTCGGGTCCAATCAGACATTGTTGCCTTTACATCACTTCTTGCCCGTCGTAGGATCTTATTGGTTTGGACATCCGCTACTCCACCAGTGGCCATGGCTACGTGATGTTTTATTTTTCCTTAAACTAGAAAAGTCAAATTCACACTGAAAGGTTCAGTCCAGAAATTTTACTTAAAATGGCAACCCTTTGTGACATATTTTGAGAATCTTAAAGCACTGCCTGAAGTATGAGACACCTTTTATTGCTATTCTACTTATTTTGTAAGTATGTTTAAGGTAATTTTGATGCATAGCTGTGAGAATGTACATTAATATCATTTAATTTTTTTTTACTTTTATTTTTACTTTTTATTTTTTTATATATATATTTTTATTTATTTATTTATTTATATACTTTTTATTTTTATTTTTTTTTTTCTCTTGGTGGTGGTGTGAACTGTCAAGAGTGGTATGGAAAGGGTGGGTGAGGGTAATCCTGTTCCGGTTTATTAAAAAAGTAAAACTGAAGGGAAATATATTGTTTTATACGTAACCTGTACTGTGCAATTCCTTCAATAAAAAAAATTATAAAAAAAAAAAAAAAAAAATTCATATTTAATCACCCTTAACTTAAGTGTCCACACATAAACATTAATATATACAAACATGCATGCCTTGCACACACATTTGAAATGTGATCTCCTCGCAGTAATTATCATGCAGGGCAGGCATGCACATGTGTCCCTGGGGAATCTGTGCGAGTTGCTCGTAAACACACACACACACTCTCTCTCTCTCTCTCTCTCTCTCTCTCTCTCTCTCTCTCTCTCTCTCTCTCTCTCCAGGGAGTGGCGTGTGTTTATAACTAAGCCCTTGTTCGTCACTGGGCGTCCCTGAACGCCTCTCTCCTCGTCGTTATAGTCGTTCTGGAATTCTGCCGCCCCGTGAGCCCTCCCACACCCTATAATTAGTGTCACCCGGGCAACTGGAGAAAGAATGCTCAGTATTCTTGTTGTCGTGGTAACTGCGTAAGTGCTAGGGCCGAAGGTGCTGGTTGTAGGTGTTGGTTAATGACAGGGACAATGAGACCTCAGTCTCCCACCTCATGTGTATAACTGTGTGTGTGTGTGTGTGTGTGTGTGTGTGGGGAGGTGGGGGGATTTTTATCTGTCCTTTACATGCCACATAGAGCCTCAGACAGGTTATGAAAGTATACCCTTATACCATGTTTGCATGATTATAGGTATTGCTTACAATAGCTTTAGATGCACGCAGACACACACACACAAACGCATTACCTCAGGAAATAACCAACCATGGCAGGATTAAATTGCCATGGTTGGTTACCATGTGAGCATAACCATTTCAATTGGTCACAAATTCAATCTGAGGTGCCATAAGATGATTGATAGGATAGAATTGTTTTGTTAAACAAATTTAAATTCATTTAAATTTTTCGGACTATAGAAATATAACCCCCAATTTCCACGGCTGTGGATCCGCTCCGGATCGGCGGCGGAGTCATTAGGTTTCCAGTAAAGTCAATATGTGTATTTTAACTGACTGCGGACTAATTCAGCACACGGCAGGACAGGAAGTCGAGCACAGAAACAAAATAAAACATCTGGTTAATTTTCTAAATAAAAGAAAGTGTGCTCACGGCGGATCATAGTTCCCTGCACTTCACCTTGAAAACACAGCACAGTTTTCCTCTCTACTCCTCTGGATGGCACTATTGTTGTTTTTGTGGTTCTATTCTACATGAATTTGCGAGATCTCATGGGTCCTCAAGACTTCAGCTGTCTGTCATGGCTTCAGCCGTTCCACAACAAATCCGGACCTGGTGGGTGTTGACGGACGACGGAGCACGGAGCCGACACGCAGCGGAGCCGATCCGCAGCCGTTCTGCAACCGGTGGAATTTAGGGGTAACACATTTAATGAATTGAAAGGAAGTCAAAATCACTGTGATGAGAGGATGCAACTAAGTTGGCAATGCTTATAAATGATGTGGACTGAAGCTGAAATGTGGGACACCACTGACATAAAGCATTCATTAAAGTCCTCATAGTATGCTCAATTTTAGGTTCATATTTGTATTTAGAGGTTGTACCAGAATAGGTTTATGTGGTTTAATTTTCCAAAAACAATATTTTTGTTGTTTTGCTGCTGTTCTTCTTGTCAAATTGTGTGTTGAGCTCTCTGTTTTAGCTACAGAGTGAGGCATCTTACTTCTGTTCTATCTTTGTTGCGAGTTGCACATTTGCAGTAACTAGGTCAGCACTGCTAGCTAGTTAGTTGCACAGTATGAGGGCGTGCCATGCTAGCAGCTAGGTGAGCATTATAACGTGTGTTACAAAATGACAAGCGTTTTCACAGAAGTAAAGGCTGGACTACAATAGAGCAGTTTGTGAACAGTGATTTCTCTGGAAGATGGTAAAATGGTAAAAACTAGATTTTGACCTAGAGCCCTTCTAACAGAGCCTCAAGATTAGGTGATTTGCAGGATCCACCAGTTTCTTTACTATTGTGCTGCAAATTCTTTAGCAAATTTGCAATTAATCAAATTACCAAATACCAAATGACTTGCAGTGAAACTTGGGTTTTGGGGCCCTGTGCAGGCAAACTGCTAGCCTGGTCCTACCAGACTCTTGTACATTTCATTACAGAGAGTCTGGCCACTCTCCATTGACAAGAGTTAACTTCCTTGAAGGCGGGTACTATGTTGAAGTTTAAAACTATTGGATCTGCCCAGAGCCACTCTGGCTCTGCCATAACCAATCGCTAACGTTTGGTCGTGACATCGGCTTAGCATCGCTAGCGTTCGCCTTAGCCAACTCTTTCACCACTAATGGAGCAAGAAAATCAAACTTTACCTGGAGATTGGCATGTTAGCCTAATAGCTGGTTTGATTTGCATTGAGAGATGATCTGATGTCAAGTACGCCATGTCAATCTCTAGGTATGGTGAAGGGTATGTGATGATGTGGGGTTATTTTAATGCCAAAGGCCAAGGGAACTTTATCAAGATGCATAGTATCCTGATCCATGAAATAACTGGCCTTTAAAAATAAAAATCTGCCTTCCTTAATGGGCATTTAACATATGGGTGTGTATACTTATGCCCCCTGTAAGGAAAAACATGTATTTATTTCCGATACATTAGTCATTCACAAAGAAAATTTGTGTCCTTAAAGTTTGGATTTTTTTTTCTTTTTTTATTATTAAGGCATTAAGATCGATAGATCAATTTCCAAAAGATGATTTTTTTTTATTCCTTCTCTTTAGTCAACTTCAGCATGGGTAACAACTGTACATTCACAAAAAGTCACATAGGCTACAGTACAACGCACACACTTGCTATACGGGTGGGGGGTTCTGCACGAGGTCCTCAAAGAAAAACTAACCTCATACTGCTAAACTTGGGGCGCCGATTTTCAGAAACCTTAACTGGTGGATCTCCAGTTCTCTCTGCTGTCCGTTTTTAGTTACTGCAGGGCTTTAGGCTACTAAATCCTGGAGGCGGAACAATAGCCTTAAGTGTACACAATGTTCCCTGCACTGAACTGTTCATTTGAAACACACGGATGCATAATTTTAACGAGTAGACATTACTGACTTCCTGTACACTGTGTGTAAATGACGCGTGCATACCCTGATTTCATAATAAATTCTGCTTAACATAGAGCTTCTTTTTTTTAAATTGGCGGATGGATATGTTCCATATGTAAGAAGGCCGGACTTTCCCGTAAAGCACGTCACAGAAACCGTTGGTGGTGACAAGCATCATAGACAGTAAAAGAAAGGTGGTAAGTCGTTTCCTTGTGTTGCCTTCGGTTGTTGTCGGAAATATAACACTCACTACAATAATGAACACTATTTAATGAGATGGTTGTATTGCCAACATATGATATTACATTTAAAAAGAAAAAGTAAGGGTAGTGCTATAATTTATGGTAAAACCAAGTTCCCGAGTCCCGTATAATAACAACTACCACTAGTTGACTTCAAAGTTATGATCGACAACTATTTTTGTTTGAGGGTTCATTTTTTTCCTAAATACTTTTTGGATAACAGAGCTTTTGAAGGAAGATAATGAGATAATTTACTATTTGTAATAAGGAAAACAATGGAGCCATTGTGTCTAAGGTCAAATGATCTGTTTATTAACTTTTTTTTTTTATAATAGACTTGATTAACTTAGTTTGGATTGTAAGGTGTACGGTTGTAATGTGTAAACAGGTAAATGATGAAAAAAGAAGGCTAAATGAGTGACCAATTCAAGATTCAAAAAGCTTTATTGCAATGACAAAAAACACAGACCACATAAAAGCAAACACACATGAAAGATTCACATACTGTACAATTAGATTAAAAGCAAACAATTACAACAACAATTCCATAAGTAAATAAAAGATGGTGTGCAATCTGCATCAAAAGTGGTGATAGTCTATTTTGCCTCGTATAAGAGGATATTGCACTGGGATTGAAGGAGTTCAATAAGTAGCCTAAGGGGGTGTGAAGGGTCCTTAGTAATGAGGTCTGCCTTCTTATGGCCTGACTGCTTGATTTACAGTAAGAGTATATATATATATATATATATATATATATATATATATATATATATATATATGCTGAAAAGTCCGCTGAATGGGAAAAACAAGATCTGAGCCATCAACACATATGCCCTGCCAGTCATCAGATACCCCGCTGGTATAATAAACTGGCCAAAGGAGGAGATAGAGGCTACTGACATCAAGACGAGAAAGCTCCTCTCAATGCATGGAGGGTTTCACCCCAAATCCAGCACCCTGAGACTGTACACCAAGCGTAGCGAGGGAGGCCGAGGGCTAGTGAGTGTCAAGACCACTGTCCAGGATGAAACAACGAAGATCCAGGAGTACATCAGAAAGATGGCCCCCAAAGATGAAGGGCTTAGTGAATACCTCAGGCAGCAGAAACCCGAAGGTGAGGACAAGGAAGATGAAGAACCATCATGGAGGGACAAGCCGCTGCCCGGCGTAGTATGGGTTGGAAGTCCCAAGGTCAAAATGGAAGACACCTCCTAAGGTAGTCGAGAATGACCGAGCTAAGATCCTGTTGGACTTCAAGATCCAGACTGACAAACTGGTGATGGCTAACCAACCAGACATTGTGTTGATTGACAAACAGCAGAAGAAGGCAGTAGTAATAGATGTGGTGATCCCAAGCAACAGCAACATCAAGACGAAGGAACTCAAGAAGCTTGAGAAATACCAAGGGCTGAAAGAGGAGCTAGAAAAGATGTGGAAAGTATGAGCAACAGTGGTGCCAGTGGTAATCGGAGCACTGGGGGCTGTAACCCCCAAACTGGGAGAGTGGCTCCAGCAGATTCCAGGTAAAACATCAGAGGTCTCTGTCCAGAAGAGTGCAGTCCTAGGAACAGCTAAGATACTGCGCAGAACCATCAAACTCCTAGGCGTCTGGTAGAGGACCCGAGCTTGAGGATGACACATACCACCCCACAAGGGGTAAGAGGGGGATATTTTTTATATACACTCCATTGTAGACAGAATACCAGTTGAGATCAGTTGCTTTATTTTTAACCAGGGCAGCAGTTTTCAGATTACATTATGTGCTTACATAATTTCAGAAGGGTTTTCAAATGTTTTTCTAGTTAGTTTTCTAAAAATATATCAGATTATTAAAAAGAATGTGCCTTTGGAACATTGGATGAATGGTTGCTCAAAATGGGCAATGTAGATATTGCATTAAAGATCAGCCACCCACTCAGAGCAGCTGGTATTCTGTCTATAATGGAGTGGTATGGAATTTGTAAGTGACCCCAAACTTTTGACCGGTAATGTATGAGTGTATACATAAAATATAAAGTCGTGCGGTTTTTGTTTAACGATTTAATTTTGAGGAACTATTTTACCATCGCGGATGTGTACACACGTTTGAGTCTCAACAACACGGTGACGTCACGTTCTGTCAGTCACCCTACTCCGCCATCATTCCGTCGAGGCTGGCCGAGCTTTTCTGATAACCGATTATCGCTGTTTTTCGGATGAAGATGGCTGCAGGTCCTCTTTCTGTATCCTCCACTGCATCCACAAACAACGATGGCATCCTCATCGGTGACAAAGTTTATTCGGAAGTGTACCTTACAATCGACAACTCGCTTATACCGGAGGAAAGGTTTTCTCCAACGCCGTCGATGCTCGACGGCCTCGACCTGGACACAGAGACCGACCTTCGCATTCTCGGATGTGAAGTGATTCAGTCGGCGGGCATTCTTCTCCGGTTACCCCAGGTAAACCTTTTAGAATAGTATGGCCAACGTAACCTCGTATTATACATGTTAATGTCTGGTCTATTCACAATAAGCACATATGTATTTCCAGTCCTCAACACGTCGCGGCCTGGTTGTTAGCTGTTTGCTAAATTAGCCTTTTCACGTTGGCGTGGTGTTACGTTAGCTAGTTAAAATGGCGGCGGTCCATTGTGCAAGGTTAGGTAAGCTTATACAAGACAAAGTCCAAACGTCGCACTCTGTATTTTTCTCGTCAGGTGGCAATGGCAACGGGTCAGGTGCTGTTTCATCGTTTTTTCTACTCCAAGTCCTTCGTCAAGCACAGTTTTGAGGTAAGTCAGTTTAAGCTTATGGCTCATTGTCGGGCCGCTGGTTACAGGGTACGTAACGTCATGGTTACGTTCGTGGCGGCCATATTGTCGATACGTTGTTTTTTGAACTGCTGTAAGACAAAGAGGGGACATTCTGGAGATCAGTACTAAATAAATCAAACACAAAGTACATAAATGTCGCTGAATCAAAACAGTATTACACTTTTCTAGTGGAATACCTTAAAATAATGTAGCTACACAAGTATTGTAAACATAGCATTAACGTTATTTTACAGTAAGTCTTTGAACTTTTTTCTAGATTAAAATGGTGGCTGGTTGGCGGGTCATTGTGTCTTAAACGTGTCGTCACATCGGTTAAATACTTACAAACTAGCTAAAGTTAATCTTACTAATGCAGTTAATTACTATATATGTTAGATTGGTCTGCCTTGAGAAAAGCAAATGTCGGAAATGCTGGTTTCTAAAATTGGCCAACAATCGGTACACTTCATTATAATCATCATTAATAAATGGTAAAATGCTGGTTAACTAAGTTTTACTGTTAACAAAAATAAATTATATTGAATTTATAATATACACTAACAATAAGCAATGTTATAATCCATTTTATTGTATCATCAGTTTAGTGTAACATAAAAGCCTATTGTTTATACATTAATGTAAATAGTTTACATTGTCAATGGTTAATAATGGTTTGTAAACATCTATAAACATTATTTGGATGGCTGTATACAATACTTAATATAATTATATTAAATGTTGTGCTTGAAACAAACTGACACAAAACATGATTGCATTACTTTTTAGTTACTTTTAGTTAACATTATGTCATTATTTGTGACAAATGGTAAAACTATCTAGTTACCATTTATAAGTTATTATAAAGTGTTACCCATTATCATGTATAAATTTAATATAGAGGGTTTTCACGACACGTCATCAGACTTGAGGTTGCCATATTGGAGATACTCCTCATCACAACAATGTACAGGCACTGAAGTAGATCCCAAACGTCGTCAAGGAAAATGGTTATTGCAGTGTTTTAGGTTGTACCAATAGGTCAGACTGAGAAAAAACATTTGGAATATTGGTGTTCTTTGAAATAAAAAAAACAATTGAGAGTCACTTGGCAACACCTTGAGTATCCCAATGATGTCATGCAGTTAAGGTTAGGTTGATTAAAGAGTTAAAGTAAAGTTAATGCATTACTTACTTTGGCCTTCACAACACAACGGCGGTTAATGACTTGGTACTGTGTCTCACTCATACACACACCGTCTGGTTATAGGCCTCTGACCTTTTATAGGATTTAAGGTCTGCAGCTGTGTGTGTTCGGTGAGAAAAGCAGGTAGTTGACTAGCTATATTGGGATATACAACTGAAGGAAGAATCACTGAAATCCTATTGCTTTAAAGCAGTCCTGCTCACAGGTGTACATCTTCTCCCACAATTACCTAATTAAAATAGTTACCGCAATAGAATAAATATGCCAAATATGGCAAAGTTTCTTGATCTGTGTCAAATTTGTCTCTTAGGGGCGTGCCATTTTCACATATACTGGTCGAGTGTGAGCAATATCTCTGGATATACGTCTTAGGTTATTGACCTTTCTTCCAACTTTTTGCTTCAATTATCTTTGCAGATTGTTGCTATGGCTTGTATCAACTTGGCCTCCAAGATCGAGGAAGCACCAAGACGAGTACGAGATGTCATAAATGTTTTCCACCACCTGAGACAGATCAGAGGCAAAAAGTAAGTGTCGTCATTGAAACCAGTCTTCTCTTTTGGGAAATAATACATGGTTTTGTTGCTTTTGGTTCTATCCAATATAATGTATGATGTTGATCTGTTTTTGCTGTGAAAGTGCCCTTCTGTTTATCCATGTGCTCTAAACCATTTTAAAACTTTTCAGTTTCCGCTTCACTGGTAGTTTCAGAAGTGTAATTGTCTACATGTAACATCTGAGTTTGACAATACACTGAGATTGATATCACCACAATTTCACTTAAAAAAATTGGCTGCATTTTGAGCATTGTAAGACAAGGCATCGCTGCTTTACAGCATGTGCCTTTGTCTTCCTAGAAATATGTTTATGTCAATACTATAGACCTTGGCATTAACTTGGCTTCTTTTTTCCCTTGCAACCAACTAACAGCGACCAGCTACATTTACCAAAGCCTGGGTGATGTGGAATGGTACGTAAGATGAAGCAGTCGGCATGACAACCATGATGCAGGGCCAACCCACCCTCCAGTGGGAGACGCCCGTGGTCTGAGCTACCGTGGGGCACTGGGATCAGGGATGACAGGTTGGCCGAAGGTCCTTGGCCCCCGGGGCGCTTTGAGGACTCCTGTGGTTCAATCTTAAGCTTTTGGTATCTGTCCTTCAATCTGTGGACCATTGGGTAATGTAGTCTTCTTCACTGACTGCTCCTCACCATGCATTTTGTTTGTGCTCCAAGAGTAAAACCGCGTTCACCAACTGTTACCATGGCTTTACTAGAAATATCTCCTTGTTCGTTGGAAGTTAGGATAATTAATTGAATACTATGCAGGTTATGTTTTTGTTTAGGGTCAGTGCATGGACTGTAGGTTATATGAATCGGAATTAAAGTAAATGTACCAGTAACCCTGATGCACTTGTAGCAACTCTATTTAGATGTGGATTTAGACATGTAAAGTAATAGACGTCACACTGATTTTTGTTTTTACCATGCATGTGGTTTGTAGCATGGCGGTATTCACATTTAAATTGATCTTATTTGAGACATCAAAGCACTAGATCTTGATTTGAAATTTGATTGTTGGTTCTGTAAAATCGGCTACATTACTACTCATAAATGTTAGAAGGATGTCTTTTTTCTCAAGTTCGGTTTATTCTGTTACTGTGATATAGATCATATAGATAAATGGTACATAAAGTAGGAAGATGATAGTTTAAAATAAGATCATAATGCATCTAATCCAAGTTTTTAATTTTAGAATGTTGTAGCATTTAATCATTGCTATAAAACTATAACAATATGTAGATCTGTTTGTTTGCAGCGGTAGTATTTAAATACTCTGCTGTGTTCAACCAGCAGATGTTTTCTAGGCTGGTACAGTATTCTGCAGTGAAGTCAAAATGTAGTCATTTTTCTTTTGTCTTCTTTGAGTCTCCATATCGTTCTGCACTATTAACAAGTTGAGTAGTCAGTGGTTGTGGTTATGGCTAATTATACTGACAAATACAGTACATTAGAATAGGTGAGGAGGATTTGTGACTCATAGTGGGTTTTGTGATAAATTTCTGTTGCGTGTTGAGGTAGTGATGTGGACAATGGTCTGGGTTGATATTTCTGTTAAAGCTGTGACACAGTGTGAATGAGGTTGAGGGCTGTCTACAAATCCCATATGCTTTCACTAGAACCACAGGAGTCCACAGACCCCAGCAAACTGTCAGGCATGCAAACACTTAAACCTGTTGCTTTTAGTTGGTTGAAATGGGAAAAAAGAAGAGTGCAAGACATCAAAAGGGCACTTTCTTTTATTTCTTTTATTTCGAAAGGGGGAAACTTTATTTTATTTTGATTCCTTTATAAACCAGGACTCCAAGTTCATTGATACTTGATCAGAACTACATAAATACCAAAAACCAAGTCATCAAAGCGGAACGGCGGGTCCTGAAGGAGCTGGGCTTCTGTGTGCATGTCAAGCATCCTCACAAGGTGAGTTTAAGCCATACTTGTAACTATTTTCATTGTGTAGTTTAGCTTTTGCTGATTTTCACTTACAATACTACTCAGAAAGCAGTTTTATACAACCATTCTTACTTTTTACAGCAATTTTTCACTGGGCAAGTCTGTGCTGTGTTCGTCCTCTGCCACGCACAATACCACAGTGGGAACGTCTCAGTAACGGAGTGTCCTGTAGTATGACTTGCAGATTTTGTCTACACAGTCACGTTGATTAAACTAGTATCTTCCTTCCACTTCAAGCACTCCTACAGTTAAAATTCATGCCTTCTCTTTTCTGGTGTTGGCCTGATTAAAAGAATCTGTGATGTTGTATTATGTTTTTCCACCTCCAAGAGCGATCTGTCATTGTCCGTGGTCTTGTAGAGGACACGTATAGGCAGGGCTTACAGTATTCTGGCCCCGTGCCGGATCTCTGGCATGCGGCCAAAAGGAAAATAATATTTGGGAAATTTCATGCTGTTTTAATATTTATTTTATGCGCTGGGTCAACAATCATCGAACTTCCACCTACCAATGAAACAAGTTCTAGCCAATCAGATGCAAAGTAGGGCGGGTCTTTGCAAGAGCAAAGAGCAAGAGTGCGGTGTGGTTTCCCGGAAACAGTTTATCGAACTTAGAGCATGTAGCTTACATGCAAATAAACTTAAACGCTTATCTTTAGCAGATAGCCGCTACACACACGCTTCTGGGGTGTGGTGCAGCTGGTGGAATATCAGGCATTGACTTGAATGGCTGTGATCGCCTGCGGGTGTCGCGGCGCCTTCTGAATGCAGCGCAGAGGCGCCTGGTGGAAAATACCGTTGAGATTATGCTTAAAGGCGGCTTTATGGTTCGGTACGTGGAGACTATAGGCCGGACAATACGCAGTAGCCTGACTGGCACCTCTCATAAAATGTAACTACACATCCCAGCGTTGCATGCCGCTCGCCCGTGGCTTGGTATTTCCCCCTACATTTTTCCGGGGTCTCCTTCTCCATAAACAATGTCAAGGAGAGGGTTAACTTCCTGCTACAGATTTTTGACTGGTCAGAAAGCAAAGGGGAGACACTTTGTTTCTCTCACTTCTTGAGTCAGTACTCTCTACAGAGCCAATCACCATCACTCTCTCACCCTACCACACACTCCCCACAGACACACACATGCCGTCCCTGCTATCTTCTTAAAGAGATTGACGCATGCACCAATGCACAAGTATAAACTTCAGGCCACTTACATAGGTTACGGCAAAAGCTCTCCACGGATCCATAAACCAGCCTTTAGTTTAACAATGTCATACCTAGGGTGTTTGTGTGTTTTTAACGTATAATCCTTTTATGATTCCAGATTATCGTCATGTACCTTCAAGTCCTGGAATGTGAGAAGAACCAGACACTGGTCCAGACGGCCTGGTAAGTTCCTTTCTAGTTCTCCACTGACCCCCACAGCAGCAACCTGTGTCATGTCTGCAAGAAGTGCCAGCAGACCTGGGCTAAAAGTGAAGTTGAACAAGTTTCAAATGGTTGAATGGTTGAATCGCTTGAAGAGCACATGATTTATCTGCTAGGATCTTGGGACACACCCATATGTGGAAACAGCACCTGTCAGATAAGTGATATTCAAGTGCCCCTTGTGTTTTTAAGTACAAATTTGAAAAGCATTCAACAACCATTTTGCCCAGGTCTGACCGCGACGTTCCCTCACTCCATTTTAATCCTTCCACCTCTTTTTTTTCTGATGGAGCGATTTGTTTTTATTGCAAACCTGTTACGTGTCTCACTCTCTTGTCTGCCCTTACATGGCTTTGCTGTGAAGTCTTTTTGATTTGCGGTGCCCAGGGAACTTGGTTTAACTTTGTCCTTTCTCTCTACTCTTTGATTAAAGGGTAGTCCATGCTGGTAAGTCACATAAAGAACCTCTGAACTCTGCCTCCTCCAACCACATGACCTCAGGAAGCTCCCCCCATTGGTTGGCTGCCCCTCTCCAGACAGCCAATTCCAATGCCAAGATTCACTGAAGGGGGCGGGCGGGCCTTTACCAACAGCCAACATCGTCTTGTTTTCTCTTGGGTGTCCAAAAGGATTTGTATTTGTTGGTCTTGCTACAAAGGTTTCAACTGTAATGCCCATTTTTGCTAAGTAGCTACATATATATTTATATTCTGACTTTTTTTCTAGTTTACTTGCATCTAGCATTGAAGTAAACTTAGCCACAACAGAATAACTTTTTTGACCAGTTTACCTGCCTTTTTTTATTTTTATTTTTTAGTATTTACAGTAGTATACTGTGTCCTGTCCCCAACTGACGTGGTGTCCAGACATGTGTCTGTCTTACAGGCTGATCCGGGTATGCCTCCCAAGGACCTGTCTCACCCACGCAGCAGTCAGAATCCAACGGCCCTGTGTTATGTATAGTAGCGTTGGCATAGCAGTTTCACACTGACCTGCCAAAGTGCAGGTCAAGTCATTTGGTGAAGGCAGGTTAGACTGGAAGTAATCCCTGTGTAGCAGGTTTTCAATGAGTACTTGCGGCGAGTGGAGCAGTACATATTTGAATGGGTGTATGCATTTGGAGTGTCACCACTGAATAATGGACGTTTCCCTGCTTTGTGATCAGTTGTAGTATTTAAGCTTGGTGGTTGTAGTTCCTATTGATAATAATTAGGGCTGTCAATCTATTAAAATATTTAATTGCGTTGTCCATAGTTAATCGTGATTAATCACACATTTTCTGTTTGTTCAAAATTAACTTTAAAGAGATATTTGGCAAGTATTTAATTACAATATCAACACAGGAGTGGAAAATGTTTTATTCAAGTGTGTGTGTGTGTGTGTATATATATATATATATATATATATATATATATATATATATATATATATATATATATATATATATATATATATATATATTTGGAAATCAATTAACACCACAAAACAATGTCAAATGTCCGGAATCCCTCAGCAGTGTTTCCGTTGTGAAGTAATTATGGTTTCTTTTAGCTGTGTGTCAAATATAAAAGATAGCAGATATTATTGAATTTGCAGTAAACCATATCATTGAATTAAGAATCACAAAAGTAGCCAGTAAGTGGGCGAGAGACATAACCCGTGACCAAATTATCATAGTTTTATAAAATTGTTAGACGTGTTTAGAGACTCCGGTCTGCAGTGTAGTTCACACTTTACTGATAAACCAGAAAACCCTACTGTTACCTGGACTTCATGATCATAACAAAACCTGAGTTAATGCATCAAAAAATGAGTGCCGTTAAACAAATTTGCATTGACAGCCCTAATAATAATATGGATAGGATCAGCGTTGAGTTAGTTTATCAGGGTTTTATCATCATGTTTCTGTTATCACTCGTTTTTGTCTTAAAGACTTCTATGTTTCTTAAGGACATAGATGCTCATACCACCCTTTAGTTGCCTGACTCACATCCTGGCCATTTTGTCTTTCCTAATGCTGTCCCATGGCTAATCTAATTTACCCATTGTCCAAGTCAACCCACTGACAATCTGTGTTGTAGCACAGATATTTTACCCAGCCTAAGTAGTGGGGCATAGATCGCCACCGAATGTCTTTTTGATAAGTCATAGAGGAAATGGGGTTGCAGACAAATACAATCATTTATGGGGGTCAGTTTCAAATCATGGCTGGAAATCATTTATTTAAATTAAAACGTTTCAGTTGAACCTTTGAATCAAGGTGAAATGTTGCAATCACTATGGTTTAGACACTTAACATATAGACTTTAGGTTGTCTGAATATTAGTCCAGTGTTGCATCATTTGATTACATCAACATGACACTGACTCCCAAAATCTACCTGTTGTGCTCGCCATCATACATGCTGTGTCTCCCCCTATTCCCTTTTAGATATAACAAAGTAGAAACTGCATTGTCGGAAGTCTTGCTTCTTGATGATGGGTTGCATCTGTATGCCTGCATGCTCTCCCTCCACAAACGCACAAGGCATGTGTCATTGTCTCAATCGTCATTTGTCTTTAGCTATTCTAAGGTCACAGTGTGGTAAAATGGTCTTGGCAGATCTACAGTAGATCATTTCCCCATTTCTGTCTTCATGCTTTCCCTGTGACATACAGCACTCCCATGGATGCCCGAGAGAGAGAAATGGACAAAGTTAAATTTTAAAGATAAAAATGAAAATCACACTTAACTGTATACACTGTAACTAAAAATGTGTTGTCTTGTAGCTATCAGGGCTTGTGATTAATATGCTCTCTGTGCCTATTCTCCAGCATATCAGTGAGCAGTTAAAATTAATGCTTGTTCAGAAGTCATCCACCACACAATTCTGAGTGGTGAAGATTTCTTTGAAGAATTGTCTCGGATTTAATTGGGAATGAAAAATCTAAATTGGAAAGAATTGTTATAAAGCCCTGATAATGTGTTGGCACTATAGACAAATGTTGCAGATTATTAACCTACAGTAACAATTTATGGTTAAAGCTGTGACACATCTTAGAAGATGTGGGTATGGGTGAGAAGATGCTATGTTTTTGTTTCTATGTGTTGCATTTGCCTTCATAGGAACTACATGAATGATACCCTGCGGACAAATGTGTTTGTGAGATTCCAAGCCGAGACTATTGCCTGTGCCTGCATATTCCTTGCTGCCCGAGCCCTGCAGGTAACAGGAAATGTTTACCTAAAACATGTCTTCACCTTGCCATTAATGTTTATTTATTCGTTTTTTTCTGTTTTTTTTTTCCACTAAATGCTGTCACATCAAATCCTCTATATATAGCTATACAGGATAGGTCCTCCAAATGTAACCTTTTGTGCGTGCTTTTCCCAGATACCTCTGCCATCCAAACCTAATTGGTACTTGCTTTTTGGAGCCAGTGATGACGATGTTAAAGAGGTCTGCATCACCACCCTTAGACTCTACACCAGGAAGAAGGTAGGGTTTTTTAGTTTATTTTAATTCAGATTATTTTTTTGTACGTCCTCTGGTGTTTTGGAGAATACTGCACAAAACAATGCGTTGAGCATTAACGTCTCTGTGCATGCTTGTAGAATGCGTCATTAACAGATGTGGTAGCCAGTACTCAATGTTTGTGTAAACTGACTGAAGTGTGATTTCTTTCCCAGCCTAACTATGACCAGCTGGAGAAAGAGGTAGAGCGGAGGAAGGTGTTCTTGGCAGAGGTCAAGCTGAAAGCTAAAGGCCTGAACCCTGATGGTACTCCTGCACTGTCCACACTGGGTGGCTTTTCTCCTGCTTCCAAGCCCTGCTCCCCAAATGTGGTCAAGGTGGAAGAGAAGTCCCCAAACCCCAGACCCTCAAACCAGTTAAGAAGGATCCAGACAGCCGGACTCAGATCAACAAGAGTCCACACAATGGGTAAGAAACATGCATACAGTTTATTAGTAGCAGTATATGATATTTCACTTATCCAGACTTTCCTTAATACTTTTATTTTGCCTCCATTAAGTTTTTCATCTTTTGTTTTGGAGTAGGAGCTGGCTCATAGTGCCATTTATCTTAACAGTGTGTCTTTCATGAGTCTACTTTTTTCTTTTTCTTTTTTTAGATTAAGGAAAGACGTAAAGATCGGAAGGAACAGCAGAAGCGGAAGTGGCTCGTTCAAGAACGCCCGTTCTAGATCCCGCTCCTCGCAGACAGTAAGATTACTTACAATATGTAAAGACAATCTTAGTTTACTTGTCTTAGTGTTAAGTTGTATGATAGTACAACTCCTGATTGTGTTATTGATGTGTTAACCTGCCTTTTACGCCTCTGCATCAGCCGTGGCCAAAGGCAATATATTTTTGGGTTGTACGTCCATCCAAAGCAATATCGCAAAAACACCTTGAAAGAATCTCTTAGAATTTGGCACAAACATCCACTTAGATTTAAGGATGAATTGATTAGATCTTAGAGGTCAGTGTCTCTGTACATTTTTCCATAGCTCAAGAGTTCATACACTAATGTAACATTTCACAACAAAGGTGAAATGTTGTAATTCTAGTTTATTTAGCCAACTATATTCCTTATCTCTTTTCTCTTCTGCTTCCACAGTTACAACAGCAGACGCAGTCGCTCAGGGACCTACAGTTCTCGCTCACGTTCTCGCTCTCACAGTCGCAGTCCATCGCCTCGACGACATCCGCCCTCACCCCTCCTCCCCCACCTCAAGTCAAAGACAAGCCATCATGGCAATAGCGACTCCAAGCCCAGCGGACGCCACAGCAACAGTGGAGGTGGAGGATCTGGTCACAAGAGGAAGCGCTCTCGGTCGCGGTCTCGCACTCCGGTCAAAGTAGACAGGGAACGAGACCGAGAGAGGGAACGGGACAGAGACCGTAGTTCCTTTGACCTCTCTACAAAGAAACACAAACACGAGCGAGGAGGTGGTCATCGAGGAGACCGGAGGGAGAGGGAGAGGTCTCGGTCCTACGACAGGGACAGAGAGAGGGAGCGTAGCCACAAGAGCAAACACCACAGCAGCAGCAGTGGGCATTCAGGACACAGCCGTCACCGCCGCTGAGACACACACACACACACACACACACACACACACACCCCAACACGATAGTTCTAGGACTGATGGTCACTGAAGTATTTTCAGTATACTTGAAACAAAATCAGGTTTGACATGTTCTCTGAATGCTGTTAAATACAGTTGACTGTTAGCAAACATCAGTGTGACACCTGGTCAGTTCATTTAATGAAAGGCGCATCTTGCAAGTTCTTCAAAAAATTTATTTAATATTTGCTGCCTTCAACCTGTCAAATGACATTTCTTGGGGGTTGTTGACAAAGAACTTGCATAAATGTTGGCACACTCAATGCAGCTCTGGAAGCCAAATGCTGCACCTCTGCAATGGTTGAGAGAACTTGCCTTGTTTGGTTTCATTTGGGGTACATTACCAGCCTAATACCAACATAGTCGGGCTCCTGGGTTTCTCATATGCGTCCTGAAAATTACCAATTAAACTACATGATATACAGGAATGTAGATTCTCTTCAATTATTGTTGTCCTAAGCCAAATATAAATATTTAGTTTTATTATGAGAATATCCCTATGAAAAACTGTAATAAAGCCTTGACATCAGAAGCACACATGTAGCTGATATTCGGCAGAGGTGATTGATGTTGTTATAGATTAAATGTATGTGTCTGAGGAACCCAGACTGCGGCAGTATCTACCAGCATTTATTGGACATTTCTGAGAAGGATAGGTTTACTGTCCTTTTTTCTCAACCTGGTCAGACGCGATCACTGGTTGAGGGAACACACAAGCGAAGTGTGACATCAGTCCTGGACCTGTCATTGCCCTTTCCACCTTTTGGTTTTTCTTAATTTTCCCATGATACCTCCACACACCACTACCATCTCTCTAGCCTACCCCTTTGTTCTTAGTTTTACATGTAAAGTTATGGACTTTGGGAAAACAAAACTTATTTACAGTGTAAAGATGGATCAATATCTGCTGACAATGAACGCTTTGATTTATAAAAGCAAACGGCTCAGTGGAAAGATCGAATGAATAAATGTAAAATAAAAGCGATCATTCAGGAAAGATCAGTATGTTTGCACATTAAGGGACTGGTGAGCGAGTGGTTTTGTTTCCTTTTTTTGGACATGTATGTTGCTAAAGCTGTTGTGTACAGTTTCCAAACAGCTGATTATAGACTTTTTTTTTCTCTTTTCCTTTTTTCTTTTCTTTTTTTTTTTACAGGGGATGCAGACTTCAGAATTTTAGGGTTGTCAATTTGTTACACTGGTTTTTAGTCTGCATGTGTTCATGTCCAATTTTTATTCAATAATAAATGAGTTATGCCACTGAACTGTATGGTCGTTATTTAATTGATACCTGTTGTAAAGAAATGAATCATATTGAAGAATGTGTTTTGTTTGTTCTGAGTATTATCAAATGGGGGATTTGACTTAAAATTAGAGACAAAGTTATAGTTAGTCAAATTAAGTTTATGATTTGATTTACAGTTGTGTTCAAAATGATAGCAATCCAACATCACTAACCTCATAACTCATTTTGGTTGTAGAAGTGAATTCTATATGGTAAATAATTTGGTCATAGAAAATCAACAGACCCAACAGTCATGACATGCATGCTGCTCATTCTGTAAAATTGAATCTGTAATTGAAAGGGGTCTATTCAAAATAATGTGTTCATTTAGTGAGGTGATTGTGAAGAAACAGGTGTTAATTATGGCCCATATTTAAGGAAAGAAAGCAAATGTGCATGCTGGTTATAGTGCATTTCACACTGAAATATTCCTTTGATCAATTTTGGT
Source organism: Percina caprodes (assembly GCA_013375575.1). Classification (NCBI taxonomy): domain Eukaryota; kingdom Metazoa; phylum Chordata; class Actinopteri; order Perciformes; family Percidae; genus Percina; species Percina caprodes. The sequence continues at coordinate 113,591 of JABXJD010000108.1, read as the reverse complement.
CATGTTTTAAATTTGTAATTGAATGTGCAGTGTTCCCAATGCATTGATATTATGGAATTAATATGAATTTTGAGCATTATTCACTTTTTTAAATACACTGCTATTATTCTGAAAACAACTGTATATCTACCCCAAATGTAAAGCTTAGTATTGCCTGGGGTATAAGCCTTAGCATGTGGGTTATGACAGCCAGAGGGTGCTGTTGGCCTGACTAATACAAGTGTGCATGTATTCCTGCAGACATACCATATTAGGAGTTAACTGTTAAAACAACTCTATAGCCATAGTTTTACTAGGCAATGGTTTTGGGAACATGTCCACGTTGGTTTTGTTGATGCCTGCTTCTATGTTGTCCCCCATGTCACTGCTCCATCTCTGTCAAGAAAAGGTCATAGTATAGTATATTGAAAACATTTATCAAAAAGTCATAGTATACCATGACAAATAAAGTGATAAAAAGTCATAATATAGTATGTTTAAAAAAGTCATAGTATAGTATATCAAAAAGAGATAAACTCATAGTAATGTCTGTTGAAGAAAGTGATAGTCGCAGTATATTATGTCAAAAAAAATGATTCAAAAAGTCATAGTATAGTATGTAGGAAAAAGTGATAAAAAAAGTCATAGTATAAAGTATGTCAAAAAAGTGATAAAAAAGTTAGTGTCAAACAAAAAGTGCTAAAAAAAATCATAGTATAGCATGTCAAAAACGTTATAGTATAGTATGTCAAAAAAAAGTAATAGAAAAGTCACAGTATAGTATGTAAAAAAAAATGTGATTAAAAAGTCACAGTATAGTACGTCGAAAAAAGGGATAAAAAGGTGTGATCATAGTGTGATATGTCCAAAAGTGCATTCTCTTCAAAACAACCTGTTGGGAAGGACACTGACGGGAACACAACTTTTGTCTTCGTCTACTAGTATTCTTCTTTACTATAAAGTAGGTCTTAAAACTTATTGCACCTAATAATGTCAAAAAAGTCATAGTATAGTATGTTGAAAAAATGGATAAAAAGTCATAGTATAGTATATAAAAAAAAGATCAAAAAGTTATAGTATAGTATGTAGGAAAAAGTGATAAAAAAGTCATAGTATAATATGTCAAAAAAGTGATAAAAAAGTCTTAGCATAGCATGTCAAAAAATGTCAGAGTATAGAATGTAAAAAAAAAGTGATTAAAAAAATCACATTATAGTACGTCGAAAAAAGGGATAAAAAGGTCATAGTATAGCATGTCCAAAAAAAGTGTGAAGAATGTCATAGTTTAGTAAGTTGAAAAAAGTGAATAAAAAAATCATAGTATGATATGTCCAAAAGTGCATTCATCTCTTCAAAACAACCTGTTGGGAAGGACACTGACGGGAACACAACTTTTGTCTTCGTCTACTAGTATTCTTCTTTACTATAAAGTAGGTCTTAAAACTTATTGCACCTAATTTGATTGGAACGTCATGGTGTAGTTTGTCGAAAAAAATTGATAAAAAAGTCATAGTGTAGCATGTCAAAAAGTCATAAGTAAAAGTTGTTTTCAGAAAACAGGTTGTTTTGTAAAGATGAGTGCACTTTTCGAAATAATATACTTTGACTTTTTTTTATCACTTTTTCAACATGCTATACACTATATGACTTTTTAATAATTTTTTTCGATGTATTATCGAAAAAAGTAAAAAGTAAGAAAAAAGTAAAAAGTATATTATTTCGAAAAGTGCACTCATCTTTACAAAACAACCTGTTTTCTGAAAACAACTTTTGTCTTCATCTACTATAATTCTACTTTCCTATAATGTGGGTTTTAAAACCCTATCTAATTGGAACACTCAACCTTCTATCTCCCAATCATTGTCTTTTGGCATTTTTGTCTTTTAAACTTAGTATATTGGACCTCAAAACTTACCAAACCATTGAAGATTTGAACACACTTGAAAACCTTTTTCCTCCCAAACATACTCTTATCACCCTAAGCTATCTGACCTGACAAAAAGGTTGTTGTTGTGAAAATGTTGTAGTTTAGTATGTCAAAAAAGTCATATTATAGGATGTTGAAAAAGTTATGAAAAAGTCATAGTATAGTATGTCAAGAAAAGTGGTTAAAAAAAGTAATAGTATGTCAGAAAAAGGGGTTAAAAAAGTTCTAGTAGGCCTATAGCATGTCAAAAAAGTCATAGTATAGTATGTCGAAAAGTCATGGTATAGTATATCGGAAAAAAGTGATGAAAAAGTCATAGTAAGCCTATAGCATGTCGAAAAAGTCATAGTATAGTATGTCGAAATTTTTTTCATAAAAAAGTCATAGTATAGCATGTCAAAAAAGTCATAGTATAGTATGTCAAAAAGAGTGATCAAAAAGTCATAATATAGTATGTAGGGAAAAGTGATTAAAACTCCAAGTATATAGTATGTTGAAAAAAGTGATAAAAAGTCATAGCTGACAAATCTAAAAAAAAAAAGATCAAAAGTCACTGTATAGTATGTTGAAAAATCATAGTATAGGATGTTGGAAAAAATGAAGAAAAAGTCAGAGTATAGTATGTTGAAAAAAGTCATTGTATAGCATTCCAAAAAGTTATAAAAGGTTATAGTATAGTATGACGAAATAGTGATAAAAAGTAATAGTATAGCATGTCGAAAAAGTCATAGTACAGTGTGTTGAAAAAGTCACAGCAAAGAATATCAAAAAAGTGATAAAAAGTCACAATTTAGTAATGTTTAAACAAATCATATAATGGTTTGTCAAAAAATCCATAGTATAGTATGTCAAAAAGTCTCATAATAAGTCATAGCATAGAATTTCATAAAAGTCATAGTATAGTATGTCAAAAAAGTCATAGTATAGTATGTCATAATAAACATCTTAAAAAAGTCAGTATAGCATGGCAAAAAGTTCTCCTAGTATGTCAAAAAATCATAGTATAGTATGCAATACAATTGTCATAAAAAGTCACAATATAGTACAGTATGTCATAACACATCTCATGAAATAGTATATTATGTCCTAAAATTGTTCTAAATAATCATAGTATGTAAAAAAAAGTCAGCAGAGCATGCCATAACAAATTTTAGAATTTGTCATATAAAATAATCTTTGTATAGCATGCCATAACAAATCATACAATTATCATAAACATTCATAGTATAGTATTTCATGAAAAGTCAGTTTAGTATGTCAAAACTTGTCATAAAAAAAAGTAATGAAAAGTCAGTATAGTATGCCATAAAAAGTTTAAAAAGATCGGGGTTGCAGAATGCCTACACAGTGTGTGAAATAGATTTCAGAAGATTTCAATTAACAACTTTTTAAAAAAATTGTTGGGATTATACGCTCCCACTAAAACTCTAACAGCTCAAGAGGTTTAGTGCTTTCTGCTGTTAACAAGCATAAATGATAGACTCCATGCCTATAATTGTGTCAAATATCATACACTCATACATTCCCTACTTATTGCCAAAGGGTCCATAATACCTCACACTGATTCATCCTCTAAAGCTTGTAGCTGCTCTGCTCTGCCTTTACTCCATTCCCGTGCAACATACAGTATCTATCTCTTCAAGTGCTTTTGAATGCTTGAAAGTGGAATACAATAGAACTTTGGGAATGTCCAGTAATTTGCTTTTTGTCAGCCTCAGTTCCGCTGAAACTGGTTTTGGATCACAGCAATCAAGAAAGAATGACTGCGGGAGAGAAATCCAACCTGAAGGGTTGGGAGTCAAAGAAAGCTCTTTGGATTTCACAAATAGTACCAAGGTCCATGCATGGAGGAAGGAATGTTCTCCTTTTCTTCTTGCAAGGCTCAATTTTTAACCATTATTAAAAGTATTTAATTATCATATTTATATTAATTTATTTTTTACTTCAAATGATTTTATTGGTAGAGATTTATTGTACAATTCTGTTTGGAAAAAGACAGAAGAAGAAGGCAGTGTCAGACATGCAAAAGGTGCAACACGCCAGTTTACAATCCATAACAATACCAATTTAACTAATATATAAATTACAGCACTCATATGTTTGCAGTATTACTGTATTTCCTAGTACAGTAATATAAAAGCAATGGAAGAGGAAAGAGAAGACACAGAAGCGACATTCATTGTTTTAGTAATCTAATCAGACATGATTGAAAAGTTACAATTGCACTTGTAAAAATAAATATTGACCTTATATCATAATCAAACATAAAATCAAATGTAATTTAATAACTAAAGTAAAAAAGCCTTTTCTATGATTATTTACACAAGGCTGCTATTTATACTTAAAAATGTTTGTTTTTTTACATTCTTGCATGCATTAACTATAATGAATGCATCTTCACATATGCAGTGTGTGCGATTGTTGAAATCTGCAGCATTGTTTCCCTTCTGACATCTGCTTTCTGACCTGTAAATGTGATGTACAGCTCACTACTGTCCAGTGTGAGACAATAGGTATAGATAGATAGATAGATAGATAGATAGATAGATAGATAGATAGATAGATAGATAGATAGATAGATAGATAGATAGATAGATAGATAGATAGAGTATCTATTTTCCAGTCTATTTACACAGCTGCCTACAGATGTATTTAATTTGAGCTTGGAAACTAGGCCCACATGGCAGTGTGATGGCTGAGAGTGTTCACATTGTTACGCCTAGACAACATTAACGTTCATATGATCAGACATTCACCTCAAATACAAATAAATCAACACTGTGCAGATGACAAGGGTAAAGTCAGCTTCCCGGTACATTTAAAGCGGGGCGTAGAGGAATTTCTGAACTTCCCCTATGAGTGGCCGTGGATTTCCTAGTTTAGGGTGACCAAACATCCTCTTTTGCCCAGACATGTCCACTTCTTACGTACTGTCCGGGGCAGGAAATCAAAATATGGTCACCCTATTGTAGTTGCTTTCTAGCAAGTATGGTCAAGTGATATGTGTGTGTGTGTGTTTCTGTATGTGTGTAGCACAATTACCTTTGTTTGTTCCAGTTAGCTGAATTGCCCAGATAGGTAGGGTTTGCCATAAGAGAAATGCCAGAAAGTATATATGTATAACTAAATGTCCTGAGGTGCTAAACCTGACACATAAGCATGTTTGCTTTAGGACAAATGATAGTGCTAAAGGGTTAAAAGGGACAGCGATTGTAATTCTAATTCTGATGTGTTCTATAGATCAAACTAGATGAGTCCACGCTAGCGTGGTTGTTTCAAGCTAAATGCTAATGTCAGCATGCTAACGTGTTTAGAATGCCAATGTTAACATGCTGAAGTTTAGCATGTTAATCATTTTTGTTTAGTGTCTTAGCATGCTAACATTTGATAATTCTAAAGTACTAAACACAAAGTACAACTGAGGCTAGTGGGAATGTATAGAAAGGTATTTGGTCATAATAAAATAAAATGCCTACCTGATAGTGGCGCTAGATGAAAAGTTAAAGGTTAAGAAAATGTGCTTGTCTGTCACACGAGTTAAAATTTAGACCACCTTAGGTATTTTTTTTTTTTTTTTAGATATTCCAAAAAATTGCTTTTAATTTTAATGTGCATGATAATTATTTGCCATGGCCGAATATGAATGCGTGGTGCAGGCAGTTCAGAGCTTAACTGGGTCATGTTTGTCATCTGCATCCTGGTTGGTGAGTTACATAAGGGAGTTATAGTGAATACATACGTACTGCCACAGGCTGGGATTGTTTCAGGTGGAAAGTTATAAAGATCTAAAAATGGAGACTGTCTTAGTCCTCTAAAATCAGAGGAAAAAATTGAGCTCTCTTCCACCTTATTCAATCTCACAGTTTAAACTCCAGACCACAAAACACACATGTTTTAAAAACTGTAACCTTTGGAAAGGGCCTGTTTTAAAATGAATCTCTTGCTGTCTTAACAAAACCTTTCACTAAATCAATATGACTGAACTGGCACAGTTTCTAAATCCACAACACTAATTTACTTAAATGTTTTCTTAAAAACCAGTGGTTTAAATTTCACTATTATGAAACAGTTGAGCAGACACTGCTCCTTGTAAAACATGGAGTAAATTGTTGCAGACGTTTCTTGTTGGATTTTCCTTTGCATCCTTATTATCCAAATGTTTCAAATCATTTTCCAATTCTGAATGTTTTATTGTCTTTCCATATTTATTATGATTGTACTTTCTGTGTTGTTCTTCTGACTCAATGGCCCTGTAAATGAGGGTCTCCCCTTAATGATCTCTTGCAGATAAATAAAGCTTGAATGAATGTTCAGGAAAGCCCAAAATGCCCGGTCCATACAGTATTGAGATTGCAAAAAAACTGAAATCTGACCACGTTACTAACTTTTAGGGGCCTTTCTTTAGTACAACAGCAGAAACAGAAAATAGGGTTTTCTTTAAACAAATGTGCTCTTATATGTTGGAGAATACACTTCTGATTTTTAAATATCTCAACTTGATCCATTGCCTACTGAATAAGTTGTGTTTGGGATAAAAATTAAAATATAAATGTAAAAAAAAATCATAAACAAATTATTTTAAAACACTGCATTCAATATATTCCACATTAAAACAGTATGTATACTGAAGGAATAGTTCCACATTTTATGCTTTTTTGTTGTTGCTTTTTTGCTTTCTGGCCAAGAGTTAGATACAAAGATCAATATTGCTGTCATGTCTATATGGAAAATATGAAGATAGCATGCTGATTAGCATAGCTAAGCATAAACGCTGGAAACGGGCAAACCTCCAGATTGGCTTTGTCTAAAGGTCGAGAAGTTGGAATATTTATGAGAGACTAGTTCTTGGTTGGCAGCAGCCACTTCCTGACGTCTTTATGTCAGCATTAGGTTGTCAGGCAACCAGCAAAAACATCTATGTTTCCAGGGTTCTCTGTTCCCCAGCTCAATATCCTGTTAATATGACTCATTAAGGAGACCTCTAAATAGTGTATGTTCTCAGCAATGTTTTTCCCTTGGTCAAATGTTCAAAGTATGCGTCCATAGGTAAATATGTTTAAATCAACTGCAGCTTATAGCCTTCTGACGTTATAATTCTCAATAATTCTCAATAGCTGTTTCCCTCTGCATTTATTCTAAGCTAAGCTAATTGTCTTCGGGCTGTAGCTTCATAATTAGTATCAATCTTCTCATCTAATTCTTGGCTAGAAATTGAATTGTGTTTCCCAAAATGTTGAACTATTCCTTTAAGGCTACATCATACTCTCTCTTACACAGATGAACACATTATTTGATTATGAATGCTGTCCATTAGGCTCCTCTTCTTCATCCTTCCAAGCAAAACTGTTCAGTGTCATTATTGCTTCAAGTCCTTATGAGGTCTGTGCTTCTATGAAGTCTTTATTGCTTAATACTACTATGGCAATACATGTCAATTATCATGCATCATTAAATTCATCAAATCCACAGATGCTTGTTTTGATTGGTTGTTGAAGCTCATAGTAGTGTCTGGGCTCAAGCATAAGGAGGTGAAATGTCCATAATGTATCCACTCAGGTGAAGATCAACCTTTAACACTTATATACTGTAACATACATTTATGATGGTTGACAGCTGTAGATGCATCAGTGAGTCCATGGTGTAACAGTGAGTAACAGTAACATCCTTCATTCTGGTTGGATACACACCATACATACGTCTTTTATTGCTGGTTTATTTAAAGAAAGATACTGCATAACAATTTGTTTTGTCGTTGATAGGTCAGGTGTATACAACTGATTACAGATTCAAAGTTATGCCGCTGGTAGTAGATGTTGTGTGCTTCTATGTACAGATAAACAAAAATTACTCAGTGTATGTTTGTTTGTGTATGTATATGTTTGTATGCATGGCATGTATAGTCTGCACATGTACAGTATGTGTCCTCATTATGTGTTGCTCTCACAAGTAGGTGGTTGCCTCTCTGTTCTCCCTCTCTTTTGCCTGAGCCACGGCAACGTTGATGCACTGCAGCCACTCCTCAGTGTGTTTCTCATCCTGAGCTTTCAGCACGTACGTCTTATTGTCCGTGAAGATCTCAAATGCCCGTGGCAAGCCCCGATCACGCCGCTTCTTGGCTACCACCTATGGAAAAAGAGGATGAGAAGATGACAAACTTACACTTAAACATCAACTTTATGTAGCCCCCTTGTGTTTGACTTCACAGTAATTCACTCTCCAGCAGTAATAGTATTTGGGGATGTGATCTGCCTTCTTAAATCAAATAAACTCTGATTGGGGATGATTTAGACACTCCCCACAGTACACTATGTCAGATAAGATGATATTAATAGCTTTACAATTTACAAAAGTAAAAACCACAGCCATGAGACTAATAATAATGCACAAATGTGATCAGTGGTGAAGATTAAAAGATTTTAGTATCAGGCTTTTGAAGGATGATGATTCTATGAATATAACTCCTCACCTTGACACTTTGCACCTTGCTCAGCTCAATAGGGATGTCATCCAGCTCATCTTTCTGTGGGGACAACATAAGAGAAATAACAAAAAATGATAATCATATAAGTCTAATTAAGCTAATGTGGGCTAAAGAAATTAGATATTTATAATATTCTTTATTATAGTTCTTTATTCTGTACATTATTAACAGTTCTGTGCATTTGTCATTGGTAAAGGACATATTTAAATCTTTTGCTTGAGTATAAATAGCAATACTATTTTGTAAAAATTCCAGCATGGTGTTTATGTCAATGTTATGATTTACATTATTGGATTATTATTACTGCAGTCTATGTTACTGATGCATAAACATGTTGGTAGCATTTCAGTGCTGCTGTTGGTTGAGGTAAACCAAATGTTAGCTATTTATATACTGTTTGGAGATTTATACTATTAAAATATTTAATATTTTATAAGACAATCTTATGTTTTGTTAACCTGCTGGATAACTAGAAAGTGGCACAAAACGGCAACGTTGAAGTAAAGTACAAGTAATTTCAAATTGTAGGGCTTACTCAAGTACAGTTGAGTTGGTTTTGCCAGTCAAATAATCAGTAAGAAACCAATCTTCAGCCAAATTAAAAAGCTTTTTGTACATTATAAGCATGTCAATACTTGTTGCCACTCTGTCAGATGTAGCCTCCTGACTTCACCATCACACATGTCACAGTGTTGTTTGCAGTGTGTACTACTTCAGAAAAAAACATTCACAGAATGAACAATTACACTTCATTGTTCTATTGCTTCTCAAGGGCAGGAACATCCTCCAGCTCTGCTGAACAGTGTCATTTTAAATGTGTGTTTGTGAGCGTGAGGATGAGTACTTGTGTGTGTACTGCACCACAGTCAAGTCTTCTTACTCCATTGTTCGTTATGTGGTTTAAATAATTAACTGTAACAATCATGGCAACTGCCCACATCCTTTCTGTGGTGTGTGTGTGTGTGTGTGTGTGTGTGTGTGTGTGTGTGTGTGTGTGTGTGTGTGTGACATGTTCACAGTTTTACCTCCTGGCTGGCTGTGCTGAGAGTTTGATGTTTCCCACAGCAGATTCATATCAGTGGATTCAAATTTAAAAGGACATTTGATGGATTTTAGCCATATGGCATATGGAAAATAATATCCTAACCAGAAAGTATAAGTAACAAATTATTGTCTTATAATACTTAAACTAAACACACCTACCTCACTAACTTTTTGTTGTGGTATTTTGAATATTAAATGTGTAACTTGTGTACATTCTTTCATTGCATTTGACAACTTGCATTTTGGAAGACAATGTTGCTGCTATGAAGCTAGGCTGCTGAATAGAACCACTTTGTGTGCTGTCAAAATCAAGTTACCCCTTTCATGATGTGCATGTTTGCTTTTTGTGTCTATCCTGCTCTTATTTTATGACAAATCAAATCACCCTGTAAATAAATGACATGCTGGATTTGGGAGGTTCTCAGAGCAAGTGAACGCACCATAGCTACCACAGCATTTATATGATAAGTTCCACTAACAAAACTATAAAAAGACATTAACTATAATGAATTACCTAACACAAGCAAGTTCTAGGTGTATCAACAGTGTAATAAATGGAAACTAATGGCTGACTGGATGTAAGGAAATTGGCAAATTTCAGCATCAAAACACAAAAAAAAAATACTTCCTTTACACGGACTTAATATAAAACAGGATATGCCACATTTTCAACAGAAAAAGCCAGTAAAGTACAGCTGGATAAGGTACTCATACTATTTTAATCTTCTGTCTCTCCTTGTTTTTGTATTCCTGCATGAAGGCCAGGCCTGCCTGTAGTTTGGTATCACTCTTTGTCTGGTCCCAATTAGGGTGGAAATACAATATTCAGTGGAGGCACATTGGGCAATAAGCTACAATATAGAGAAAATAGGTATAAAATAACAACTATAATATTTGTGTGGTTTTGGGGAATGTTTCAAACCTGAGTGCAAAAGCTGTTCGATCATTCAATGTGGAAGAAACAACACATTATTTTGGTTCTTAATTTCACTCCCCGTTTGGGAAAAGGTCTTTCACAACATACCAACTACCTCCAGAACATACTTGCAAATTTGTGGCTGCTGCAAAAAGAGAGGATCCATTGCCATGTGGATAGGAGTACAAAGACTATTGTTAAGAGTAAAAAAAAGAGGGCTCAACTCTACTTCTGCATTTTAACCACCACAGAATATCCTATTTCCAGATATTCCTCTGGGATGTTGTGCCTTTTTTGTTGCAACCTCACCTTTGCTCAGATGAAAATCTTTTACTCACACATACTGTACGAGGCAGTAACTCATGCATTGTGTTTGCTACTTTTGCGTAATGCTATCTGTTTTGAGTTATAGTGGGGGAGAGTGACTCATGTTGTTGCTGCATCATGCTTCGGCCTTGGGAGCACCCCAAGAGTGCTTCCAGGGGCCAAGGTTTGTTACAGGCTAGATTCACCGGATGCTCCTGAGAGACAGTTAGGCTTATCATGAGATGAGATTTCCACTGTTTTCTACAGAGTTTCATCATGAGTCAAATGACACAGAACATAAATTAAGATTTTCTAAGTGCCATGGATAGCGTACGTGTGTGAGGTTTCATTTTCATTGGCTACGTACTGATTTGCCTCTCCGGAAGAGTAGCTGATTTCCTGCCAAGGTGAAGTAGCGGGTTTTCCAGCGCTTGATGAACTTCCAGCGGACCTGCTTTTCCTTCAGCTTCCCCTCAATCAGAGGCTGTCCCTCCTGGTTCACAACTAGAGGGCCACACAAACACAGAACAATTGACAGAGAGGTGAAACAAAGGAAGAAATCAAAATAAAAAGAATGAAAGACAGACAGCAATAATACTGTGCACAACAGCTGACCATTAATAGATTGATCTGAAAGGTCTGCCACTATGATGCATTCATGAGTCGATGAGGGTCTTAAATTTGAGACTTCAATTTCCCATTGAACAGCACTGTGTTCATGAGCTAGTAAAACTAGTAAAAATGGTGGTTGTGAAATAAATAATGTGGCATGTTTTGCAATCAACTAGTAACCAGGAAGTTTCTCAACTCTGTGAGTTGATTGTTGTACAACAGGCCAGAATCAGCCCACAAGAAAAATTTCATAAGCCTGCCTAAATGGTTATGGTTTATTTTTATTATCTGGCTTGCAAATTTCAAATTTTCCTATTTTTCCTATTTGGATTTCCCCCCACTCTTTTAGTTTACAGTAATCATTTCATTTTCTAGCAAGGCTATTACATCAGAGCATAAAGGAACGGGAACAACAGCAGGATGAGGTACAGACAGGCAGATGAACCAGAACGATCTGACAAGAGACGTGGGAAGCACAGACATTAAATACACAAGGTATTGAGGTAACAAGAGGCAGGTGACAAGAGGGGCAGGGAAGAAGGTGGAAAACAGTGGGAAGACACAGGAAGTAAAACTAAAGGCAGGACGAGACAAAAACCAGACTTCAAAATAAAACAGGAAACAGAACATACAGACAGAACACAAGACAGGACCAACAACACAAGACTGAGGGAGAAGAAGGAGAAAAAGAAACCAATGCAAACACCCAAACCATAACAGGACCCAGGATGAGTGCGGGGACAAAGGGAACAAGAGAGAGAAAGTGAGGGATGGAACGAGACAGCAAAAGAGAGAGTGAGCGAGAGAGCAAGCGAGAGAGAGAACAAAAGGGCAAGCGAGAGAGGGGACGAACTAAAGGGTGAACGAGAGAGGGAACGAGAGAGGACACGAGAGAAGGAACGAGAGAGGGAACGAGAGAGGACACGAGAGAAGGACCGAAAGAGGGAACGAGAGGACGAGCGTGAGAGGGAACGAGAGGATAAGCGAGAGAGGGTACAAGAAAGCGAGCAAAAGGAGGGGCGAGAGGGCAAACAAGAGGAGAAAACGTGAGAGGGGACAGAAGGAGAGACTACGAGAGGGGAACGAGAGAGCGCATGGGAAGGGAACGAGAGGGGACACTTGAGAGCGCACGAGAGGGGGAACAAGAGAGCGCATGAGAGAGCGCACGAGAGGGCGCACAAGAGGGGGCACGAGAGAGGGAATGAGAGGGAGCACGAGAGAGCGCAGGAGAGGGCACACAAGATAGGGAACCAGGAAAAGAGGGCGCGTGGGGCTGGACCAACTCGGACGGGACAGGCTTAAACACAGACGGAGCAGGCTTAGGGACAGACTTTGACGGGACGGACTTAGAGACAGACTTGGACACAGATGGGACCGGTTTAAGGACAGACTGGACAGGCTTAGACAGGACCAACACTGGTGTAGGGAGGAAGACAGAGACGGTGACAGGGACAAAGACAAACACCGGGACAGAGACACACGCAGGGACAGAAAAGGGAACGGGGACGGAGACGGGTACAAAAACAGGCACGGAGACAGAAATGGAAACGGGCAAAGTGACAGGAACGGAAACGGAGACAGGCACGGTGACGGGAATGGGAAGATGCACGGGAAAACCGGGACCAAGGGAACCTAGGGAACTTGGGCCAGGGGAGCCAGAGCGAGACGGGAATGGAAACGGGCACGGTGACGGGAATGGGAAGATGCACGGTCAAACCGGGACCAAGGGAACCTAGGGAACTTGGGCCAGGGGAGCCAGAGCGAGATGGGAATGGAAACGGGCACGGTGACGGGAACGGAAATGGAGACAGGCACGGTGACAGGAATGGGAAGATGCACGGGAAAACCAGGACCAAGGGAACCTAGGGAACTTGGGCCAGGGAACCTAAAAAACTTGGTCCAGGGATCCCTGAGGAACCGGGGCCAGGGGAACCCTGAGGGGAACCACGGGAACCAGGGCCAGAGGAACCCGGGGAAGGTGCCACGTTATGGTGGGATCTGCCTCATACAGGTGGCGAAAGGTGTTGGCCATAAAGTCAGCCGCAGGCTCGGGTGGGTGGAAGAAAGGCTCAAAAATATAACCTGCTTGGTCCATGCTGGTCCGATTTTTCTGTGACATTTGGCAGTGAAATAAGGACCAAAATGCAGGTAGGCAGGCGAAGGCAGGATAAATTTATTGTTCAACGAAAAACAATCCGACAAGAGAACACAAAGTCCAAACATCCAAAAAAAAAAATCTAAAAATCACAAAATTAAACATCCAAAGGGGTCCGGGGGAAAAAAAGGCAAGGTAAAGACAGGACGCAAAGACAGGGACAACTTACAGGGAATACAGGCCGCAGAAATGGGAACAACAGCAGGACAAGGTACAGACAGGCAGACGAACCAGAACGATATGACAAGAGACAAGGGAAGCACAGACATTAAATACACAAGGTAATGAAGTAAAGAGAGGCAGGAAACAGAACATACAGACACTCAGGGGCACACAAGACAGGACCAACAACACAAGACCGGGAAGAAAACAAGACACAAACACAAGACAGGATTGAAAAAAACAAAGAAGGAGAAAAAAAACCCAAAGCAAACACCCAAACCATAACAATCTCAGTGACATCATTCTACTAACCATGGAATATGGCTCAACTTTGAAGTGTATAAATACGTTTAAATTTAGTGTTTACTTATTTCAAAAAACACCATTAAGTGTTTAATCGCTTCCCTCTAGGAATAAGCAACCTGGCTCATGACCTCCAGGTCATTTACGTTGATGCCCCTGTCATAGGAAAATTTCAATCTTCAAAACTTCAATCTGCTGCATTGAGTTGGATCAAGTACTAATTTGAGAGGAGAGAGAGAGCGAGAGAGAGAGAGAGTGAGTGTGTGTGTATGTCTATAATTGCATGCATTTGTTTTTGTGTTAATGTTTATGGGTGTTTTTCGTGAATACAAACAACCTGCTTATTTTATTCTGACCAACATGAAATTAAATTAATAAAAGTGATCACAGGTTATCTTTCAGTTACTAATCGTTTTACATGTGTGACTGTGTAATCTGTGAGACTGTGATCTTCAGACCAGAACCCGGCTGGTTCAGGTTTGGTGCCAGTAAACCAGAACTTCAGATGTTAACAACCAAACAGAGCTACTCTTTGTATCCACGATTATAAGTCAATCAGACAAAGATTACTGCAATCTGATCAGAGTGTGTGAATGACAACAACAACACTGTACACGCCATAGGCCGAAGACCCGATCACAGCCGAACACACACGGGTTACAAAGTCAGGCCAAGGGAGTCCAAAACAGCACACAGAGAATGTGACTGATGCGGAAGGTCCGCACACCACCAAAGACGGCGCCTGTCCATCCAAAAGCAAGCAGTGCATGAAATGCAAAAAAAATCACTTTGCAAAAATCCGTAAGTCAGAGCATCACACAAACACCCATACAAGGAAAGTGATACACTGAAGATGAGCAGGTAGAATTTTTCAATGATGGACCTATAACTGAAAACACAGGAAAATGTAATGAACAACCTTATGCCAAACTTGAAATCGGAACTCAGAAAGTCAAATTCAAAATTGACACTGGCACATAGGCCAATGCAATTCCCGTACACATATTTGAAAGACTGTTCCGAGATACTGCTATAAAACCACCTACCAAAAGGCTCACCAGCTATGGGGGAGAGTTCCTGAAAGTGAAGGGCAACTGCCATCTGCAGTGTAAGTACAAGAACGCCTCCATTGTACTGGAATTCTACATAGTAGACACCAAAGCACCTCCCATTCTTTGGACGAGAGCTAGTTGAAAAACCCAGACTGGCAAGCTAAGAGTCTGCCTGGACCTCAGAGACGTCAACAAGCCAACACATAGGCCCCGCTACCCTTTACCAACGTTAGAAGACGTCACCATGAAGCTCGCCGGAGCAAAGTACTTCAGCGTCCTCATTGCCAAATCAGGCAATTGGGCCATAAAGTTAAGTACAGAGTTGTCCATGCTAACGACATTCAACACCCCTTTTGGCAGATACAGGTTCCTGTGGCTGCTGTTTGGAATCAATTCAGCTCAAGACAAATTCCAAAGGCGCATCAACAAGACGCATGAAGGCCTCCCCGGTGTAGCAGCCATTGTCGATGACATACTCGTTTTTGGTAAGACAAAGCTTGAACATGACAACAATCTCAGGGCCATGCTGAGCCGCACAAGAAAAAGAGGGGTAAAGCTAAATCCTGACAAAAGCCAGATGGTGTGTCAGAGGTCAGCTACTTTGGCCACACGCTCTCAAGTGAAGGCGTTAAGCCGGACCCGGCAAAGGTGAAAACGATACGGGAAATTCAGCCACCCACAAGCACAACCATCCTCGGGATGATTAACTATTTGGTCAGGTTTGCACCACGTCTCTCCAAGGTGAATGCACCCCTACGCCAACTACTGAAGCAGGACAGTGAGTTCCTATGGGACAAAAACCACAACAAAGCATTCATGCAGACAAAAGAATTAATAACACATCACCCTAGGCTTGCATACTTTGACCCTCAGAACTGAGACTCCAAGTAGATGCTTCAAAATGTGGCCTCAGTGCTGACATGCTCCAGAACGAAAAGCCCATTGCTTATGCTTTCAAATCACTCAACAGCACTGAAGTGACCTACGCTCGGATAGAAAAGGAGTCATTGTCCTCAAGAGCCTCAGAGGAGACATGATTCACCGCATACACACAGGTCACATGGGCATGGAGAAAAGCAAGCATAGAGCGCGAGACCTGCTGTTCTGGCCTGGGATGGGAAAACAGATTGAAGCAACAGTAGAGCAGTGCAGTATATGCCAGGAAGGACCTGATGCCAACCCCAAAAAACCCCTGCGGTCACATGACGTACTCTAGTAACCATGGCAAGTTGTAGTTACAGACCACTTCACATGAAACATTTAAAACTTCATTTTCATTGTGGTTTACTACAGTAGATTCTTCGAAATGGAGCAGCATACAAGCTGCACATAACCTGCAGTAACCACCAAACTCAAGTCTGAGTTTGCTCGTCATCAGCGATAACGGATCATGTTACAGCTCCGAGGAGTTTCGCCGCTTCGCAGACAAGTGGTACTTCACCCACACCACCACAAGTCTGCATTACCTACAGAGCAACGGCCTTGCCGAAAAGACTGTCCAGACAGCAAAACGCATCCTGGACAAAGCAAAATCTGGAATCAAAGACCCATACCTCGCTCTGCTGGAATACAGGAACACTCCAGTGGACAACCTCCAGGTACCTGCCCAGCTTCTGATGAGCCGACGACTACGTTCCATACTCCCAGCGACCAGCAGACATCTGCAGCCACAGGTAGTACCCAAGAAAGCCATTCAAGATAGTCAAAAGGCATGCAAGCATACTTCAACAGAGGCACCAAGCCACTGTCTCATCTACCTGTTGGCACACCTATCCGTTTCCGTCAGGACAATGGATCCTGGAGACCTGCAACGGTAACACAACACGCACACACACACACACACACACAACCCCACACACACACACACACAAGCTACCACATCCAGACAAGAGCAGGACAGACTCTCCGACGCAACCGCTATCAACTCTGAAAAAGCAGAGATGTTCGAGACACCAGAGACATGCAGACCCACACACCAACAACTCACAGCCCCCGCACCCTAAACCTGCAGACCACCTGTGACCAGCTAACCAACAACAGCCCAGCTGCATAATAGGGTTTGGCTGCACCTCCAGGCAGGGGCGGAGTGGCAATCGGGACTTTTCCCGGTAGGCCAGCTGGCCAAAGAATTCCCGTTGCCCAGCCTACAGACAATTCCAAACGGCTGTGAGACATCAGCAGCTGCCCATGGGCCCTTGAAATTGTTTTAATTTCATACTCTTTGCGAAAATCCCAGGGATTTCCACTATTAGTAGTAATTTATACCGCTATTACCCTGCACATTCATCTCTTCTGTCAATTTACTGATGTTTGTGTAGCCTGTCCCATCAATCTAGCCTTCTTATAATAATTCAATTATTTTTATTCAGGTGTTGCGGAAGTTTTCATGGTCACATTATTTTTCTTAAATTAACGTAAAATGGAGCAAAGCCTCATGGGAATGGGGAATGCGTTTATCCAATGAGATTGCAGGTCCTGTCTATTTACAGAAATGTAGGGAGATAAATGAGCGGCCTCTATTCTAATGGCATGACCTAAAGACATATGTCAGACAGAGAGAAAGCAACAAAGTTCCAGGAAAATAGCTGCATTTTTTTTCTTGTGGTTTTAATATTACCCATGGATGGCAAGAAGAGAAAAGAAAAAGGAGGGGCCGAAAAGACCAGAATGAAGAAGAAGCGAAAGTGCTCAAAAATGACGGATTTATTCCAAAATCAGGCTTCAATGAGTGCTGCAGGGGAATTGACTGAAAAACGGGTTAGATAGCCTATTTGGTAGTGATTATCTCCTCATTGCAAGTAACAGCATCTCAAATGAGCTCCATTTTAAGTCTTGGGTTTGAAATACCTTGTTCATAAACAAAACATTTATGACCAGTTTTATCTGAATGATTGGCAGTATGGCTAAAACCCTCCATTTGTCATTTAGCTATTTGCAATGCTAAAACTGATCTGAACGCATATAACTTTATTATTCTGAAGTAGCACGTTGGTATGGTAATGACTAATTAATGGGTGTAATTTGTTGGGAGGTGGGGTGCATTGTATACCCCCTTCCACGCAGCCTATACTATCAAGGGAAAACGTTATTATGCTGTGAAAAGTTTAAGTGTAATACCATTTTTCTTAAGAAGGGAGATGTAGCATCCTGACTGTATGTCCCCAAAGGGACAACATAGCCCCGGGTAATATCCATAGACAATTAAAGAAATGGACCAACAGATCCCGTTGCTCTGGACGGAGAGCAGTGAAGTCTATTAAAAGCACTTTTCCGGTGCTAGCTGAACGTTACTGCACAGCCTCCAACTGAGCTTGACAACGTAGATGTGACGTGAGCAAGCTGTCTGAAAGTTGTAAGTCTTCTGGTAGATGTACCAAGAGAAATCTCAATCATTCCCAATCTTGCAGAGACGGAGAGTGTAAGTACAGTATATGTAAGAAGATAACATAGGCACAGGCAATTTACTGCTAACTAAAATGCTAGTTAACATAAGTAATTAAACCTAAACAGCTTATGTAAGTCCAAACTGTCTGCAAGCTTACCCTGTACTATACAATAATTCTTCTACTGTGCAACAGTAAGTCGCGTGGTTATGACAAAATTGTTAGCCTATTTTTACAAAAATGTCTGCTATGGAGCCATAATGTGAGGTATAAGGTAATGGAGCCTTTTATACATTGTTGTGTTTCATTAAAAATAAACAATGGACCAATAGAGTCTTGAAACGCTTCAGATGTAAAGTTAATCGCTGTCAAAGTGGTGCCAAAATGAATGGCAGTCAATGGAATGCTAACGGCGGGTGATGGCTTATTAACATCAAAATGGCACCATAGGAGCTACGCTTAGAAAGGGGAGGCTTACCCCCTTGGTTCAGGCTTTCTGTTTCCGCTTTGTTGCCCGCCGCTGAAAGAAATAGTGGTGCGCGCCCTCTGGATGCGCACTCAAAATCCTGGTGCGCCAACGAGATCTACGTCATTTTGACATCGCGCTCTTAGTGTTGGCTGCTTCTTGCTTGCTATGATTGCTATGCTACCAGCCTCTGACACGTAGGGCCTAGCGTGTGGAGCTTGTGAGTGCGCAGCTGAGAAGGCAGTCTCACTGTCAAATTTGTCCCTGGGAAAAGAAACATTGCGCCAAATTGAAAAAGGAACTACGTTTTGTCACCAAATTTTTAGTAGTAGCGCACGTTACAGTATTTTTTACCTGAAAAAGTAACACACAACACTGCAGTCAGTAAATATTACAGTAATCACTATCATTGAAATTGCCTTCCAATACTGTTTTTACAGTTTCACTATTGTCTCCAGTAAAAACCTCAAAGGCTAACTTTTGGAAGTGTGTATACAATAATACAATACAGCTTGCTGCAAAGCTGTGCATCAACACACAGAGCCCTGGTCCTGCTTGGACACTCAAACCCTACAGTACAGTATGTACTCACTATGCTATGTCACTCTATTTAAGACAGTCTCGTTGATATCTAGATCTGTCTTTTAAGAGTGACCTGAGTGCAAAAAACATTTACCGTCAGCTAACCACAAAAGATGGATAACAGAAATAACAAATATAGTTTGACAAACATCAGTCAAGTAAAAAAGAACAATAATTAGTTAAATGAGTCATAAAAAATCTGAGAGTAAAGCTATGAATCCTTAGACAGAAATTAAACCTGATCCCAGTCCTGCCAAGGTTAGTGCAAACATATGGTACTGTATATCTAAGATTAGGTCATTATTAGATTGTCTACTGTAGTTTTAAATGAGATTTAAATGAGACAAGAAATGGAAGATGGCAGGTTTGACTGTAAAGCTTTATAGATAAATATCATGACGTGATTATCCCTTCTTGTCCATAACAAGGTATTAGCTAACATGTTTCCTTAGGACCACAGCCCTGCCTGAGGATATTACCAGAATATCTAACAGGACCCTTGAGAAATGCTGTCTTAAATCATTTAAGCACATTTCAAAACTCCATCTGTTGTACTGACACTGACTTAAACTTTGGCACAGCGGGTTGATCTTTAGACAGGTGACAATTTCCGCCCAGCGTGTCTTCACTGAGTCATGATAAAGTGATGGAGAGTCTTGTATTGATATTATATTGAAGTATTGATATTTTTATTATATAAATTGCACATGAGAATTTTACTTTTTGGTACTAGAATAATAAAAAATGTGAAAGTGAAATGAACAAACATCTTTTTAGATAAAACAGATAGATACATTTAGATACAAACTTTATTGTCCACTGAATTTACATACACTGGAAATTCATCTTTGGCCCACTGGCAATATAAAACACATAAAACACAGCACACAGACAATATAAGTTAAGTTGTATATTTACATAAAATATAAACTAAGTGGTTAAAAGGAAACATGATTGAATAAATACTAGTACAGTTACTGATCATCACCCTGACTGGGTGGTGTCTATATAAGTGGGAAGGGGAGTTATTTTAGTTTGCCTTGGTTCAGGATGCACACAGCAGAAGGAACAAATGAATTATTATACCCATTTTTCCTGGCCATTGGAACCATCAGTCTTCTGCCAGATGGCAATAGCTGAAAATATGGCTGGAGGGGGTGGGTGGGGTTATTGAAGACCTGGATAGCCTTTTGTGTTATGAAACGGCTGTATAAGGTGTGGAGTTGTAACTGCTTTTCTCCTGTGATTTTCCTGGCTTGGTTTACCATCTGAGCCATCCGATGTTTCACTGAGAGGTTCCCATGCCGGGAGGTGATGTTAAATGTGAGAACACTCTCAGTGAGTGACCTGTACAATATGGTAAGAGTGTGCTTGCTGGTGTTGAAGCTTCTCATATTCCTGAGAAGGGAGAGGTGATGTCTTGCCTTTTTATAGATGTAGTCTGCATTAAGTTGGAAGGAGAAGTCCATAAAAAGTACACAGGTATATGTTTGGGCCTTGTCTAAGTAAGCAAACAAAGCCGATCAAAGCGTGGAGTACACCACTCTTACTCTTCTAGAAAAAAGATGTTGACAAAGGTTTCCTTTGGGGACAAAATTTGAAGTTGGAGAAACTGTATTTAACACAAGTTATTGTGATAATATCGTATCACAGGGCCTCTAGGGATTACCCCCCACCCTCTTAATATGCTAAGTATGTGTATGTTTGTGAGTGTTAAAAGTCCACGTAAGGATATTACAATTATCATCTCTGTTGTTTCTGGTGGTTTCAGATAAACCAGTTACTTCTGTGGTAAGTTTGGTGATTAGGTGATTGTACATTGTAGTCACAGGAAGAGAATGAGAGAGCATACATGTTGTGAACCTGCATACCTTATTCTCTCTCACACACACACACGCACGCACATGCACACGCACACGCACACGCACACGCACACACACACACACACACACAGCGAGAGAGAGAGAGAGAGAGAGAGAGAGAGAGAGAGAGAGAGAGAGAGAGAGCTCATTACCACTCACTTCAAAGGCATTCCAGCAGTTAAACTCAACAGTTTATCATAAAGCATCATAGAGATGCAGCAACCACTGGCTCTTTTCTCTCTTTTTCCCTTTATCATTAAAAACATGAGACCGGCTCCTTGCTTGTGTGTGTAACCTCTGTAGTAATTGCAGCAAACAACTCATGCAAAGTCAGCAAGTTTTTACTATGGTAAAGCAATATAAAGCATTATTAAGTAAAAGGTTGGCTGGTGGCAGCTGTTAATGTGAACATCATGCATACATACCAAATATATGATGTGGTAGTGCTACATGATGAAAATGCAAAAGTGGGTCACCTTAAAGTGAAATGTTACACAACCAAATTCCACTGGGCCTGAAGTAGTCTCACATTGCCAGACCTATCTCCACAGCGCTGCTAGGTCTGAAGTCAACTTGTTCTATTTGTGTCAGTGAGATGAGATGAGTCATCACTGTCATTTATTGTAAATTGACCTAATATACTGGATGCAGCTGGACAGCTTTCAGTTGGATGGGTAAGAAACTTTTCAGTTTTTATTCTGGTTTCATCTTATATTGTGGGCTTGTTTTATGGATTTCCATTATGGTGAAATACTTGTTCATATGTTTTACATCATATACAGTTTGTATAGCACTTTTATACTTGTCAGTTTTTTTCTTTGTCTAAACTGCAAGCAGCTTTCCTGTAAATACCTTAAGGTTACATAGGAGTTGCCTCAACAGTGGCTGCTAATGATATTATTTTATTCAGTGAATCTGTATGGTTCTTAGAAAGCAGCTACTGCCAGATGCTGGATGTAAACATTTTTGTATGTTAAAAAATGTTAATACTGTACCAAAAATCTATTTTAACATTTTAAAACTTGCCCTATGCAGAAAAGACTTTATGGTCATACTGTATCATGTACCATATCAATGTTTTGCATGAAATGTTATGTAGCCACTTTTCCTCAAAGTTTTGTAGCTGACTAATGATCAGCTGCAGATAGTGTTGGTTCATGCCACTGAGTTTATGTGACTGACACAAACATGCCAGGAACCAGATGGTAAAGGTCACACAGGAGACACCTATCTGTGGACTGTTTGAATTCAGTGCAGATAGATTTATAGTGATGACTACTGTTACAATTACTGACTGTCAAGTAAATTAGAGTTCCTATTGCTATGACTCTGACTCATATCCCACTGAAGTGCAAAAGTATATGCTGGCTGTATGCATTCATTATTGGAATGTGTTAATTTCCTGTTTCAACTAAAACTCTCGTCACTGGCTTAAGCACCATGCAGCGGTGAATGATGATAGTGATTTCAGCTCTGCAGTTACAGGAGGTGTATCTGGGCCTGACCTTGTTATAGACACATTGTGAGTGACTCCTTTCTATTCTGTTGTGCAGTGTTTTACCAAATTTCATTTTTCATTGGAACTTTTTGTTTGCTAGAAAGTAGCTCCATTGAAAACTGTTCACAGTGAGGTCTCAAGAGAGATACTGTAGAATACTGAGAATGTAGTTGATCAATAATGATAACTTTTATTTATATGGCACCTTTAAAGATACCCAAGGACACTTTACAGAATTACTGTGGCTAAGGAGGTTGTAGGCTGTGGTAAACAGGTGGAGTTTCAGGACACACCACAAACACAATGCCATTAAGTTTCAATGTAGTAGGTTGGAGGCAGAAATCTCAAAGACTGTTTGGCTAGTTACCACAAGGGGTAAGTGAGAAGTAATAGTGTATTTTTGGTCATTTGAGTGAACTAACACTTTAGGTTAACACCTGACAGACATGCAGAACAGTAGGGCCATCAAAGTCCACAAGGACACAAAAGCTTTAGTAAACACACGCATCCACGTGCTAACACACATTTCCATTCACACAGCCCCAATGGGAACGTACTATTATTTCTTCTCTAAATCCTTCTGTAACAGAGAGACTGGCATGTATCTGAAAGGTAATCATCCATTCCTTGCAGTCATTCAGCTGGCTCAGTGATTACATTTGTTTGTTCTGAGCAGCAGAGCTGTAACAATTGCTTTCATTTGGCTTTTGTACAACAGATATTTGTATTTGAATAAACAGATGATGACAAGACAATGACATAGAAGAAAGAGAAAATGAAAAGCTGTAAGCCTAGCTTAACGGCAGCTTCCATATAAACAAACCCAATGAATAGTAATTCCAAGATCATTCATCACTCACAAAATCATCTTATAACGTGAATACTGACAACTGTAGAACCTTTTTCAAGTGAATTAGACCATGTTGTTGTACCTGTTCTTTCAGATGACTTTCTACCTGTTTTCTAAGCACCTAAAGCTATTTAAACAACGTATCTAACACTGTAATATAATGTACGTTCACTTTTTATTCAAACTATTACTGTGGGGGAAATAGACATGTCTTTGCTGCTTTTGCTGTCTATTAGCCCCAGGGAACTGTACAGGGCAGCAATGCTTGGCAGTGGAAATGAACACTGAGGTGAGACACAAAACTTTAATCAGAACTGATGGCCAGACACAAAATCAAAAAATCAAATAAGGCAATGGACTTACTGGAATTAGCCATTGAACATTTCCTCTAATGCCAGGGACAGTTTATTATTAACTCTAACACACTGTGTGAGTTTTTCTTACACTTTGCGTTTAGCTCAAACATTAACATGGCTGTAAACAATGCTACCTTCAGGGATGTACTGGGACAAAAATGCAGCCCGGGACTTTGCAATGGAGCAGAATTTTATGAGAGGGGCTGAAGAGTGCATGTAAAACATTTTTTGTAAGCAATTTTATGAAAATGTAGTATAAATGACATCAATAACTTAGACAATTACCAATTACTAATCATTGAAAAGTAACAAAGATTTCTAATTCAGCAGGAAACATTATTATCTTTCGGCCTGTGATGGACCGGCCGTTCAGAAAATCTCCGGAGCCCCCGATAGCCAGTCTGCCCCTGGCTGCCCTTTGAAAAATATATTTTTTAAAAACGTCTTTGCTAATGTATTTTGAGGAAGGAAATGCACTCAACACGTTTGTTCGAGCTCTAGAATACACACCATGTGTTATACTGGGAAACTGTAAATATAAATATAAATATAACTATGAACAAGAACAGATCTTCAGATGGTACTACTAGCAATAGTTATTTTAACATTACACAATGATTATGATTGTTTGTAATATCAAGTAACATGCTTTATTTTCTTAAAATCTTAAAATAACCCAAACTCAAATAGCCCACATTGTTTTCTTATTATACAGTAATTACATAAAACCTACGAGACCATGTTGTGGTTATCATCTATAATCCTAACTTTTTTCAAACTTTTCTCCCTCAAAAGCACATAAAGACACATATACAGGCACACACACATGCTCACACTAACCTTTTACTGCATCTCATCTGCCTGTTTCGTTCCACCGGCAAACAACTTCCTGTCCCTGCCATAACTTTTGGGAAATACCCGCTGGCTTCTTATTAGCTGCCATCAAACAGCAGAGCCTGAAAACACCATGTCGCTGCATGGTCATATTTACAGTGGTGTGAAAAAGTGTTTGCCCCCTTCCTCATTTCCTGTTCCTTTGCATGTTTGTCACACTTAAGTGTTTCGGAACATCAAACCAATTTAAACAATAGTCAAGGACAACACAAGTAAACACAAAATGCAATTTGTAAATGAAGGTGTTTATTATTAAAGGTGAAAAAAAATCCAAACCATCATGGCCCTGTGTGAAAAAGTGATTGCCCCCCTTGTTAAAACATACTATAACTGTGGTTGTCCACACCTGAGTTCAATTTCTCTAGCCACACCCAGGCCTGATTATTACCACACCTGTTCACAATCAAGGCATCACTTAAATAGGAGCTGCTTGACACAGTAAGGTCCACCAGAAGATCCTTAAAAGCTACACATCATGCCGAGACCCAAAGAAATTCAGGAACAATTGAGAAAGAAAGTAATTGAGATCTATCAGTCTGGAAAGGGTTATAAAGCCATTTCCAAAGCTTTGGGAATCCAGCGAACCACAGTGAGAGCCATTATCCACAAATGGCGAAGACATGGAACAGTGGTGAACCTTCCCAGGAGTGGCCGGCCGCCCAAAATTACCCCAAGAGCGCAGCGACGACTCATCCAAGAGGTCACAAAGACCCCACAACAACGTCCAAAGAACTGCAGGCCTCACTTGCCTCAGTTAAGGTCAGCGTTCATGCCTCCACCATCAGGAAAAGACTGGGCAAAAATGGCCTGCATGGCAGAGTTCCAAGGAGAAAACCACTGCTGAGCAAAAAGAACATCAAAGCTCGTCTCAATTTCTCCACAACACATCTTGATGATCCCCAAGACTTTTGGGACAACATTCTGTGGACCGATGAGACAAAAGTGGAACTCTTTGGAAGGTGTGTGTCCAAGTATATCTGGCGTAGAAGGAACACTGCATTTCATAAAAAGAACATTATACCAACAGTAAAATATGGTGGTGGTAGTGTGATGGTCTGGGGCTGTTTTGCTGCTTCAGGACCTGGAAGACTTGCCGTGATAAAAGGAACTATGAATTCTGCTGTCTACCAAGAGATCCTGAAGGAGAATGTCCGACCATCTGTTCGTGTACTCAAGCTGAAACGAACTTGGGTTCTGCAGCAGGACAATGATCCTAAACACACCAGCAAGTCCACCACCGAATGGCTGAAGAAAAACAAAATGAAGACTTTGGAGTGGCCTAGCCAAAGTCCTGACCTGAATCCTATTGAGATGTTGTGGTATGACCTTAAAAAGGCCGTTCATGCTCGAAAACCCTCTAATGTAACTGAATTAGGACAATTCTGCAAAGATGAGTGGGCCAAAACTTCTCCAGGACGCTGTAAAAGACTCATTGCACATTATCACAAATGCTTGGTTGCAGTTGTTGCTGCTAAGGGTGGCCCAACCAGTTATTAGGGGGCAATCACTTTTTCACACAGGGCCATGATGGTTTGGATTTTTTTCACCTTTAATAATAAACACCTTCATTTACAAATTGCATTTTGTGTTTACTTGTGTTGTCCTTGACTATTGTTTAAATTGGTTTGATGTTCCGAAACACTTAAGTGTGACAAACATGCAAAGGAACAGGAAATGAGGAAGGGGGCAAACACTTTTTCACACCACTGTACCTCCTTTACTCCCCCCCCATTTAGCTCCCTCCAAACTGCCCTCTTCTAACTCCTAGTAACTCCTACTTCATGTGAGACTGACAGAGAGCTACACACAAATTTGAAGCCTTTTTCCTAATCTTTGTCACATTTGCTCTCCTAAGGCTAAAATGTCACTCATCGATCTATAGACTCTGTAAATCCCCTGTCTCGTCACTCAACTACACACACTTTCTTTGTACTTTCTTTGTTTCTCACAGAAACAAGGAGAAGAGACAGGCAAGA
Source organism: Percina caprodes (assembly GCA_013375575.1). NCBI lineage: Eukaryota > Metazoa > Chordata > Actinopteri > Perciformes > Percidae > Percina > Percina caprodes. The sequence goes on along the minus strand of JABXJD010000108.1, from coordinate 86,787 downwards.
AGGAGAGATGCTTGACAGTGAAAATCAAGCTTAAGAAGGAAAGTCTGAATAGTGAAGAGCCACTGATGTGTGAGACAGGTGTATGTATATTTTCAAACAATATTTTCTTTGTATTTTAGTCACATTTTATACAGCCTTCAGTCTCCAGTGTCTAGAATTGTAGAGTATAAGACAGAAAACAAACTGTAATCAAAATGTAATTTAAGGATTTGTATTCCAAGTCATCAAGACAAAGTGCTAATCGAAGGGGGTCCAAAGTAAACTAATCAGAAGTAAATCATGAAGGCACTGACTGACTGATTACAGTTACCCTTCAAGTCAGACTGGCAGCTATTAAATATAGCTGCTCTTTGCTCCATTTTCCTTGACTGTTCTGGGAAAAGATTATTCCCCTTGAAGGCATTTTGAGTGAAAACATCCCATGGAGCTTAGCTCTACAATGGTTTCACCAGACCCCAGGAAACACAACTGTGCCCAAAAAATCTGGTGACATGATTGAAAAAATATTTTAAAATTCCACTTTACTTGTTCATTGTTCTGTTTAGAGGAGACAACAACGGGGAAGATTCAGAAGAAACCACAATGGGATGTAGTCTGTCAAATGGAAGTAATGATGTTGCAACAATGATGATGTTTAGTGATGTTAAAGGCCAAGTCCATCTGCATACTTTTGTCAGCCTTAGCAAAAAGCAGTGACGTTGGTTACCAGAGCAAGCTAATCTGTAAAGTTATGAATAATGTGAATATTACACACTAGCTGAGTCAATCTTAGTTGTGCTTAGTTTGGAAATAACCACTGCTGTGGACGCCACGTTAGGCATCTGCTTCACTAGTGAATGGCTCAGCACCAGCGGTCCCGTCTCAGCTGCCCTCAGCCCAGACTGTTGCACCACTTGGCTTTGGCCCACCACCTCCCACATTGTATGGTGCACCAAAACCCACTATTCCAGATTTCTCATCTGACAGCGAAAGAGTTTGCCAATCTGAAACTAGCTTTGGATAACCTCCTTGAACCTCACCTGGGACTGACTGAGAAATACAAGTATCATGTTCTGCTGGAACATCTTAAACTCCCAGAGGCTCAGATGATAGGCCAGTCCTGCCGCCACCACCCATACCTGTACTCAGCTGCTATGCAGGCTATACAGCTGCAATATGGCTAACCACACCAGCTGGCTCAGAGTGAAATTGCGGCAATCCTCACTTCCCCTGATGTGAAAGCTAATGTAACGCTAGTAAATGTTTGCGTTAACTGTTAACTCGTCGTGATGACAGACAAGTACTTTCGGAGCGTGGATTGAATAAGAGCACGGAGACAGCTTCGACTGACACTTAGTCCCTTCCTTTTTTAATCACCCCTCAGTGTAGTACAACTCAAGACTAATAACACATCACATCCCTCCGCCAACCTGACAACCGAACCACAGGCAGGGTAGGCCCACAACACACCAAATAGTTCCCCTTTTAAATCAAGCCACAGAACAGACTACGATGATGGAAATATAACATATTTTAGCAACTCCACAACCGGTCATCTGCTAACCAAATACTCACAAAAATAAACCTCATCTTACATTAACAATGCCCGTAGCTTCCAGAGCTTCTCCCTACAGGTTCACCTCCTAGTCAGCATGCTGCTTTCACTGGAGGGACCCCAAGGTATCGAGCTTAATTGCTATTCACACGTGGACCGTCTGCTCAGTAAGCTACCGAAATATCTCCGTGATGGATTTATTGAGTCCCTACAGCTACAGGGGAAGCTCAACACTACTTTTTTGTAGTTTTTTCTGTAACAGCAATGAGCACTATATTACTCGCTGCGACAGCATTAAAGAGCAACCGACAAAGGAACTGATTGGATGGATAACGGGAAGGGAAGCGCTGCTAGAGGTGCGCTCGTTCTCATCCACCGGAGACATGTAACCTCAAGAAACCCTGCAGCTACTGTGGCGGCATTCATCTTGAAGTCCTCCATGGTGTAGCCCAAAACGGTTCAATTAACCCTCCGCCTGGCACCTCTGAAAGTCGGATCTATCTGACACCCTCCATCCCGTCAGGCAACATGCTTCTGAAAGTTGTGTCAGTCCTACTACATAACAACTCCAAGTCAATGAAAACCTTTGCAGTCTTGGATGACGGTGCTCAGCGGACTTACCTGCTCTGAATGATGGGGCAAATTTGGAGTTTAATCTCCACGTGTTCTGCGACGCATCGGAACTCTGGAGCTCAGCTGGCCAAGCTAGTGGAGACGGAGATGATGCTTACTCTACGTCGGACGACACTGTGGACTGAGATGCAGAGTCTTTACTGCTAAGAGAGTGCCAAATGCAAAGTTTCCCTGAAGAGGTGACTGCTCTTTGGGCACAGAAACCTGTGTCCTCCCGCAGTCGGCTATCCTGCCTTGCTCCTGATTGGGATCCTACACTTGGTATTGTTCGGGTCGGGGGGAGACTACGGAGACTGCAGAATGCCAACTTGGAAGAGATCCATCCTATTGTACTGGATCCACGTCACGCAATTACGAAGCTCCTCATTAAGGAGTTTGATGAACGACTATTACACCCAGGAGTGGAGCGAGTGTATGCAGAGCTCCGCAGGCAGTATTGGATTCTGCGAGCACATCAGGCTATCAAGCACCACCAGCTCAATTGTCCAGCCTGTCAGCAATGCCCAGCCTAAGGTTCCGCAGATGGCGGATTTACCACCAGAGCGCCTCAGACTCCTCTGTCCACCCTTTTATTCAACAGGTGTTGGTTGTTTTGGGCCCTACTTGGGCAAGATTGGCAGAAGGAACGAGAAGCGCTGGGGTGTCCTTTTTCAATGTCTCACCACTCGTGCCATCCACATTGAACTCCTCATCTCCATGGACGTGGATGCTTTCCTGCTCGCCCTACGTAGATTCATTGCCAGAAGAGGTCGACCGAAGGAGATATTATCAGACTGTGGCACAAACTTCCGTGGAGCAAATTGGGAACTTCAGGTAGCCTTTGAGGCTATGGAGCCACAACTTGGCAGAATAACAAATCCTATTCAAGTCCAACCCACCGGTAGCCACCCACTTTTGCGGTGTGTGGGAAAGGGAGGTCCGTTCAATAAAGAATGCTTTGCAGGTGGCGGTCGGCAGCCAGGCTGTCTCTGAAGATGTACTCTACACAGTATTAGTAGAGGTAAAAGGCATTCTGAACTCTAAACCGCTAGGCTATGTCTCAGCAGACGTCGCCGATCCCGATCCCATCACTCCAAACATCCTCCTCATGGGGCGGCGGGATGCATCTTTACCTCAAGTCGTTTACGCCCCACCTGTCATGGGGCGGCGGAGGTGGCGCTACAGCCAGAACCTTGTGGATCAGTTCTGGGTCCATTTCACAAGGAATTACCTGCCCACTCTCCAAACTCAACAGAAGTGGCAGACATCTTCAGGAAACCTGAACGTGGAAATGTACCTTTTTTTCTGGATTTATTTCAGAAACTTCATTCATTCATTCATGCATTCATACAAGCAATAATGTACAGCTTGTGACTGCCTGTAATGCTCCACCAAGTAAAAAGTTGAACTCCATCTGGTGACTCGTGCTCTCTGATAGGAGCCCTGAAGCAGCTAATACTCGCCATCCAGCATTCACAGGTATAAAATCCAACAGCATCGGAAGCGGTAGACCAGCAATTCCCGTATTCTGCATGGTGAAATTACTGTTTTTATCAACGGAGCCTGCTTCAGATCCCCCTTCGATTGATTAGTTGGTTAGTTTGTGTTATTGTGTGACTTTTGGACCCAACCTAATGTGGTGTCCACAGCCTTACGTGGCTCAGCTTCCTGTCTGCTTCTCCAAACTGGGACTGTGCTGTGCATCCAAGTTATTGTACTGTACTGTACTGTACTGAAACAATGTCATCATACAGAAATCTACAGGTCAGGTTACGCTGGCTTTGGAAAAAAGTATTTTGACGCTAAAACATATGCACCAAAATGTGAATGTTTGGATTTGAATTCATTAGGAACACTACTGGGAAGCTACAGAATGATATAAAAAATCCTCAAAAACAAAAACAAGATGGACCTGCCCTTTACAGTTTTTGCTTACACACTGGGGCAAAACATTGTCCCAGATGTGCAACACTATAAGCACAATGTTAGCCTTACAGTTTTTGCAAAACAATACACACAGTGATTTGCACAACACTAAACACACTGGTATAAATTAGACACAGAAGTATATCATGAATTCCAAAGCACTGACTGTCAAATTCACACACCTATGAGCCAATCTGTGAAACACAGCCATCAGGTGCGCAAACACATGATTGCTCAATTGTAGACACACCAATCAGGTGGAAGCACTATAAAAATGCAGCAGGTAAGTCTAGTATTTTTATTTTTTTTTCCAGATCTTTAAAAAAAAAATAAATGTTTTACTGTAATTGTAACCTGTACTGGATACAGTATTTTATGTTTGTCTGTTTTTTGCTGAGCTAACAGTGTTATGCACACTACTGCAGTACCATGTAAACTGGGACATGTTTTGTTGTGATTCTCCATGTTGACATGTTAACTGATTTGGGTATATGGAGGTTTCTATTTTTATTTCTATGTTCCTCAGTCTACAGCATTGTTCTTGTGAAGGGTTTGGTGAACATACTGTATATTTGCACTTTCTCTGTGTACTTCCTGTACAGTAATCTAGTCAGATGAAGTCATATGAAATGTGTGTTTCATATGGTAACAAAATATGATGTTTTTTTTCCCTATTAAATTCAAGGTATACAAAACAAAAACAAACTTATCTGTTTGTTTGTATGAAATCAACTTGGTTCTGAGTGTACACCAAACTATGTGCACTGTAATCATGGTTATGTATAATTCAGCCTGTTTTAAGTGTGTGTGTGTGTTTAAGTGTGTGTGTGTGTGTGTGTGTGTGTGTGTGTGTGTACCTGTGGCCTTCTCAGGGTTGTTACACATGAAGCAGAGCCAACCTCCCTCTTCCTCACTGTAGCCAAACAGGTCAAAGAAACGTACCTCCTCAAGCTGAATCTGGAGACTGTCCAGGTCCTAAAGACAGACAGAAGGAAAGTATGAGAAAGTTTCAGAATGTTCATTTAATGTCCTGTAACTATATTTAAAGTTCTTATTTGGTATGCCTTTATTACAATTGAGGATTAGGGTTAGCCTTTAGTCACAGAAGACATTTCGACATGTCACAGTAGGAAAAACAAGTGTAAATAATACCTTAGTATTAGCTCCCTGTCACACTCTCACAGCTTACTGGGACACTTGAATAGAACACAACCATTGTTAATGTTATAAGTACTGTAGCACTCTAGCTTAGACTTAGACTTAGACTTCTCTTTATTGATCCTTTTGGGAGGACTCCCGCAAGGAAATTGAAAGTTCCAGCAGCAGTTTTTGCAAGAAAAAAGACAGTATAAAGACAACAAAATAACAATAATAATCATAACAACAATAAGAACATTTGTCAAATAAACAAGAAAGACCATAAATTATTATTAGTATAAGTGTCAGTGTTGAGTCCAGTGTTAAAGTGATAAAGTGACCAAGTGTAAATTTAAGTCCAGGTGTGTATGTATGTATGTATGTATGTATGTATGTATGTATGTATGTATGTATGTATGTATGTATGTATGTATGTATGTATGTATGTATGTATGTATGTATTGTCCTCTCTGCCCTATTTCTTCCTCCCCCCTAGTGAGGAGTTGTAAAGTCTGATGGCATGAGGGACAAAGGAGTCCTTGAGTCTGTTGGTCCGACACTTGGGAAGGAGCAGCCTTCCACTGAACCGGCTCCTCTGGGTGCTGATGACAATGTGCAGGGGGTGGCTGGCATTTTCAGTAGCTTTACCATGACCAATAAAAATGTGAGATGGCTAATCTTCCAATACTGAGTCTGATCCATCCAATACTATTTTTTCAATGCATATTACAGCTGCACAGTGCACACACAGTTTAGGACTAAATTGATAATTTATAAAATATTTTGTCCAGTGTACTCTTGTGCTTTATATAATATCTGTGTCAATGTTGATCAGCACAGACAGCCTCTCCTCAAATACAGCTTGAAAAAAACACTTTAAATGTCTTTTTAACCAACTTTAGCAGTGTATTGGATACATGCAAAAAGAAAGATGAAGTTTTTTGTAAACCAAAGTGGCTCTGCTCAAATTGATTGCATTGTACACTTCTATTGCGTCACCTTAGACAACTGGTGTACCCAGATGAAAAAAACATCATCATCAGCACTGATCCTGATCCTTTGTACCGGCTCAGAGTCTGCCTGCTGTTCTCTTTATTTTCTACAATCCAAAATGCTTTAAAGAGAAAGAAAAATGTTGGAATTTCAAGGAGAGTTTCAACCAGCCCACAGAAATATGTTAACTCTTTATAAAGCTGCTGTTTATGCAGACACACACACGCACATACGCACACACACACACACATGTATACACACACGTATACACACACACATGTGTGTATGTGTGTGTGTCAGAACAGAAAGTAATGGAAACCAATACAAATCCCTGAAGACCTTCTGCACATGGTAAGAGTTACTTCACTTTAAATACACATAACACACTTCAGTGACAGTTGAACTCATGACATAATTCATATTAATTTTAGGCTGCTTTTGGAGAAAAACAGGAATATATAGTCAGTCTTCATGACAAATAAGCAGTCATTCTCCTGTGTGTGTGTGTTCATACTCTACATACGTATACTTACCCACAGTATTTATGTGTGAGTGTGTTCATATTAAGATAGCTCTTTAACCTATTCTCTCAATTTGAATTCACAGTTTCAATATCCTGACCACTAACCTAACCACTGTTCCAAAGTAAAAGCCGAGTATTTTGCCTGCTTCATAATTTCTTTGAACTCTCTCTCTAAAATCCTTTCACTTTTTCTGATGATCAATTTCAGAACGAGAGTAGTATTTCTCACCATGGCAAAGTGGCCTTGATGTTAATAAGCCGTTTTTCACACACACACACACACACACACACACACACACACACACACACACACACACACACACACACACACACACACACACACACACACAGAGTACTGGCCACAAACAACCACACATGATTAAAAAACCGGAGCATTTAGATTCATCAATACATCAGAGCCTTTCTTTGTGTTGTTACAACCTAAATAACTGAGGTGGAAGTCCCATCTGTGGGGTTACCCAATCATTATCATTACGATTCAGGAAAATGAGTGGTCATTAGGAGACACATGTTGCAACTATAAGAAATCCTTATTTTGTTTCTCAAAAACCCAGGCAGAGACAGTGTGACAGACAGAAAGTTGAAGGTGAAAGAAATGGAAAGTATTAGAAAGACTGGATAGAGAAAACAAGAGAGAGAAATTAAAATATCCACAAATGGTGACAGTGGTGGAAACTACAGATTTTAAGTACCGTAAGTACAATTTTGAGGTACTTCTGCTTTACTATTTCCATGTTATACTACTTTATACTTCTACTTCACTAAATTTCAAAGGGAAATAGTGTACTATTTACTCCACTTGTCATGAGCTCTCTCTCTGCCTGGCAACACGCTGATTGGGGTTTGATGACTTTCACCTGTTTCTGCTCTGCTCTGCCTCACCCTCGTTACCTACCAGCTGCACTGCATTCACCACTCATCATGTTCCTGTATATAACGCCTTGTTTTTCAGTCCTCACTTGTCAGATCGTCTGCTACCAGTACCGGTTACCTGTCTGTTTTTGGAAAAGCCTTTTTGACTCTCTTCTGATGATCCCGGATCCGCTCACTTGCTTCCATGTTCTCCTGCTCTGGACTTCTAGGATCATCCAGCTCCTGCTCTCTACTGGGGATCTACACATGTGCTGATTTTTGGATTTCCCGGTACCTCTGAAACTCCCATACCCCCAACCCTTTAATAAACTATCTAACGTGACGCTTTTGTGGTCCTCATCTTGTTTGGTGTCTGACAGTACGATCTGACCAAACTTGGACCCAGCGCACAGTCAAAACAGCATGGAAACCGACGGCTCAGAACCACCCACGCCATGCAACGCCTGGCAGAGACAGAGAGAGAGGTGGATCGCAACACGGCTAACATTGCCTCTCTACTCCAAGCCGGCTTCCAACAGCGTCAGCAGTTCCAGCAGCAACAGCAACAGCAACAGCAACAACAACTTGCAATGATTATTCAACTTCTCACCAACCTTTCTCCTCTGCCTGCTCCCACCGGCCCAGCTCCAGTCAGCCTGCTCACCAGCCCAGCACCCGAGTCTCCTGCCCAGTCCCCTACTGCCGCAGCTGTCGGTGTCCCAGAACCCAGGATCGGCAATCCAGAACGGTTCAGCGACGACCCTACCCAGGTACGAGCGTTCCTGACGAGCTGCCGTGTCCAGTTCACCCTGCAACCCAGGACTTTTGCCACTGAAGGGGCGAAGGTCGGTTACGTGATTACTCACCTGACGGGCCGAGCTCGTCTCTGGGGAACGGCAGAGTTCGAGCGCCAGACCCCAGCATGTTCGACCTTCGACCTATTCGCAGCGGAGATGCTCAAGGTATTTGATTTGGAATCCACAACTGCCGAGGCATCTCAGACTCTAATGAGTATTCGCCAAGGTGGAAGGACTGTTGCAGATTACTCCATTGACTTTCGAACTGTGGCAAGTCGGAGCTCCTGGAACATGGAAGCATTGGTGGATGCTTTCCTCCACGGCCTGGCGGACTACGTAAAGGACAAGCTGGTTTCCCATGATCAACCCCCCACTCTCGATGAAGCCATTGCCCTGGCTGTCCGCATCGACCGCAGGATTCAGGCCCGCCGTCGTGAGAGAGGCGCCAGGGTCCATCCACCAGCACACGGAGCGTCCCAACTGCCCTTCTGTCCTCACCTGCCACACCATCTAGCCAGCTGGACCAGTCTGAACCGATGGAGATCGGCCGCGCCTCCCTAACCCCTGCAGAGCGCCAGCGACGCCTCACCTCCAACTTGTGCCTGTACTGTGGTGGGGATGGTCATCGAGTCGCCACCTGTCCAGCAAAAGCCGGAGCTCACCGGATGTAGGAGGAATCCGGATGAGCTCAATGAACATTCCGCCCTCCATCAGTCGTAAATTCCTTATCCAAGTCTGTCTTCACCTGTCTGATTCTACCCACACTCTGGCAGCTCTGGTGGACTCTGGCGCAGAAGCAAACATTATTGACACGGGACTTGCTCGTCAGCTCGGCTTGGAAAACCATCGCTTGTCCACTCCTGTTCCAGCCCGGGCCCTGGATGGTCACTTACTTGGCACGGTTACCAGCATCACAGCTCCCGTATCTATGATGGTGTCAGGAAACCATCGTGAGACCATCCGCTTCCATCTGCTCAGCTCTCCAGGCCAACCCCTAATCCTGGGCTACCCTTGGCTCCGTCTCCACAATCCTCACCTCGATTGGGCCTCCGGAACTGTGAAAGAGTGGGGGGTCACCTGCCACCTGACCTGTTTGCGTGCTGCCTCGCTGTCCCCGGCTCAGTACCCCCAGCATTGCTCCCGACATGTCGAATGTTCCTGACTGTTACCATGGTCTCCGAGAGGTGTTCAACAAGACCAAAGCCACATCACTGCCCCCACACCGTCCGTACGACTGTGCCATTGAACTTCTCCTGGTACTACTCCACCCAAAGGTCACCTCTACTCACTATCCCTCCTGAAAGAAAAACTATGGAGGAGTACGTCAGGAACTCCTGGCAGCTGGACTTATCCGCCCGTCCTCCTCTCCTGCTGGTGCCGGGTTCTTCTTTGTGGGAAAAAGATGGTTCTCTTCGCCCCTGCATTGATTATCGTGGTCTCAATGATGTCACAGTGAAGAACCGGTACCCTCTGCCTTTACTCACCTCTGCTTTTGAGTTGCTCCAGGGATCCACTGTTTTCACAAAACTGGACCTTAGGAATGCTTACCACCTAGTGCGAGTAAGGGAGGGTGACGAGTGGAAGACTGCATTCAACACCCACACCGGCCATTACGAGTACCTGGTAATGCCATTTGGCCTCACCAACGCCCCAGCGGTATTCCAGGCGCTGGTAAATGATGTGCTGCGGGACATGCTGAATAAATTCGTCTTCGTGTACCTGGATGACATCTTAATATTCTCCAGAACTCTGTCTGAACACATCCGTCATGTCCAGCTGGTTCTTCGTCGACTTCTGGAGAACTCTCTCTATGTTAAAGCGGAGAAATGTGAGTTCCATGCTAAGACTGTGTCATTCCTGGGATACATCGTCGCTGAAGGCAATATCCAGATGGATCCCGCAAAGGTCTCGGCAGTCACCTCCTGGCCAGTTCCGGGAACAGAAAGATGTTGCAGCAATTCCTCGGTTTTGCCAATTTCTACCGGAAATTCATCCGGAGCTACAGCTCCGTCGCCGCTCCCTCACAGCTCTGACCAGCATTAAACACCCTTTTTTCTGGTCCCCAGAGGCCAACACCGCCTTTCATACCCTCAAGGCCCGGTTCACCACTGCCCCTATCCTCCAGATGCCGGATTCAGACCGGCAGTTCGTTGTCGAGGTGGATGCTTCAGACATGGGTGTCGGGGCCATACTCTCTCAACGGGCAGAAGAGGACAACAAGCTGCACCCCTGTGCATTTTTTCTCCGGCTTTCTCCTGCAGAGCGCAATTATGATGTTGGAGACCGTGAGCTGTTGGCTGTCAAGCTTGCCCTGGAGGAGTGGCGTCACTGGCTGGAGGGGTCCACAGTTCCGTTTCTGGTCTGGACTGATCACAAAAATCTCGAATACATCCGCAATGCCAAACGTCTTAACCCCAGACAGTCCCGCTGGGCTTTGTTCTTCACCAGATTCAACTTCACCCTGTCATACCGCCCCGGTTCTCGGAACACCAAGCCGGACGCTCTCTCCCGTCAGTTCCAGAAGGATGACACCCCTTCCCAGGACCCTGCATCAATTTTGCCTGATCCCTGCGTTGTAGCTACCCTGACCTGGGATATCGAGGTGGAACTTCAAGAGGCCCTCCGTGGTCATCCCAGCCCCAGTGCATGCCCGGACGGTCGTCTCTTTGTCCCAGAGAATTTGAGGTCCCGGGTCATACAGTGGGGACACAACTCCCGCCTTGCCTGCCACCCGGGCTCCGCCCGCACCTGCCATCTCCTTGCCCAGCGATTCTGGTGGTCTTCTTTGAGAAAGGATGTCCGGGAATTCGTCCGTGCCTGCCCCACCTGCAATCAGAACAAGTCCTCCACTCGGCCCCCCGCTGGTTTACTCCAGCCCTTGCCTGTGCCCACACGACCTTGGTCCCACGTCTCCTTGGACTTTGTAACTGGCCTCCCACCATCAGGTGGGATGACGGTCATTCTCACTGTGGTTGATCGGTTCAGTAAGATGGCACACTTCATCCCCTTCCTAAACTGCCATCGGCCAGAGAGACTGCCCAGGCTGTTCTTGACCACGTCTTCCGTCTTCACGGGCTGCCCAGGGATGTTGTTTCTGACCGAGGCCCGCAATTCACCTCTACATTCTGGAAGGAGTTCTGCCATCTGCTAGGGGCCACAGTGAGTCTCACCTCTGGGTTCCACCCCCAGTCCAATGGACAGTCCGAGCGGGCAAACCAGGAGCTGGAGAAGGCACTGCGGTGCATGGTTTCTCGCAAACCTCTGGCTTGGGCGCAACAACTGACGTGGATAGAATATGCTCACAACTCTCTCACCTGTTCCGCCACTGGTATGTCACCTTTCCAGTGTGTGTATGGTTACCAGCCCCCCCTGTTTCCCAGCCAGGAAGGAGACGTGTCCTGCCCGTCTGCCCTCGCCTATGCCCGCCGTTGCCGTCGTACCTGGTCACAAGCTCGTGCCACGCTACTCAAGTCAGCTGTCAGCTATGCCATTGGGGCTAACCGCCGAAGGACGCCGGCACCCATCTATCGTGTTGGCCAGAAGGTGTGGCTGTCAGCCAAGGACCTCCCTCTGCGGGTGGAATCGCGTAAGCTTGCACCTCGATTCCTCGGCCCATACCCTATCCAGAGGGTCATCAGTCCTACCGCAGTCCGGCTCCAGTTGCCGACGTCCATGAGGGTGCACCCTACGTTTCATGTTTCGAAAGTCAAGCCGACACATGAAAGCCCACTGGTTCCCGTGGTGCCTCCGCCTCCTCCTCCTCGCCTCGTTGACGGTGGGCTGGTGTACACCGTTCGACGCCTGCTTCGGTCCAGACGGAGAGGTAGGGGCCTTCAGTATCTCGTCGACTGGGAGGGCTATGGGCCTGAGGAGAGAACCTGGGTGCCTGCCTGTCGGATTTTGGACCGGACACTCGTCGCCGACTTCCACCGCATGCATCCTGGCCTACCTGCCATCCGTAGGGGCCGCCCCAGAGGGGTCCCTAGCCGTCCTACCCGCCCGGCTCCCTGTCCGGTGCCTGACCCTGACTCTGTTTCGGTGCCTGTCCCGTCTTCGGTCCGTGGCCCTCCAGCTCTCTCTGAGGATGAAGGTGTTCTCTCGGAGGAGTTTTGACCCTCCGCCGGCTCCCCTCCGCCCTCCCGGTGTGGTGGTTCTCTTGGGGACTTCTGGGGCCGTCCCTTGGGGGGGGGGGTTCTGTCATGAGCTCTCTCTCTGCCTGGCAACACGCTGATTGGGGTTTGATGACTTTCACCTGTTTCTGCTCTGCTCTGCCTCACCCTCGTTACCTACCAGCTGCACTGCATTTACCACTCATCATGTTCCTGTATATAACGCCTTGTTTTTCAGTCCTCACTAACAGTACCGGTTACCTGTCTGTTTTGGGAAAAGCCTTTTTGACTCTCTTCTGATGATCCCGGATCCGCTCACTTGCTTCCATGTTCTCCTGCTCTGGACTTCTAGGATCATCCAGCTCCTGCTCTCTACTGGGGATCTACACATGTGCTGATTTTTGGATTTCCCGGTACCTCTGAAACTCCCATACCCCCAACCCTTTAATAAACTATCTAACGTGACGCTTTTGTGGTCCTCATCTTGTTTGGTGTCTGACACCACTACATTTACCTGAGAGATGTAGCTCTACTAGTTACTTTGCATACCAAAATTTCACATTTAAAAACACCTGACACATGATGAGATTATAAAATGCAATGTATTTGTATAGATTTAACTGCAGAATGGTACTTTCACCAATTTTACACATGAAGTTCAGTTTAATTGTCATGGGGTCTGTATAATGTCTTCATGTGGCTCTGGAGAGATCTTTTTACAGTTAAGTCTGAGAAAATAACTCTAATGATGCCATCAGGGTCATCTCAGTTTCTGTTTATAACAAACAAAATTTTAAGTCTAAGCTGAGCAGGTAGTATGCAATTGGTTTTTAGAGCTTTTTCACCGAAAATATCTGCCTGCTGCGGCCAAAAATAACGCTATAGAAACGCTGAGAGAGAACCAAACGGCAAAGTTTTAGGGTAGACAGCTAAACAATAAGCGTAAACTCACTATAAGGCTCTGTAAAGCCAAGAGGAGCTGCCGATTCACATAGTTCTCTGTAGGTTCTAGTGGTGGGAATCACCAGAGACCCTACAATACGATATTGTGATTTTAAACATATTGGGATATTCTGCGATATATTGCAATGTATTACCTTTTTCCAACTTCAGATTATGTCCCCAATGGAAAACTTTGACAACATCTGTTTCATCTTTATTTTACCAACTTCCTCTTGCACGCTGACCTCATCAGAAAACAAATAAGCTCAACTGCACTATCTAGTGGACTGAAAAAAAACAACTGATTTAATTATTCTAGTACCAAAAAGTAACATTCTCATGTGCAATTTATTCATATAATAAAAGATTGATATTTGGCGTCCGTGTAGCGATACAGTATAACCACTAGAAGATATTCTGATACTATGGTGTATCAATTTTTTCCCCCACCCCTAGGAGGTTCCTCACATTGTTTGCTGATTACAAAGCAATCTCTCAAAAGCAACAAAGGAAAGACAGAAGCAGAATAACGATGGAAGATAGACTGTGAGTCAGAAGTTGAGCAACAATGTGTAAGACATAATAAATCAGTGAACCCAACCTAGAGCTCAAATCTGCTGCATCACAAAAGGAGAAGTGAATCATTCAATTATATGAGTAGGATAGCACACATGTGCATTTGCTTCCTGAGTCCATTACCATAAAACCAGAAAGCATCAAACTAAAGTCTGTGTGTGCCAGGCTTACCACAGACAGGCCATAATGCACAGAGTAAATGATTTGTATATAGTTTGAATGAGCCTTTGGGAAGAAGTTGTTGTGTTTAGAGTGACAAATGTGCAGCTGGGCAACAGGCTGATGTGGACAACACAATCATATTTGATCTATCAGAACTTGAGAACTGGTTTCACTGAAGAGATGAAGAAACAATGGCTGGATTATGTGAGTCTGAATGTAACCCGTCTATCCTCATGAAACCCCATTTACCCTTTCAGTATACCGCCTCCATCTCCTTCTGCACCTCCCACCCCCTCCCTCTATCACTGTTTGCAGATCAGCATTATAAGTTGATCAAGTAGTAAGGTTGTAACTGCACATGACTGATTACAACTACAGGTAGACTACAACAGTAGCAGTTGAGAGCTGTAATGAATCTGCAAAATATGAAACACAAAAAGCAACTGTTGTTTTCGTTTTCAATTTTAAAAAGCTTTTTTGTTTTATTATATATTATTTATTTTTTATTGTCGGGTGAGATACTTCCACTGCTATTCTTGTAGTCTCACCTATTGTTGAAATCTTATTAAAAAGGGAACTCCAGAGAGAGCTTGGAAGTCTGCCGAATGGCCTCAAGTAATGTCACTTTAGTTAGCGTCAGTAAGTTCTGAAGACTATGAGAAAAAGTAAAATATAACTAGGGGAATGGAGTTAGAAAGTGAGCTAAATCTCTCACTTTAGCCTTGAGAGCTTTGGATTCTGTGAAAACTTTTAAAAAAACACCTGAAGACACATCTTTTTAGACAAGCTTTTAACTAGCATTATGGCTTAGTATTTTATGTGTTGCTGTTTTTATTTGTTTTTACTGTAAAGCACTTTGAGACCACTCTTGTCTGTGAAAGGTGTTACATAAATAATAACTTACTTACTTATTTACTATGCATGAGGCTTGAGTCTCCAGGCTACATTAACAGCTACTATCATATCACAGCCAAATCACTGACCTAACTGTTTGTGGTCAAGTTGACAGAGAAGCTTTATGGAGGTTTCCTGAATGAACTTACCCAGAAAAACAGAAAGGACAGTGGGAGGTGGAGGCAGAAAGAGGAGTAGAGAGGGCAGTGTGAATAAGGAGAAAGGTGAGTGGATGAGAAGTGGGAGTGTTGGAAAGGGGAGTGGATGAGAAGTGGGAGTGTTAGAAAGGGGAGTGGATGAAGGAAATAAACAAGGCTTTATTTCTGTCTCTCTTCACATTCATCCAGAGTTCTTTCTGGGCATTAGGGTGTTCTGATACATAAATCAACTGTTTCAAACAGGCACAGACAGAGGCAATAATTCTTTTATGTAAACCAAATCCTCCGTCAGCGCTTGCTTTCATCTTCCCATCCTGTCTGTTTTGTGTGTCTTTCCTTCCCATAATGTCTTTATCTAATCTCAGTCTCAGCTCAGTCTTTACCTTATCTCGTTCTCTTTTAATCCTGTTACTCCATCAAACTTTATCCCCACGCTCTCACTCTAAGAAAGTGAAAGCCTGAGAAAGGAGATACTTGAGTATTGTTTTGAGTATTGTTTCACCATTATTTCTTTAGCCCAGTCTCCCATCATATCTCATGCCATGTCTTCCCTAATTTCCTCTTTGTCTTCCTCTTTTCTCTTGCCACATCCTCTGTGAAAATTACTCTGCAATTTCTTATTTTACAACTTCCCACTCCCACCATCCTTTTTCAGTCCGCATGT
The DNA here is from genome assembly GCA_013375575.1 of Percina caprodes. Lineage (NCBI taxonomy): Eukaryota > Metazoa > Chordata > Actinopteri > Perciformes > Percidae > Percina > Percina caprodes. The sequence continues at coordinate 70,887 of JABXJD010000108.1, read as the reverse complement.
TCACGTCTTCCTCCTTAATTGTTTTATCTCTCCAGATTTTTTTCTCTCTACTTTTGCTTTTCCTATAATACTTATTTATTTCCTCTTCTTTAACCATGTTTTTTTACTCTTAACTCTCTCATTCCCTTTCTTCCTCTCCCCTCTTTAAGGTTTGACACGTCTCATTCTCTTTTTCTTTCATGCTTTATCTTAATCACTCAGTGCCTGCATGCTTTTTTGCAAATCTTGCACATTTCTTTCCATAAAGTCCTTTACTTTCATCCTTCAACCTCCAATTTCCTCCCTTGTACTGATTTATGTCTGTTGTGAGTGACGCAATGATGGTGCAGCTCTCCGATTTCGTGGGGCTCATTTAGGTTTAGTCTTTAATTTGATCTTTTATATCTCTTGACCCGGCTGTTTCTTTATTTTTTCTATTTCCATGCTTTAAACCCATTAACTTTTTATTATTACTGTATCTTTCTCAACCTTTTCCTCCCGAGTATCTCACATCCATCTCTTTCTGTTTAACCCTTACCTCCCTCCATCCCTCTCTTCTTTGCTCACGCAAGCTTTATATTATCTCCGTGTCATAATTCAATTAAATTTTATTTATAGTATCAAATCACAACAACAGTTATCTCAAGACACGTTTCAGATAGGGTAGGTCTAGAACACACTCTATAATTTACAAAAAATTCCAAAATTTCCAGTAATTCCCCCAAGAGCAAGCATTTACTGTGACAGTGGTGAGGAAAACTTCCTTTTACGGAGAAACCTGGAACAGACCCAGGCTCTTGGTACGGTGCCGGTTGGGGGTGTGATGTAGTGGCAATAATAGTCACAGTAACGATACTGGAACTACGACTAGAAATAGTAGTAGTAGTTCATAGCGTAGAAGGGCACTGCAGGGCATTATAGGGTGTAGCAGGGCACTGCAGAGTTTAGCAGGGTGTAGCATGGCACGGAGCAGGATCACGGCAACCATGATTTAGGTGCCACCCTAATCCAAGGAAAACTGCTGGGCGAAAAAACACAAGGACTACGGGAATAAGCTGCCCATAAAAACTACTAAACTTTTAAATCTCCCTGTCAGAACAGAACGATAACCTTTTCTTTCCCATATATATTGCATTCCTCCCTTTCGCATCCCTTCTCTCTTTGTCTTCCACTACATGTGTTTCTGATTGGCTGATAGTGACAGAGTAAAGCTGGAGGACTAATAAAGAGGGAATTAAAGCAAACAGGAAATGCAGAGCATATGGATGGAGGGAAAGGTCATGGGCTTCTTCTTCCCTCTCTCCAGTAAATCTCCTATACTCTTATCTGTGGTTTTCCTTGGTGCACCCCTGCAAAATTAAACTGAACCCATATAAAGTAAAATGATACTTAAAGAAATACTTGGCAGGTTTGATGGGTTGGTATCAGTTGGTATCACTACATATCATAACGCCAACTCTAATCATCAGGTATTTATTTAATGTTCTACAGACATGAAATGGTCATTGATTTCTCATCAAACTCTTAAGCAAGCAAATATTTGGATTTGATAATGTTGAGCCGTACGAATGGTCCAGTTAGAGCCTGTTGAAAACAGCAGAAAGCACATTTTTCCTGGTGGCTCAGCAGGTAAATCAGAGGTTTTACTGGAGACTGTTACAGTGAAAATAGTAAAAGCAGATGTTTACGACCATCTTTGAACCGATGAGTGTCACACTGCATGAGTCTGCTTGCCCTGCAGTGGTGGAATGTAACCAAGTACATTTACTTAAAGTAAAAATTTGCAGTACTTGAACTTTACTTATTTACTTTACATGGCACTTTCTACTTCTCCTCCAAGATAGTTCAGAGGGAAATAGTGTATTTTTTACTTCACTAGAATTATTTGAAAGCTTTAGTAACAACTTTACAAATTAAGATTTTTACATACAAAACATAAAATATGAATGCTTTTGTCATAAATTAATTAATTGTGAAGTGTAACTCACTCTTGGCAAAATTGGCAGATTCATTCTGGTCAAATTATCTGTTTCTCTCTTACCAACCAAATTTTAAAATTAACATACATTTAGTTGTAATGAAAGGAAGAAGATTGTAAAAAAAAAAAAAAAAATGATGTCATTTTTTATTATGGTTGTAGTTTGTCTACCTTTTGCTAAGGGGGTGATGCAGCACCCTCCATACCCTCTGCACCCCTAGTTCTCGCGGCCATGTATTGGTTGGAATAAACAAGCATTGTCAAGGTGTCACTCACGCGTTTCCATTTTTTGGGAATTTTTTGGGTTTTAGGGTGCCTTCTGTACAGTTGGTGTGTGTGTATTTACTAGGGCTGTAATCTCCCAGTCGACTAGTTGATTTTTTGGTTGATACGTTCTGGCTCGAGCAAAATTCTGATTGGTCGATTTTTTGCTGCGTTATTTCATCAGGTGGAAGCATAGACCGTTACGGTCTATGGGTGGAAAGCACTTTAATGGGGGTTTTCAGTAAGCATCCCTGTTTCACAGGTAATAGTCTGTCAACACCCTTGTTTTCACTGAATTTTTGGATTAGCCCAACCTACTGGGGATGACTGAAGATAGAACTAGAAAGCCTTGTTTTAGTGGTTTGATGAATATTTATTTAATTGAGAGTGTTTAATTTATAGTCAAGCCCTCCTCAACCATGTCGAAGAGTTTAGATGTGGCAGCAACTTTTGGCAAAATTAGATAATGGAAAAAATGCAAATTTTAAAATTAACAACAGTTTTGATATCGAAGCTCAAAAAAAAACATGGCATATTTTATTATGGTTGTAGTTTGCTAACTTTTCTGGGTTGCAGACCCCTGCACCCCTAGTTCTCGAGTAGGTTATAACAACATATCAAAATTTCCATATTTTATAGTGCCTTCTGTACAATTTACTAGCTGCTCCCAGTCGACTAATGGTTGATACGTTCCTCGAGCTTCTGATTGGTCGAGCTGATCAGGTGGAAGCATAGACCGTTACGGTCTATGGGTGGAAAGCAAAAGTGTTTTAAGCATCCATGTTTCAAGGTAACAGTCGACATTGTCACTATTTGGATTAGCCCATATGGGGACAGACTGAAGATAGGAAATGAGTGGTTTGATGAATAATTTAATTGAGAGTGTTAATTTACAGTCAGCCCTCCTCAACATGTCAAGACATGCCAGTGTGGCAGCGCAAAATAGATGTGGAGTTGAATGCAAAGTTTGCAGAGTTATATCGCAGCTCAACTACAAACATAGCATATCACCACAGACGTTAGATTGCCCTGTCTGTTTTAGTATATATGAACATATAAAATTGGCTTTATAGTTAATAATTTTTATAACTACCAGCGTGCAACTACGGAGCGTTCGGCCGACCCTGCTGGATGTTAAGCCGCATCCCGTGAAGGAATTGTCGACATGCTCAGGATATGAGGCATTGGTGTTGTGGAGGGCTGTAAGAATAATATACAGCGCCAGCAACAACATCATGCATGGACTAAGCGCAAAATGTTGGGTCAAAAAGTTTAAGTTAATGCAACACAGCGAGGCACTGAGCTTGACCACAGGACAAATAGACTGCACAGTAAAGTTAATTAGTCTAATCCCCCAGTCGATTTTTTTTTGTCAAAATTTCATGACTTTAGTCGACCAAGATTTTCTTTGGTCGACTACAGCCCTAGTATTTACAAATAATTGGTACGTTCATGCTCCATATGGTAACCATAGCTGGTCCATCTAATTGCTACCACAACACACGAAACACACAAAACAAACCACAGCTGTATTTTCCTGTGGGTCTATTTATCTCCTAGCAACCACTTAGCTTGTCAAATTATGAAAGGGCAGCCTAGTGAACAACACCCACATGCCACACACTTATAAATGATTAAGATAAGAAGCAGGAGTGAGCAAAGGCCTTATATAGAGAAGTGTCCATTTTGTGCATTCTATGTTTAAACAAAGTGGATGTTGAACTTTTACACTTTGTAATGTTGAAGAGTTGTATTTATGTTTTTTCACTACTGCTGACTTCATTCATGCACGTACACACACACACACACACACACACACACACACACACACACACACACACACACACACACTGTGGTTCAGTACCTTCCCCTGTGGGGTGGTGTGCTGTGTCATGGCCATGAGGAAGCTGTGAGCACCTTTTAACTGTGTCTTCTCCCAAATGGAGGCAAGCCTCTGGACACACTCATCCCTGGAGCACAGAGCAACACTGGACTTACTCTGGTCAAAAGAGAGAGAAAAGACAAGAGCAAAGAAACAAATCAAATTACATAAAAGAGAGATGTGGTTTTGATAGAGAAAGAGGAAAAGAAAAGCTACTCTTGTTTGCAATTATGCATTTGAACAAGGATATTTCCTCAGCTGTAAAACTCTTCATATATTCCCAGAAATGACAAGAATCAGTATCAGAATCAAGATGTAATGTAAAGTTTACATTAGGTTTTCCTGCTAAATTAAAAGAAGTCCAGATTTTCAAAAAGGGCACACCATTCCTTTCTGCTCTACAATGTAATACAACTTCAGTGAGTGAACCAGAACTAGATTTGCTGTACACCTGTAGATGTAGCAGCATGATGTGTATCCAAAGATGAGGCTGTCGGCTGGTCAGGTTGAAGCAGGACTTGGCGTACAGACAGTAGTGGCCCTTAAGAGGACAGGAGAAGGACAGCTTGGCCACACATCCTCGATTTGAATCTGTCACACAAACACATAAAAATGGCAATCATTAATTTTCCCAAGCTAAACCAGCTCGCTCTCTTTATCGGGTGTGCTTCTCTATGCCCCTTGCACATATGGACTTGATTAACCTTGGAAATGTTTTTACAGATTGATTCATAGCATGCATCACAAAATGTCTTCTTCTCCCACCACCATCTTCCACAAACTCCCACATCTCAGCCAGGAAGAAGAAACCAGTGATGGACAAACAGTTTCTGTGCTTCACAAGGAAATCATATGCTAGATCAAAATAAAATATTGGTTTCTTTTTGTAGCGCTTCATTTGTATTTTATGCCAAGAATGCTAAATAAAATAACTGCTTCCAGCTGAGAAATAGTGTGCCAAATAAATCCCCTGTAAAACAGCAAATTAGAGTTTTTATAATTTGGTTTTGTATGAATTAAAAAATGAGTTTCAGAGGCAAGCTGTTTCCATGTTTAAATTCTTTTAGGTAAGCTAACTGGCTGCTGGGTGTAGGCTTATAGTATTAGACAGACAAAAACGAGAGTTGTATCAATCTTCTCATGTAACAAAATAAATAAATAACTGTCCAATTCCCCAAGATGGTTAAAGGAATCAAACATCTTCTAGTTCTAGTCAGAAACTTGTAAAAACTATAAAGCCTTGCTGGATATCTCCTACAAGTTTTAATAATAAAGTGAAACTATGTATGCTATAGGTGACTGAAGTCGTTCAAAGTAATCAAACCATAATTTGTTATTCTGGACATACAGAAAACCTCAAAAGCCTTAACAATTGAATAAAACCAGGGTTATCCCAGTTTATAGGATGTAAATAGATAGTATAAAATACATACAATGTGTGTCTGTTTATCCTGCTTCTCTCGTTAGTTTCATGTCTGTATCTGACAGTCAGAGATGCTGAGTATGTTTATGTTGACTCAGTGTATGCTCAGTGTGTGTGTGTGTGTGTGTGTGTGTGTGTGTGTGTGTAGATGTTTAGATTGAGGATACATGTGCATGCACACTCATCTGTGTAATCCTCATCCCCTGAGATGAATAGGCCGGCAGCTCATGTGTAGGCCAGCCAGCAGCATTATGATCATCCAGCTGAGACCACCTGTGACATCATTTCCTAAGTGCTAGGGGTTGATTCTCATTAAGAGACTTAATACTATGAGAGCAGATGCAAAGCAGAGGAATGAATGTGTGTCTATGTATATGAGAGCAACAATTGTATATTTACATTCACCTTCATATTTAATCAATTAAGCAGAGGCCAAAGGAGGAGTTTGTTATTTTATGTCTTGTGTTTCATGTTTTACGTGTGGGTATATACATCTGTGTTAGTGTGTGTGTGTGTGTGTGTGTGTGTGTGTGTGTGTGTGTGTGTGTGTGTATATGACTCCTGGCTGCCTCTTAGTTAAAATGACTAATCCCTTAACATCCCCTCCCTTCCCCTGTCAATAAAAATATCATCACCCCTCTCGTGTTTGAGTCTGGTGCTGTGTGAGTGCGAGCTTCGTCTGATCTTAATATGTTCAACAGACTGAAGCCATGTCCCTATTAGTGGGACTCACTGATGCAAATGGCTCAGACAAAGGAATATAGAAAGAATTGTACTGTCCAATTGCGTACTTATGTAAGTGTGTGTGTGTGTGTGTGTGTGTGTGTGTGTGTGTTGTTTAGTGTGAAGTGATGCGTATCATTGAATTTGTGCATGTGAATATCTGCACCCACATTACAGGTGTGTAAGAGACCAGAGGTCCTGTTGCCCAGCTCAATGTATTTTATGTCTAAATGTGTCTATCTTGTAAAATATGTGTATCTGATGTATCAAATGCATATTTCATTGTTTGTTGGTTTTATTGAGCTGTTATTTATATCATATTAAGGTAAGATTTATCATTTCAGGAGGGGCTGGACCAAGTTTAAATAAAATCAGATTCAATATGGGAAGGCATTACAAGGCAAGGCAACATTACAAGATGACAATGAAGTCTTAATTCAAGTGGAGTAAATTGAATTGAAAAATGGATAATAAGCAAAAAGCATAACACATGAATGAAAATAAAATATCAAATTCCTGATTATGAGACAAATGACAGGGGTAATGTGAAAAGGGATTACAAAGTTTTAGAAAGTGGATTAAATCAGTTTGGAGACACAGGAGGTTTCTCATTTCATTGTTTTTTCACATGAACTGACTGACCCCCTGTTACTAGTCAGCACACACTGCCAAAACTAAGGTATTAGTGCAAGCGTGCACACATACAAAACTGCACCAATATAAATGTCCTTTATTCTACATATGTATGCATTACATTCATCTGTGTCTACTTAAACCTGACTATGTTGTATAGATGTAACTGAATTTAATAAGCCCGACCACTTCAAAACAAATATTTGCCTCTATACCTTGATTTATTTTCCCATTAACAAATTAGCTCCATGACAAGCTCCATGACATATAAGAATAGGTCTAGCAATACTCCCATGAGAAGACCAAATATATGTCCTTTATGTAGGCATTACATTAATCTGTTTCTACTTAAACCTGGCTATGTTGTATAGATGTAACTGAATGTAATAAGCCTGACCACTTCAAAACAACTATTTGACTCTATACTTGATTTATTTTACTGTTTCCCATTTTCTCACACCGACCCCTTTAAGATGAAACCATTTTGAATCTGAATTGCAAAGATTAGATATCAACCAAAATGTTTTCATGAATTGTGTTTGTGTTTTGCCTGGTGGTATGCAGATAATGTAAATCCATGGATGAGGCCAATGGGTGACAGAGACGATAACATTAATATAATCATTTAACGTCAAATCAAAGACACAATCTAAGAAACTATTTTTAATAAAAGTCTAGGGTGAGATAAATCATAATTAAGAAATTAAAAAAAAACTATTTGCTGTGCTCCTCAGTAACGTACTGCCAAATTGTATGACTTGATAAAAGAGATATTCCACAGGAAAATCATATGATCCTCTTCCCCTGCCTGGCTAATAATAAACAATAACTATAAAAACACAGCTCTTAGCTCATAAAATGTCAAATATAAAATTTACAATATGAGGTTTTGGTCCAGACAGGATATAAATTGTAGGAGAACTATAACTAATACTGGGGTAGAAGGAGAAAAATATCTCATATGCCCTCTGGACGAAATTAAAAATCACTATTCAGCACATGCAAAATTAAAATAAAATTATTCCCTGACTAATTGGGGCTAAATGGGTGTTTATGTGAGTTAAAGAGTGAAAGTGGGAAGAAAGAGGAGAAGAAGAGATGTATTCAAACCAGAGATGTGGACTTTACACTTGGTGACTTGGGTTTGAGTCAACTTGAGTCACTGTTTTGATGGCTTGCAACTTGGATTTGTAAGTTAATGACTCAAACACTCAACTTGACTTGAGGCATGACAACTCAAATTACTTGTGTGTATTCATATAATTGAATGTAAGCTGTTAAATATATAATAATATAATTTGAAGTTACGTTTTTGTCTAACTTTCAAGTATGCTATGCAGAGGCAGCAGCGCAAACTGTGAATAACGATTGGACGACTCAAAAAGCTCCTTGGGTATGGGAATGTCAAAAGTCCTTGCTTTGGCAACATGTAACATGAAAGACCCCTGATGAAGGCACACTGTTGGACCAGACTGCCACAACAGCTGTGTCTGTGCCACCACTAATCACTTTTGGATTTAAGAATTTAAAACGTGACTTGATTTGGGATTTGACTTGCGTTAACTAACTAACTAAGGACTACACTTGACTTGACTTGACTTGACCCAAAAAAAAATAACACTTGTGGGAGACTTGAACCAAATGGATTGAGACTTACTGGGACTTGGGCAAAGATGACTTGGTCCCAAATATGATTTATACCACATCATTAATCAACCCCAGCCACCACATCTGACTGTAATCTCATTCAGGTTACACAAACTCTCCCTTTGTCTCTCTCTGTGTACTGCACTGTTCTTCTCCACCTACTGCATACACCAATAACACTGTCATCAAATTATTTCTGGAACTAATCTCAAAGAAAGCATGCACTGACAAAGAGGTTTGTCATGTTCACATTACCTTCTATCGCACAGTGCTCTGGTATGGGGATCTGCTGCACCATGTCTTGACAGAACTCTCTGATCGTCTCCATATTGTCTCTTAAATGGATGAAGAGTCTGTCGGCGTCCTCCTGCTCCTCCTCTTTTGGCTCTTTCTCAGCCTCTTTGACCCCTCTTTCCAGGGCAGCGGTAATGGGCATCGCAGCATCACCCGTCACTTTCATCTCAGCAGTCAGTGCTTCCTGGTTTTCTGAGTGTGAATTTATCAATGTGTTGGAGGAGATGTGGTCTGGGCTTGGCTCCAATCCCTCACCATCCTCCCCGGTGTCTGAGTTGATGGAGCGTGAGCGCACAGCGTGGAGAGCCAGGCTCTTTGACCTGAGAGAGACCAGAAAATTTAAAACAAAATGTTGCAAAATGTCCAGGGTTTGGTTTTGCAGGATTCTGGGGGCATTGGGGAATTATTGGCAATGATTTAGTAACAACTAAAAGAAAAAACATTGCAAAAGTTCTAAATTTCAATGCATGGCAGGATCACTATATTGTGGGCATAGAAATTACTGTGCTAAAGATACTGATCTTTTGTAATCAGTGTCTGCTTTTGATTTTTGATGTCTTTTGCCAACTTTACGTTACAAATCACACACTAAAAGGATTCAGTACTCTAGATCCCATTAAACTTGATTCAGTTGTGCCCAATGTATCTTGTAAGGTAGCAACATTTACAAGTCTAACATGCTAACAGACACTTTCCAACACTTTATCAATTATTTTCAGTGGTCTACAGGACTATTCACTCTATAACTAACACAACAGATAACGAACCGTTAGCACTGACAAGGTGAGTTAACACCCTGATTCAAAGAGATTCTTTGTTTAATCTTCTTCTTATTATATGGATATTTATCATATACATTATGTCAATAATTAAAAACTAATCTCATTTTAGGACAAAATGGTTGTATAGTAGCAGAAACATGTGCAACAGGAATCAATGCTCTCAACTTACAGCAGTACAGTCAAAAAGCATTAGACAAGTGACGTGTTTATTTTTGGCTTTGTACACCAGCGCAATGGACTTGAAATCAAACTGTAGGACTTTTGGACCTTATAATATACTATCCCCAAATTTTAGGAGTATGTAACATGACAATGAACAAACAGACAAGCAGTTTGGATGAAATATACTGGCCCCTTAAGGAGTTGATCCATTTCCTGGTTAGGGGTTATCTTTGGATAGATTGTCTTTGGTTTTCTACAATAAACCGATACAGAGCAATATTTTCTTGGCTCAAAGGATCTCTTGCTAGTTTGACTGGAAATCAATCAAATCAACCAGGTGACATTGCTAACAGCCTACACGTAGAGCAGTAGCGGTAGTGTGCAAATCCCCACTGATGAGGTGCAGGGCAAACAGGAGCTGGATACAACAAGAAGAGAATGAGGTGCCCACACTCTGCTAATTCTCCCAGAAGCTTTAGACCTGCAGCATACATTTAAATAATAAGTGATGCTGTCTTCTGGCTTTTGATGATAATAAGTTCAGTGAGTCATACATACACAGTGGTGAGTAGTAAAAGACATCTCAGCACAAATCTGCATATATTATTGAGAGCAATATGCCGTATAGTGTAATATAAGAAATATTAACTATGACACAATTCTTAACCTAATCGCTTAAGTGAAACAGTTTATATAGCGATACAATATTCATAAGTTACACTTGATCTTTTATTTTATTTTTTTGTAACAGATTAATATGATACCTAAGGGGGGGCTGTGAATCTTGTACAAGTGGAGTATTGTCTAAGAATTTGAGTGAAAGGGATTGTTATCTTGATTCAATGTAGCTGATCTGGTGGGAAACAGTAGGCTATGACTTTCTCTTATTTCAGTAGAAGGTGGTTGGATTGGAATTAAAGTTGAAAAGCATTATAGTTACATTCTGGGAATATCAAAAAATGTGCCACTAAAAACAACAAAAACATTCTATGAACAAAAACATTCTAGCTGGGTATTCTTCATAACAAGAAATTCTTCTTACTATTCAGTCAGATACTCAGCAGATACTCAGCAGAGCCATGTCATGTTACATACAGTACTAACCAACCTGTTGAATCTCATTTCTCTTCTCTCTTCCCTGACGGCTTGGCTCAGGCTGTAGCGTCGCTGGGGGGCCGGAGAGTCCTCCTCCACCTCTTCCTCCTCTTCCCCCTCCTCTGCCATTTTCTCATCAAAGGCCTGGATCTTCACCTGCAGCTGCTCCTCTGACCCACTACCTCCCCCGCCTCCCCCCGGAAGATATGCACAGGGAGACTGCGGGCATGCCTCGTCCACCCTGTAAAACACACACACACACACACACACACACACACACACACACACACACACACACACACACACACACACACAGAGGGCAAGGGGTTGGATTAAATGTGGTGGGTACATGAGATGAAGCTGGACAGACACATTTGGATGGATTTCAGTTGCCTGCCTGCCTGCCCCCCTCCCTCCCTTTCTGGCTAGCGTTTCTTTAATTCTCCCTTTCTCCCAGTCACTCTGGCTCTATTTCTGTGTCTCTCACCCCCACACCCCTCTCTCCCTCTTTTGCTGGGTACATCTCACTTTCTCCCCTCTCTCTTGGGCTTTGTTTTTCTTTGTCCCTCACCGCCTGTGTCCTCTGTTTTGCTCTTTAACCAAACTAATTATTCCCTCCCCTCCATTTTTTCTTTCTGTCCCTATTTTCTCCCTACAAGTGGTCTTTATAACTTCATTTTACAGTCCACTTGTTTGCTGAAAGAGGACTTACAACTGCCCCGTTGTTGTTTTTCTTCTGTGTTCACCCCCTGCTCTTTCAGTAATAAACCATCCTGCCTCTCTCAATCCCTCGTTCCTTGTCTTTCTTCCATTAGACCCCAAGCAAAGTCTTTGGAAGCCTCCAATCCTGCACATGATGTTTTAGAGAGAGCTGTGTGTGTCATTCCCACACAACAGCCAGATGAATTCCAGTCAACTTATGCACACACTACTAGTATATTGTTACAAACCCACAATTTCAAGGTTTTATTACCACGAATTGATTGAATGTGTGGGCTGAATATATGTATTCTCTTAGCTTTGTACAAGTTTTAAACAAGTTTCAGAACTCTTGACATGATTTTATTATCAATTTTGCTAGGCAATCCAGATGTTTACAACTGGAGGACTTTGTCCTTTGTCATTTATTCTTGCATTGCCAGACCTATCTTTAGGGCTGTGAAGTAAGGTCTGGCTACTCCACACATATATTCTAGAATAGGAGAATAAAATGCTCTGCGTTGTTTGAATTTCTTAGAACCAATCCAATCTGCAAATTGGTCTCGGGAAGGAATTTGTTTTGGTGGAACATTTGCATCTGGCAAAAGAAAACACCACATACAATGTTACATGAAGTGAACTGTTCATACAACATAGTAATGTGAGATATTAAAATTATGGTTAAATGTACTTTGTCCACAATAATCCCCACCAATCGGTGCCAAATGTCCCAGTTAGATAGTAAATGAAAACATTTTTTGCAAATCTTTACCATCATTCCCCGAAACAACCAAGAAGTCTTGCCTTGTTGCATGATTCAAATTATTTGCTTTAAAACTTGCTTTTTTTAGTATGCAGCTTGGTAGCTTATAATCTGTTGTTGTTTTTTGGAGGGGAGGGATTTTGAGAAAGGCAACACTCAGAAAGGGGCAATTATCCTGAAAATGTACTTCCGTTGATCCAGATTTATTGTCAATTATGAACACCTTTTTAAGCCCCTAAAAAGTAAATAGGCAAGTTAGTTTTTACAAAATTTTTCAACAGCACTGTGTGCTGATTGACATCAGATTTAATCAACATCAGCCTTTCAATACAAACAAACAACCCCCATAGTTTTTAATTTAAATATCGTTAAATGCTGATTGGGTAAGTGAAGTACGTCCCATCACCTGTCAGCCTGTCAATGGAAAAAAAAATACCAGGACGTTTAAATTTCAGGAGTTAACACTTTATATGTAGCTATAAAAACAAGAGAAAAAACAGACATAAGAGTATAAAAACATAACCTGTAAATGTGTGTCTCCTGACCTGCAGTGGATAGCTGTGTTCTCCTCCAGTCTTCTCCCCAGCAGTCGGGCTATAGCAGTAAATGAGTTGCTCATCCTGTAGATGTCTTTACCGCAGCCTCCCAGTAAAGATGGGTAACGGTCGGCCAGGGCTCTGATTTCCAGCAGCAATGTGTGGTGAAAGCTGTGCTCCATGCTGCCCAGACAGGACACCAGGTAGATCAACGAGCTGTGAGCATGAGTCTGGAAAAAGGGGACAACACAGAGAGAAAGACAAGATGTCAAAATGATAACATCTGGTGTTGTGATCCATGCTGGTCCCAGCGTAAAACTAAGCATAGAAGTATTATTGCTAGTGTTTGTGAGTATTTTTTAAGTATTGTGTCAAACATGTGTTTTGGTGAAAAAAATAGTGTATTTTATCTAATTTGAAACACATTAGTTTTATACTTCGAAGCAGTTGGGGGGGGGGGGGTTGCGGCAACTTCTTTTGTTTCTAAATCAAAACAAAACAAACAATAGTAATTACAAACACATGCTCTCAACGAAATTAGAAAATATAAACTTCTTATTTGCCCAAATGGCATTACTTTCCCATCTGCCTTTGTAATACCACACATAAACACACATTTGATCATTCTCAGCCAGCTATCTGTTTAAAACAAATCCAGAAAGGATATAAGACCTGCTCACCTCTGACACACAATACTTTACAAATAATTGTTGTAATCTTAAGTTCCTACTTCTCTTTGTGCTATTTCCTGTTATCACTGTTTTAAACTGCAAGGTTTTATACTGACGCATTTTCGATCATAACCTGTTATTTAACAAAAACTGTTTTAAAGTGGGGTAAATAATCCAGATGACAGATGAAGGTGACAAATCCATGATGACATGAACATAAGGTGGCCAAAGCAAAAAAAAGCTCCATCTTGGGACTCTTCCCCTACAAGGCTTCACACTTGTATAAAACTGAAAAAGACATCCCTCTCTCTTCTGATTCAGAATCAAACTGATTGATTGATGGAGGGAGGGACAAAAAGGCAGACAGAGCTGTGTTTACAGAGCTCAAGCATTGTAACAAGGAGAGAAGAATGTAGTTACTGCACAGGTTGGGCATGTTTCACTCTCTGTTTGATGCTAGATTTATACGTGGATGCTAAAACTACCAGAAAAGGTAGAACTTGACTTTTTACTGTAAAAACATGCCAAGTAGGTATTTAGGAGTTTGTGAGCCTGGAGTGCAAGCTGCAGGTATAAAGACTTTACGAGGATGTGTGCTATTTCTGCACACAGTTTAGACTTTATTGTTGAGATGATTTTACTTTTTAAGGACTTACTACAATACTTCCAAATGTGACAGCAGAATTCTCGTCATTTACAGTTTGCAAGGGAGTAATTTTAAAGCCTTCCTAGTCATATGGCGCTTTTCTTAATCATCAATCACCGCATTTCGTGTTTAATTTTCTGGAAAAAGCACTTTGCCTTGATTTGATGTCCTAAATACATCACTTGTTTAACTTATGACCAAATTCTTATTTAGAATTCTGCAAAGAATCAGAAACAAGAAGAACAGGAAGAACTGTTGTTTTTAATTATAACTTTTAATGTTGTCCAAAACATTATGGCAGGGTAAGTGCCGATCTGACATGACAGATATGGATCTGGAGAAAGAAATCAGTTTTTTCTGCCTCATGTGTACTGACACACACACACACACACACACACACACACACACACACACACACACACACACTGAGAAAGACGCAACTTGGCCCATTCTCTTCCATTGCTCCATTATGATAATCCCAACAACACTGGGAGCCAATCTCCTCTGGCAAGAGCACATGTGTTTTGTGTGCAGGAGATAGAGTATCGGTTAAAATACTTCATTTAAAATTAAATGTTTCAGATGTTAAAAAAGGAAAGAAATGAAAACACTGCATCAGTCTAGCAACAAGCCTTTCTTTCCTTGTTTTCTCCGTCACTTAGTTTCCCCTGACTGTCCAGCAGCACACTGAGCTCTGCTTTCTTTGGAGCTGCAGTCTGGCACTAACAAGCCCCATGGAGATACTGTACTGCAGTGTGTATGAATGTGTGCGCATTCATTATTTGCGACAATGAGTATACTGTATATCAAGGGAGGGATGATTTTGGCTGAATCTCATTTCTCTATCTTACCCCTTCCCCTTACCCCTTCCCCTTGTTTTTGCGCGTTCACGCGGGACCTAGTGGTGTCCCAATCCTTTTTGTGACCGAGGGGTAGGGGAAAGATCAAGGGGTGTATACCCCTTGAAAGCAAGTGAGAACGCGACCTGACTTGTAAACACAGCAAGCAACAATGGCTGATATGTATTTGCAACAATATTCTTAATTGAAACTTTAAAAAAAATCGCTAACGCTAACGTTGATTTGAATAACAGTCCCACATTTCTCTGCCTTGAATGGACTGTATACATCGCATAGACTGTATATATTAATATTAACGGTCTATGATACATCGCTACGTGCTTTACATATACCGTCCTGTATCACACAGGGATGCCGGAGGAAACCCAGCAGCTGATCCACTTTTGAGCTGAAAACAAGCAGAAGTTTCTTAAATCCTGTGTTCATGTTGTACCCGTTCATTATTGCATTGGTACTGTATTATTGTAATCATTTGTAATTAATTACTGTCCATGCACTTGTATATTGTTGTTGGTTATGATAGGGACACTGATGATTTGTGGGGGGGGGTTACTGGCCAACAGGCTTCGGACTAGTCTGGAATATCAGAACAGCTGTAGTTAATTTGTTTGTTTGTGGTCTTGTGTCTTTTTTTTGTTTTACACATTTGAATGCCTTTTTATGTGTGTAACATGTAAGTTATGGTTCTAATAGTTGATAATGGTTCTGTAATATAATATATTTAATGTAATGTTTTTGCCTGTTATGTTTAATTTATCAGGCAATAAAGACAGAATTTTATTAAAATGTTTTTCTGAACATCAATGACATTCAAAAACGGTGATAACTGAAACAGATATACAACACACCGTGTGTGTGTGTGTGTGTGTGTGTGTACACATATGTATTGCAAACAGACCTAAGTATTACACAGATAACATCTGCCTCTGCACCACCAAAGTGAACATAACATAACTAAAACATATATAAATGCATATGACACTGTTGTCAAAACCCACACAATCAACAGAGACGCCATCTTGGAAATTTGTGATCAATATTGTATGGTGATGTCACCAAGTGGTGTCCCATTTCATAGGGGTATGTTTTCACCCCTAGCCCTTACCCCTTGGTTTTGAGGGTCAAGAGGTAAGGGCCAAGGGGTAGGGGGTAAGATAAAGAAATGGGATTCAGCCTTAACCTTTGAAATCTAAACATTTCTATCTGAACAGAGTAACTGTGAAGAATTTCAGCAAAGTACATCAAAAGAGATATTCCCTAGGTGCAAAAACAACACACTTCCCTTATCGAAAAAAAATACTAAATACAAGTATTTTTTTCTTAATTTAAATGCTATTATGCCATTATGAAGATTGTAAACGATGATAACAATTTTAAAACAGTGCAGCGTTATAATGGTAAAATTATTGTTTTATGGAAACTATGATATAAAAACTGATGGACCAGTAAAACAGCAACACCTGTCAGATACAGTCTTTATTAAACAGCATAAATTTTGTCAAAGGCGGTTTCTGTCTCTCAGTGTAATCTGATGAACATTGTGGTATATGCTAATCTAACACTCAATAAGTCCAGAAACACAATATAGACTAACTCTCTTCAGGAGGTAAAGGAAGCAAGAAAGAGTGTTGCAATCTTGTTAGAATCAAGTACAAATGGACCCCAGTGAGACAGTGTGTGTGTGTGTGTGTGTGTGTGTGTGTGTCTGTGTGTGTGTGTGGCACAAACACAAACCCACAGGAGGTACTCTCCAGTGCCATCACTAGGAGGTCTCTGCAGAGGCATTTCCCAGAAATGAGTTATTTTCCAAATGGCTCCAATGTGAAGAAAGACAGGACACCGAGGTCTTACTTTGAGCATGTGTTTGTGCGTGTGTGTATTTGTATCTGTGCTGAAGCTGGGTTGGCAGGTTTGACAAGAAGATCGAGGAGGAAAGGTTGCCCTGGAATAATAGAAAACTGCATCAGGGATTTCAGTCCCATGATCTGTGTGTGTTTGTGACAGTCATGCCATATTTTCCCCTTATGTTAATTTCTCCAAATTGTTGTTAAACTGCCTTAAATGGACCCAGGGGAAAAGAGGGAGATTGTAATGTGTGACTTCATCCTACCTATCATTAGTGGACAGTCATGTGTTACTTACTACGTCTGCACAACACAAGTTGACACAACATGCACTATATACTCATATCAACAAACAAAGATTTTGTGTGAGAAAAAGAAATTGTTCTCAGTGTTTGTTGCATGTTAACAAGCATTTTAATATCAGTAAAGGAAAGTGAATCCGCCAACCAGAGATGGCGCCGCTTCCATTAGGCTCGGCAGTGGATGTAGCATAGGGCACAGTTTGTGGAAATTATGGATTTTGTCCTGAGCAAAGATGTTCTCATCACGGGCAGGTAGTGAACACCTGCGTCATCACAAAATACCTTGGAAGATGCAAACTGCTGCCAGATAACATGTTTAAAAAAACAACATTTGTATTTTCCCTTGAGGTTAGCGCATAAGAGGCTAATGTCACGTATGCTGACCCAATGTGACTGTAGATGTAGATGCATCTGGTGTATCATGTATCATCCTTTCTGTATGTACACAACGCCACCGACTTGAGCGGCAAAGAAGCTCTGGCCGCCCTGTGAAGGACGCTTGTAAAAAAGTACGGGGAAGCTTTTTGACGCTTTGGCCGGTCTGACATGGCAGCAATCAATGTTTGATCATGGGAGAAGCACAAGCAGCCACTGCACAACCAATACACTGACACTAGAAGCCTTTTATTAATTTACATATACGTATAATGACAGAATTTTTATTGTTAATTGGTCACAGCGGTGTCTGTTAGCAGATAGCTCGCTCGTTAGCCGCTGAACCACAGCAGAATGCAGGCAGAGCGAGAAACCGCCAGACTAACCTCTGTTGATCCATGCAGGACTTCGCTGTGAGGGACAGTTTAGAGACGATGTGTCCGGCAGGTAATGTTAACTGGTCCCTATGTGCAAACAACATTATATAATAAACAACAGGTAACCAAGCAACCGCAATTATGAGCTTTTCTTCCATTTTCTCAGAAGTAATGTTTTGGAAGGAATGAAAGTTTACATCGTATATTTTTTTCGGAATCAGCCAGCGCAAAGGACGTCTACATTCCGATTGGTTGCTGGCGTTAGCTGCTGCTTGCTGCTGAATCGCGTCATAGCTCATTACCATAAAGTTGCCCCAATTTCAACTTTCTGATTGATGCTCAACATGCTCAAAAACTTGACGCCAACCGATTTGCCGCTCCTTGCAGCTGAGAGAAGCCGTCTTCCATTGAAAAGGAATGACTTCCAGTAACTTTACGTTAAGTACCATTACAGACAAATAAGCAGCCAGGTCTGCAGGGCAGCCAAGTGTTTAACTCATGGGTTGGCCAAAATGCGGCTCATGGGACACATTTAGCCTACTACAAAACTAACTTTGATACTGTAAGCCCAAGCAAGTAGCTGTAGTTTTATAGGCAGTATTTTGAGAAATGATTACCAGCTGCATCAAAATGGTTCAAGCAATTACATAATACCAGGCAGGAAGGTATATCATTACCAGTTGAGGTTGTCCCTTTTTGAAGAACACATTGTTCTTCTGTAATCCAACTGATTTTCTGTTTCTCAAAATATGTATAAAACAGAACCTTTCTTGCTGTTAATGTTCCCTTTAATTGTATCATTCTTGCACCATTAGGCTGAAAGTTCTGCTCTTTAACTTTTATAACTTTTTTTTCTTCTCTGTTCAGCTGCAGAGACAGAACTCTGAGGAGACAACACATGTTTGTTTAGAACAGAGGCTCCAGAACACTAATGTAAGTATTAGACAGCAGTTTAAACCTCTGCATGTGCCCAGCTTGTCCGGTGGGTGAGAGTGTGTTTAACACTTGGCAGGACAACTGAGAACAAGTCATGTGAGAGGGCAGCCAGTTCCTCCCTACTCATTGAAATAATCACTCCTGCCTGTTGCGGTGTGTGTGAATGCCCTAATAGAATTAGTCCCAAGTCATTTTTACAGGAATTTGAGTATTTTTGCAGCCTGTTCAAAGTGACACTGAGTTCAAAAACCCTTTTATTGTCTCTTTATGTTCCTTAATTGGAGTTTGTGAATCATCTTCTTTTTTTTTTAAAGAAATAATTTGACATGTTGGGGAATACACTTTTCAGTTTCTTGCAGAGAGTTAGATGAGAAGATCAATACAACTTTCATGTCTGTACAGTAATACTGAGCTGCAGCCAACAGTTGGTTAGCTTAGCTTAGCTTAGCTTAGCACAAAGACTGGAAACAGAAAAACTAACCTGGTCAGTACAAAGGAAACAAAATTGTTCTAGCAGTATCTCTAAAGCTAATATCATTAGTCAACTGAAACATATGCTTCCACTGCTACAAACAAATGTAAACTTGTTAATTTGTGTATGTTTTGAGTATGTGTGTGTGTGTGTGTGTGTGTGTGTGCGTACCTCACTGATGATACCCACAGCACCGTGGATTTTGGCAATGTGACCCAGGAGAGCAGGGCATTTTTGCCCCACAGTTCTCAGCGTTGGCAGAAAGCTGACCAGTGAGGAAGGGCTGGCCTGAGACACGTCCACAAGCGCACCCAGTAGGGCATCAGTTAGGGATTGGTCTCCTAGGTAACTGACTAGTGTAGGCACCTGAGGGCTTAACATCTGTTTGGGTGAGAAAAAACAAAGATTATTATTGATTACTTTTTAATAAAAAGAGAAATGTTCTCTCTGGAAAACATGAGTTGTCCAGAAAACAGACAGAATATTGTGCTAACCAAATCATGTACGTAATGGATTGGTTGTCAGGTCGGCGGTACTATGTGTACTATAAGACTTAAATGAACATCATACCAGACTGATAAATAAATACACATGACTACAGCCAAGCTGGTTCTCGCACCCCCCTAGTCTGTTCCAATAATGGCAGGTGAATGTAATGTGTGTGTGTGTGTGTGTTGTTTGTGTGTGTTGTTTGTGTGTGATGATTGGGTCATGTGTAAATGTGTGGATGTTATGGATGAGAGAGAAACATCTGTATACAGGGTGATGTATGACTGCTGCAGTACTTATAATTATTATTCTTTTTAACATTATATACATTGTATGCTAATACACTTTTAACTTTAAGTCTTAATGGATGGGTTGCCTGTAAAACTGAATTGCCCTTTGGGGACTAATACAGTTATCTGAATCTGACTCTGAATAAAGCAGTAATCCTGTGACTGTTTTGGCACCACCACTTAATACCAAACAGAGGCTTGATCTGTCTTTAATGAAGGCTGAAGGTGAGAGGACTGACCTCGAACAGACTGGTTACTGAATAATAAACAAAAGCTTGACTGTAGGACTTGTCTGGACAAACTCAGGGAATAAACAACTCTTCCTCATTATCTGGACTGGTCACACTGAACTGCACTAGACTGGACTGGATCATACTAACAATGGTCACCATTGCCAGCCCTCCTGTTGCTACTTTATGAGTCACTTGTATTGAATAATCATATTCATATCAAACATTATCGGTTTCTCAGGAAAAAGATGCTTGACTCCATAAAATTAAAGTTACATGATTTCAAAGTTCCATACTTTTTTTACATGTTTAATCGTTTCAATACTGCATCACTTCCAGTAAGTGAATATTAGGATTACAGATGATGTGGCAACTTTTGTGATGAATGCAGCCACAATCACAACAGAAATATTTTGTGTGTCTGTGTGGGGGGTGGAGATTAGAATAAGTCCAGATGGCTGGTTTTACCACCATGTTTTACCACTATGTTTGCTGGTATGTGGTACTTTCCCCTAGTGGTGTGTATACTGCAAAATTTGGTATTAATCTGATACCAAGTAAATACAGGGCCAGTATCACAGATACCGACACAATACCGATACGATACAGATACTTTTTAATAATTAAGTTGGAATCATCATCAAATTGCTAGATCAGAATTAATTTTCATGACATTTAAGTGTTTTTGTGATTTTTCCTTTGGATTATTAATAAATTAAAACCCAGGACAGAATGTTCATATGCTTGTATAAACTTGTTGTCTTAACACTGTATCTTTTAGCCATTTTCTATCTTTTGCCATTCTTCTGCTCTGTCTCTGTCCTATTTGTGTGTATGCTGCTGGCCGCAGCCCGGCCTGGCGGCTTGCTTGCTTGCTGGTTTGACCGGTGCCAATAAGTCATGTGACAGTACAACATCAAATCACAAGAAGAGGGAGGAGGAGCAAAGTGTTCCTGCGTTGTGACAGAAGCAGCACTTACACAGATACCGACAGCCAAGTTGCCTCTTTGATGAAACCACAGCGGTGCATACTGGAGAAAAACTGAAACTTAAGTATCAATCTCATTACAGTGGTATTGATCAATATCAATACCAACGTTGGTATTAATATTATCGATATTTGGATGGATCCGCCCACCACTACTTTCCCTTCATGTTGAACATCAGCAGCTCTGCTCTGAAATATGCAGGATTAAGGGAATTCCTACTTAGAAATTTACACTTCACAAGCACTGCTCCATTACCTCACTTTGGACTACATTCCAGTGGCTGCTTTCTATATTTCTACATGAGCTCATTACAGGATATGGTGAAGTTGAACGGTAAAATGTCTGACTAAGCTTGACTCATGGGGAGAAATGTTACAAATGTACCTTGTAAGCCAAAGCCAAGTTAAGCATAAACTTATGTCATGACCGCAGAGAGCTCTGGTTTAGTTGGATAGTGCCTTATTTTCAGAACACCCAACAGTCTGATGTATTTACTACCTTAATGTCATTTAAATAATAGTATACAATACAGCTGGAAGGCTGATTGTTTTAGGTGTTAATAGGCTCCTTGAAACAGTTAAACCAATGCTGACGAAGAAAGTGCCAACAAAAGGTTTTTAAAAATATGACAAAATTGAAGAAAAAAAAATCGCTAGTAAAGTGACAGGGGTATAAGTAGGATAATTCACTTCAGCTCATGTGGTTATAAAAAAATAGTCTGCAATGTAAATAGTTTTATTTATCCACAGTCAGGGCCTGAAGTTAATGTTTTTACCAGCCACTTTTTTTGTCTCATAAAAGGTAAAAAAACAGGAATTGCTGTGTTTCTATGATCCTATCCTGTCCTATTCATGGTAGCCTACTTGTGGACACTGCGCCGTCATCACGTGCTGTAGTAGGGGGACCCGCCTTGATAATCCAGCATAAAGGCATGATTTCCTATCCTGGGCTGGGACACACATTTTGATGAAGTATTTACTGGACTTTAACTTATCATTGCACCTACAATAATGTAGCTGTCCTCAGTTTAGGTCATCCCGTGTATCTCATCTGCGTTTGTTCCTGCATCCACCATGTGTGATTGTGTGTGTTTATGTGCGTGTGCCAGTCACGGGCGGAACGGAGCAGAAGCCGACAGGATTGAAACAGCAGCAAGTTTCATCGACTTAATAGTGAAAAAACGTTACAGCGTACATTGATGATAAAATGTTTACATGTTGGCAGGACGTCTTTCACTGTACGTTGTGTTGGTAAATCTGAGATGTTCGAGTCACACACGTCTCGTCTTCATAGCAGAAACAAGGAAATTTATTTGACCCGTTCTCACTCCCGCTTGATCATTGGCTGCCATGTGGGCCTGCTGTCACGAGTAATGAAAATGCGATAGGGGGCCTCGGCTGTCAATCAATGTGTTCCAGTGATGCGGGCCCCTGATTGGTCCGGGTCCATAAGCAACGGCATACCCTGCTTACCGATAGTTACAAGTCTGAATCACTCAATTCTCATTGGTTACCTGCCAATATGGCAGGTAGATTGACAGTGTTACCCGCAGTTAATTTCAGGCCCTGCCCACAGTACATTGTGCTATATGTCCAATAAAACTACAGAAAAAAAACAAAAATACTCACAAGTGGATGTTGCTCAGCAACTATTTGAATGAGTCTGATCAGGTGTTGTTGCTCTGGGGATTCCAGCTGTGACATCATGGCAGTGAGGTTGCCTAGGTGAGAGTGGATGGTATCCAGTTGTCTGGGGTAGACTGAGGGCAACACTCGTAACAGCATGTGGTTACCTGCCAAAGAGAAAGTTGCTGACACTGAGCCTCATAGTCAAATACAACTTGGTGACCATTTCGATATTGGAAATGGTTGCCATATAAAACAGTAGTTTGACAGACAAGAAATATTAAGTTCCCAGTGTAAACAGTAGAAGTGGAGACATAGGTCTATTGTTTTATAAAATGCCCAAAATACGAGAGTGGGTTGGCACTGATAGCTGTTTCTATACTTTGTCTAGTTCATTAATATCAGTGGGTATGCTAAATAATAGAAAAAGGATTCATTGAAGGTAGCATTAAATTATGTGACTGTTGTATTAGGCTGCATTGGTTTTGGCTGGGTATACCTAATAAACTGGCAACTTACTCCATCAGACTTCTTGTTATCGATATTGCAGCCTTCCCAGATCTCAACAATTAACTTGGTGACTATAATATTTTACTACCAAGAGAACTTAAGCCAAAAAAACTATTAAAATAAATCAAACCCAAGTTGCATGAAACCTACATTTTCCTTAAAGCTTTTTGTGGTGTAGCTCTATTGTAACATCACGCATATTTGCAAAAACTGTCATTTTTCTCAGAAAACACACACAATTATTTCATGATACAACATCTGTGTTCAGTAGATAAAACATTTTCCATTTGTTGTCAATATTGCTTCAATAATGCTGAATCAGGAAAAAAAGAGTCAGTGCTGACGCATGATTGTACATAAAGGCATTTCTAAATCAGCACGCAGCCCAACAAATCCCACAGCATTTCCCAACAGCTTTTGACTCACGTAGGAAACATCTTTAAAGAACAAAGACTCTTGTTTTCAAATGGTAGGTTCATTATTGGTCACATTTCAAGATTTCAAACAATGGCTTTTGTGTCCTACAGTAGTATAATAGAATAGCAAGACCAAATTTGCAGTTTAAATACATAAGGTTTCAGGTTGAGTCCCATGTGAGGATTAAATAAAATATATAAATAATTAGATTGGATAAAATGTGCAGTATTTCTCCATTTCATTACCTCTGCCAAGACGTTTGTCTGTTTGTGTGTTAGTTTGTTTGACTGTCAACAGGATTACATAAAATACTACTGAATGAATGAAACTTGGTGTAAAGGTATAGCATGGGCCAAGCAGGAGCCCATTACATTTTTGGACCATAGCTGAATCACAGAGCAGATACACAAACTATTTTTCACTTTCGTTAACATTGCAAGATAGGACCTTTGTGCTGCATTTATGCTTACTTATCATGGACATCTGGTCAATAATATTTCAAAACCTGTGGTTAAAGTAATTTATAGCTATGAACTACCTGTTGTATGAAACCATTTATTTAGTTCCTGCTGTAATATTTTATAAAATATGACAAAAGTTCACCATGTTTTAGCTCATGGTGAACTATTGCCATATTTTATAAAACATTACAGCAGGAACTAAATAAATGGTTTCATACAACAGGTAGTTCATAGCTATAAATTACTTTAACCACAGGTTTTATCCTGTAACAGATAACTGGTACAGATCAACAGAGAGGACTGACTGTTCTGCACTGTTCTGTGCGGAGGCAGAGGAGGGAAGAAGAGTGCACATAAATATTTAGAAGATGTCCCTTTCTCTTCCCTTTAATCGTATTTCACTCACACACCCACACCCACACACACACTACACTTAAGACACAAATCACCATAAAAAGAGACAGATACAGTACATGTGCAGAAAAAGAGCTGGTAACTGTTCAGAGGAATGTTAAAAGGCAAGAAGAGACAAAGTCTGCACAGAAACACACAGGATTTATAGAGCCTGTTAGAGCACACTCACCCATATCTAAAGACACAGACAGTACATGTGAGACATGACTATACCCTTTTGATTATATTGATTCATATTTTATTTTGTTAAACCACCTCATTTGACTCCCACTTCTGTGTATGTGTGTGTGCGCATGTGTGTGGGGGTACACAGTATTTGACATTCATACCTTCATTCCAGCATACACCCAACCCATAATTACCTACAAATCTCAATAAAATATCCTGTGATGACCTTTGTTTCTGTAGCACACAAAGGCAACATTAGTCAGTATTGTTAACTTGTGAGGCAGGAGAGGACGTGATGGTTTTCTTTTGGTGTGCTGTTTTCAAAATGTCACATTAGAATCCCAAAGTGAGTCACAAAAAGACACTTACCAATTCTGGAGAGACACTTAACTTTAAGTAAAAAATGACTTTAATACAGCAATTGGCTATATTTTTACATAAGTGGACACTAAAAACAGTCTGAGTCATGGGTAAAATGAGTTTCAGTGGCCGTCTTTGCCGTGATATGGCTGTAGTAAAAAGCCATTACATCCCACAGCAATGACAAAACCATAAACTAAAGGTATCACTAACAGCAATGGGACCAGTGCATCTAAATCAAAATAACTTTCTAAGATCTGAAAATGCACATGCATTTTTCATTTTTTCTCAACTTTACATGTTAAACAAAAACCTTTTAGCCCCCCAAGGACTGAAAGACCAAACCCCAAGTGGATCAAGATACTTTTAAACTGAGATAAGGATAGCCCATACATAACTGAAAGGGAAAAAAAATTAACATTTCCCTAAAACCCCATGGCGCCATGTTAGCGCCATTAAACCCAAGGCACTAACATGGCATTTTTTTTGCCATTTTGCTTGAAAAACTGCTTAAACAATTAATCAGTGGTTGCAGATTAATTTTTTGTTGACTGTCAACTGCAGCTCTATATTGGACAAAGACAGGCACATTCCATTAATATCCAGCAATGCACATAACTTGTCAAAAGACATAGGACTTTTATGCAAAGGAGGTTATGTACAGGACAAAAATTCAGAGATCAGCACAAATGATTTATAGAGAGATGTTTTTAGATTTACAGCTTCAACGTGTTTTCTGTAGTTTCCATAACACATTTTGTGTATGTACAGTATGTCCCAAAAGTCGTATATCAAACAGCTCAAATAACTTTGGGTGGGGAAGGGCCAGAGAAACTTTTGAATCAAAAGAGCGATGTCAAATGTCTCCCAGAAAGCCCATATCCTTGGGAAGTTTTGTTGCATGAGCAACACAGTAAAAATAATTTAAAGTATTCAGCACTATATTAAACTTGACTGCCCAGCTCTCTGGAAGGGATCCAGTTAGCAGAGAGCAAAAAAATATGGCAAGGATTTTCATCACATTTACACATGGCTTAAAATGTTTCATGCATAAAAATATTTCACATCTAAATCATGAAGTGAAAACCATAACAGCCGACCAGATGTACACCAGTGCAATTCATAGAGACATGCACGGTCTCTCCTGCAAAGTTTAAACTCAATGACCATCCTTCCCTTTCACCTAGATAACTTCTCCCGTACAGACTCTCTCTGACTCTGTCTATCTGTGTGAAAGACAAAGTGTCCTCTCCATTCTGGCTTGAACTTCCTCTTCCTCCAATACCTAAAGGATACAAGACTCATTAGTGAGGCTTTCATACTACAAATCCCAAACAGAACAGCAGTTCTTTCACTAACTGCTGAGCCAGCAAAAATTAAGTGCAACTGGAGGTGGAGCTGATACATCTGTTTGCTTGATGTCCTTTAAAGCCATTTCAATAAGTCACACAAAAAAGCAGGAAATTTGTCATTGCATAAGAACGGTATGTTTTAACATCTACAACCACTGAGTAAAGTTTAGGAAAGGTTGCATTCCTGGTTACTGAACTTACTGTTAACACAACTGTCAACATCCTTCTTAACATCTTTCTCCTTTTGTTAAATTCCACACTTTCTTAAAGCTTTAATAAACTGGAAACAGGTTAAACCAATATTCTATTCTATCAAGTGGTAATGCTAATTGAAGCTTTCCCTACTTAACACAATTCCCTCTCTCAGCTGTCTGAATGAAAAAGCTCTTCCACAACAGAAAAACAGTGAATAGGTGTGTGTTTCAGTAGGTATTAGAGAGAGAAAAAACAGATACAATGAAAGAGAGACACAGGCTGACAGAAAGATGGAGGGGGGATTGAGAATGGAAGACAAGGCAAATCCTAAAATTCCATGAGGAAGTAATTATTTCCATCCTCTTGAAAACATACACACACATGAACATACACACTTATTTCATGTATACAGTATATACACATAATACATATATACACATAAACACATGGTGAGGCTGACAAAATAAATAAAGTATGAAGCAGGAGAACAATAAACCCATTTAGAAACCCGTGATGTCTGGGTTCCATTCAATGCATGCACGCACGCACGCACGCGCACGCACAGTCTCTGCAAGGGGCAAAAATCAGGAAAGTTTGTGTTTTCTGTTCCGCCCCCTTCTATTTCCTCTTTCCCTACTCTCTTTTTCTTTCTCTCTGTGAGTCGCATGGGCTGCAGTTATATTTGATTACAAAATACAGGCTACCTCCAACGATGCATTACTCACCACCTCGCTCGCAAGCTGGAGCGCTGCTTGAACATCTCTGTGCTCTGACTCTCTGTAAAAACCAAATATTTTCACAAGGATGGAAATTTAGAGAAACTTTCCAACATTTACTAATGTCCTCAAAGGATATTCCCTACATGCTTGACTGTATAGTTTTGTGTAATACCGGGGTTCAAGGTTAAAATTATAATATGGATTAGGTTCAGATCAGAGTATGGATAAAGACTATTTGGAGTAAGAGCTTGGGTTTATAGTAAAGGCTTAGTTGTTTGGTTTAAGAATTATTCTGGTTTATTACAAGTTGGATCTAGTTTTTGTATGGGGGGGCTATTGTTTTTGGATAATAATATTGTACTCATCAAAGTAAATTATTGAGATCTGGGGCCTATATCAGAAAGATGTTTTGCGAGCACTTCTGGCACAAAGATTGCAGGTGGTGATAGCGTTGTATGTCAAAAAAGATCCTCATGCATGGCTCATAGGTATAGTGTTGATTGATGATTAGTGAAACAAGTCCAAACCAACACAAGAGGGAATAATCTCATGTTGCAAATTGCATTTTTGTGGTTAAACAGACACCTGGGGGCAAGGCAACATTACTAAAAGGAAGACAGACTAGGCAATAATCGCAAGCAGTTTTATGATCAGACACAGAAAAACATTTTAGCGAAACTGATTTGGAAGGGATACACTCTTTATCCAAACTGTAAACACATCACAGTTAACAGACGTCCTGGTTCAACTTTGACTGTTTGCCACAGTTTTCCTGTGTAGTAAAGGATAGTTGACAGAACTAACATTTTGGATGCATTCACTTTTGCGTTTAGCTGAAAAGAAAAGTTCTTTCGATAGTGTGGCTATACTGTGGCCTGATTACAACCTGATCGTTTGACCCGTTTGCTGTAAAGATGCCACTGTGTTTCCAGATCTCAACATTTATTGTGGCGAGTTGACACAAGTTGCAACAGACCAAATTAATCCTTTAAGAGTAAGAATGCAGGGCTGATGGTTAATATCTGGTTTTGAATACATTAAATCAATGCAAACTACTGTATAGTAATATAAATATATATGTGTGTGTGTGTATGTGTGCGCATGCGTGAGTGTATGTGTGTGTACATATCAACAAACTCCATTAGACGTTGAATGATATCAGCTCTGTGCCTCTCTGATATGTAAGGATGACAATGGTATGCACAGAACATGTAGGACGCAGAATCTTTTGCTCAGTGTGTGTGCAGAGCAAGCCCCCCCATTCTCTGGTTGAAGTACTCTACACTGCCGTGCTTCCTGCCAAAGGATTGCTCAGCATTTAACGAGAAAGAATGAAAGCGAGGTGGGGGGGAAGAGAGAGAGAGAGCGCGAGAGAGAGAGCACAAGAGAGAGAGCGAGAGAGAGAGATGGGGAGTAATTAAGGAGGAGGGACAAATACTATAAGAGAGTGAGGGGTTGAAAAAGAGGGTGGTGGACCTGCAGCGCTGTGAGACCGACAGGGAGAAGCAGCAGAGACAAACAAAACACACACAATCAATCTGAACACACACACAGACAAGCAGGTAGGCAGAGGAGCAGACCTGAAACTTACCATTTAACATACTCATATACTCTCACTCTCTCACACACTGAGTCGGCAGCAGCAGCAGCATGTTCCAGTGGAGGCTCCCCCAGGCAGTGTGTGTGCTGTCAGCGTGTGTGTGTCTGGTTCTTGCATATGAGGAGGATTTTGAGGTCAAATACGCTGACACCTACTACAATGAAATCACAGACGGAGAGACACCAGAACGTAAGTGTTAAAGTGTGTGTGAATTATCTGATTAAGATTCTCAAATGGATATGGTTGCAATTTAATTAAATTCTGGAGCATGAAATTGATTTATTGTAGGATTCATGCATGAGGTTGTGTGAAAGGTGAGCTCAAGGCTATATTGAAATTCAGATTCATCGTCCCTTTATGTTCAGTCTTTGTAATTACTGACTACAATGGAAACCAACATTTGACATGCTCCTTAGAATGAAAATGTCACACATATACTGTACAAGCAGGGCCTTGTAACTGACAAGTGCCAAACAGTAGTTGTCACTATAAGTACAATGATATTACCATAAGATGTCAGAGAGCAGAAAAACGTAGAGATGGAGTGGGAATAAAGGAACAGTTGGGGTCAAGTTGTACAGAAGAGGTTGCAGAAAAAGAGAGAGAAAGAGAAAGTTGGAGGGTTTGCTGAGTACTTTATATTTTATGGCTAAAAATGCCGCTATGAACACATAGAAAAAGGCAGAGAGAAGAGATAAGAAGTACCACCGCACATAGAGTACACAGACTGTTGGCAGAGACAGAGTTTGTGCATGAGACGAGCAGAATCAAAGAATATGCTGAGCCAGAAAATTGGAGAGGTTTTCTCAGCTGGTGACCGGAGCAGACACATATTACAGCATGAATGACTAGTCACCAATCACAGAAACACTACAGTATATCATTAAGAAACCCTTCTTACTGCTGTTTTGGAAGGCATCCCTGTTTGTAAGATAAAAGAATGTGTGTGTACATAAAAGAGATAATGTGTTTGTGTGCGCCCCTAGCATCTTGCATTTTGAGTTTGTTTGTTGTTTTAAACATGGCAGGAGGTATAATTGGAGCACCAACAGTTAACAGGCAGGAAACTTTACTTTGGACACAGCCTGCGATGTGATTAAACCTGATTGAAGGGAAATATGAGAGTGGCTTAAACAAATGACTGAGAATACTAAAATACAAGTACATGAATTACAGCACTGAAGGAAGAAAAAAGTTTGTTTCTGCCTGCCAAGAAAGGAAAAGTTGGCAGCAAAAACAAAAAAGAAACAATACATTCATAACTGGCTTGCTGAACTAAGTAGAAAAAGTGAAATCATGTGAGTCAAATAGTGTGTGTGCAGGTGTGTGAGAGAGAGAGAGAGAGAGAGAGAGACACACACACACAGATCACTGCTTCTGACCTGCTTATTTCTCGGAGTGGATTTTAATTAATCAGTGCATGACACAGTTTAAAAAAATTAACGGCAGGCTAAAACATGTAACAAATAAGTAAACCCAGACTGTATTATAAAAGTAAGGGGTAGGTTGTACTTCTACTTCATTAAGACATTTTATATGTCTGTCTAAATGTACATATACAGTTTGTGTGTACTTACAGATAAATTCCTGCAATCGCTACCTAAAGTCCTTGTAAAAGTCCCTAAAGAGTGATGATCTCTCTTTAAAATAAGTAGTCAATTAAAAAAAAAGAAGTAAGAGCAGTAGGACTATTGACTTTACAAACCTTCAAACTCAGTTTAAAAGTACCAAAAGACTCAAGGATCACAATACTCTCACTCCGAGATCCATCACAATCCTTTATAAACGTCTGACAAACCTGCACATTTAGTTTGGCAAGTCAGAGGGAGCAGAGTGCATGAACCTTCTGTTTAATTTACTTTGAACCTTGGGGATAGGAAGCCAAAACAAATCTCAGTGCTGTGATGCCTTTCTAAAATAGGTCTGCAGGTATACACAGATATTTTGGGACGCCTAAACATCTCAGAAACACAGAACATGTGTCAGAACAGTGTGTCTGACATATATTTTCGCTCCCCTTGCTGTGCTTTATCTCTACCCTATTCTCAGAAGCTATTTCCTTTCTTTTTCTGTGTAAAATAAATGCTCTTTTCCTCCCTTCTTTCTCCTCAATCGTGCAGGAAGCCTGATGTATTTTGCCGGAAAAGCAAAGTGGTTTATTAGTCAATTGTCCTGTTTCTTTTCACGTTCTTATCTCTCCCCTAACAACCTCACTTCCTCTTTTGTCCTTCCCTTTACTCTTCATTTTTCCTGCTGTTCAACTATCTATATTCTCCTTACGATTATGGCCTTGAAGTTCCTGTCAACGCTGGAGAAATCATAATATTTTCAAAGCACTATCTGATAAAAGCCATTTCCTGCTTGCTCTCTCTAAAGCCACACCTGCCCTACCATCCGTTATCCATATAACACTGAGCTAGTTAAACCTTTTTATACTCTGCTAGCAAATTCACTTTTCCACTGCCATCATTTTCGAAAAGCAGAATATAAACAAGATTACAGAGGAGTGCTTAAGAACTTTAATTTCAGAGTTTTTTCAGCTTATACAGTAACTCCAGAACTTGCCTTAGAATCATCATGTTTTCTTCAGTATTAAAGTAATCCAGTGACTGCTGTCTGTATATTCTAGGGTACATTGCAAACAGGAACTATTCATTTATTTTGTATACTTTTAAAAGGTGTCCATTGGCCAAAATGTAAATATATACAGGCTTTAAAGTTGTAAGCTATGGAAATTATAGTTCCAAAGAGAATAAAGCTTGGAGTTAATATTTTTCATGTTGCACTATCAATATTCTTTTACTTTATAGGAGACAGGGGGTGTTGGGGGGGCGCAGTTGTTCATCTTATGTTATTATATAACTTTTTTACCTTCTTTTTTACGTCTTTTTACCATCCCTCTATCCAGCCACACCGAGTCCAGCCCCCTGCAACTCTCCAGACCTGACCAAATGGGACAAAATCTTCTCGATGCTGGAGAACAGTCAGATGAGGGAGAACATGTTGCTTCAGTATGCAGATGACATTATTAAGGTGGAGATGGGGTCACTGCGTGGAGAAATGCTCAGGTTGGTTGGACAAAGCTGATCAGAGATCCCAACAATTACGGTCTCAAATGAGATGAAATGAGTTTTCATGGTAGTTCCAAAAATGGTAAATTAAGAGGTTAGGATTGAAACTCAAATGAAACTTAATAATCAGCTACCATAAACCGTAAGTCCGAGGTTTCCTACACTCGTAATCAAAGTCTACAACCTTTACGTGCAAATACTTTCACAGACTTAGCTGCCACTAATAATTGTTTTCATTTTCTCGATCAATCAATTAATTATTTGGTATACACAAATGTATTTATATTTCCATTATAGAAGACAAAGAGAACTAGAAAATAAGAATATTTGAGAGGCTGGAACAAGTGATTATTTTGTTTTTTTTGATTACTCGACAAATTGCTTCAGCATCAATTTAAGATCACTATCCCGAATTTATCCTGTTCCTTTAAATATCAATGGATTTATGAGGGAATTGGGAACCAAGATTGGTTGTTGGAGAGATTCTGCTGCTAAAGTAGCCTTGGTTGCTAAGGGTTGAGGAGAAACTGTTGACTTGGTTGAAAAAGTTCAAATCTTTGATATTGGTCCTTTTGCTCAGGTTTGTAGCACAGTATGGTGGCTCCTGTGGGGTTGCAGTGGAGACAGCAGGAAGAAGGCTGGCCTTGCAGCTTGAGGGTCGCCTCAGAGAAACACTGGAGCGCTTCAAATTTGGAGATCAGATTTTTCCTGCTGCTGGGAATTCTGTTGGGAATTCTAACCACCTGGAGGCGATGCTGCAGCAGCTCCTCTCCGCAGCACAAACACAAACTTCCCGACTCGTCAAGCTGGAGAACAGCTGCTTCAGCAACCTAGGAGCTGGGATGGACATGAATATAAAGACAGGATCCCAGCTTCCAGCAGATGGAGGGCCACGTCTCCGGGAGCAAGAGGTCACATCACAAGAGTTGGCTTTAGACGGGGTGCTGTCTGCACTGCAACAGACAAGGGTGGAGCTGGGGGAGGTACTGAGGTCATCGAGGCAAAGATACCTACCCGCAGGTGAGATATCCATCTTACCGTCAGCAATCGGTCCTCTGTGTCTGTCATTACCTTCCACCTTCAATGGTTTTTTCTCTGTTGACACATTCAGGTCACGCTAAAAAAATGTAAGAGAATGCAACTAATCATGCAGCTTGTGTTCGTCCCAAATACCTTTACCGCATAGCCTGTCTATTATGTCTCCAGACATGTCCTCCTCAAGTAGCAAACTATCTTTTTCCCTTAAGTTAGTACCATTAGTCTGAGTCAATAAACATGGAGAAGACAGCGGGTAGGTATGGGGTCATCTGTATAACGGTCACTTATTGCCTCTTATTTCTGTTTTTTTAACAACTATTATAAACACATTTTAGTGAGTCATCACACAAGAAAAGAAAACCGTGAGTCAAACTCTCAGCTCAGGCAGAATGGGACTTCATCCATTAATCTAAACCTGACAGATATTTAACAGTTGACAGATATTTAAAGCGCTATTTAGATGTTTAAAGATAACAACAGAAGCCAATATACTGTATGCATTAAAGATAATCATAATACATAACTCTTGCTGGACTGACTGTGAACATATGGTTTCACTTAGCAGAGCAGAGCTACTCAGGTTTACCGTCCATTCTTGAATTAAGCATTGACCAATAACAATGTAACTTTAGAGATTAAGTGACTAAGAGTGAGTGAGTAAACCAAGTTTAGTCCCACAAGGGCACCATTCATGTTAGTAAGACAACTTCATTTCCTAGAATGAATCAAACAAAAATAAACAGGATATGTTATACTGTATGACTCATCTAATGCATGTACACAAAAATGCACACATACCTTTAAAGTCCAGAAATGTAAATCTGGCCTACATACAGAGCAGAGGGAGGTCTAATCATTAGCCACTCGCCACAAAAACCACACCAAAGCACCCTGGGAAATCAGAACCAGGTGGAAACCATCAAGAACAGATGTGCGCGCGCACACACGCACACACACGCACACACACACACACACACACACACACACACACACACACACATTCCAAATGTTTTTTTTCACCCTTATCTTTAAAGTGGCAGATACCTGACAGAAATACAACATTATTTAGTATCCACGAGAGACCATGAGAGAGAGAAACTGATGGACGTAAAAATATTATGACAAGAAAACAACAGAAAAGAGAGTGAAGAAAAATGCAAATTAAAGGATGCAGGCTGTTCCATATTGTGAGTTAAATGAGTGTAATGTTTAGATTAGATTCAACTTTATCATGACAACTGTATATTTGTCATTGCACATGTAACAAGTACAGAGTAACAATATGTGTGTGGGGTGTCAACAGGGAAAAGAGTGAAATGAAGCTGAACAAACCAGTGAACAAGATGACCCAGAGATGGAGACTGTTTGTGTGCATTGGTGGATCAAAAAAAAAACCTCAAATGATTCATGATTTCATCACTTGAACATGAACTGAGGGAGTATGGCTTAACAAGCACTTCCAGTCTGCGTAGAGACATTTTTCCATATTATGCAGCAAAGTGTTTCAATAAAATGCACAAGGTCTGATCTCCCAATGCATCGTCCAACTTCAACTCTGGATACTTTTAGTTAGCTTTATATTGGTTATCCTCCTATTTAACTGTGTAAAGCTCAAGCAATCGGCATTGCAAATTCAGTTTCATTTTCTCAACATTAATCTTTTCCTTCAGGGTTAAATTTTGGGCCTAATTATTTTCTCAATTTATATGCACCTACCAGGAAACATCATAATCAAACCTTCAAAATCTCACTAACTTTATCTCTCTTTAAAGGGGTGCTATGCAGTGTTGCTTGCGGGTTTCTAGAGCTCCCCCTACAGCTTCAGAATAGATATTTGGCAGCTCCTATGTTTACTTGTGTCTGACTCCTCGCTCGGTCAGTCTGCCGTTTCCTCTTTCTCTCTTCCTCCAACAATGCATTCCTAAGTTTTTGTTTCTTTTTTGCTGGTTCAGCCATAACGATAGTGTGAAAAACTTGTAAAAAAACTCCATCGCTACGTTGTTAGCCAGTTCCTGAATGGGCGTATGTGTGCAGTCATAGACATATATATTTATATGTCTATGTGTGCAGTGCCGTGAAGCAATTTGTTACATTGCGAGACCTGATATCACATGATACTTCCTGACGCAGAGTCCGGCAACTCGCCGGCTGAAAGTTGCAAGGGTGGTTTGTCCGCTCTCAGGCGCTAGGGGGAGTGAGACCACCACCATTCAACTCAAAAAAAGTCATATAACCGTTCCAATGAAGCTGGTCAGTTAAGGTAAATTAAGCTAAAAAAACCCGGCATAGTTCCCCTTTAAAACTGAACAAACATAAAATGCAAACAACAACCTTTGAGGCAAACCTTTCTCTAGTTGAATAATAATCACTTATAAATTATTATACTTGGTCCTGCAAACCTCTTACTACACCAGACATGGTTAAAAAAACAAATCTGTCAATCATACTCTAAAATGTATTATTGATGATTAAGCTCATCATCAGCTCTTTGACACTTTCTCTGTAACGTTCTTTGGATCACCTTTGTTGTGTTTGAGATGCCATATACATAAAAGTTGATTTGACAGCTGCAGGACATGGTAGAATTACCAGCAATGTATTATTAGCACTAAATGTGACCCATATCTCTGAAGAATAATTTTATTTTAATAGTACTAACTAGTAAAAGTACTCACGCACTTTTTTCAAAACTCTGCTATTGTTAGTCTCTTAACCAGGTTTGCTCATTTGAAATACCTTAAAGCTTTAGTCGGTAACTTTTTGATATTAATGAACGTGTTACATTCAAGCCATTGCCAAATGAGTTGCTACAAAGCTAATTAAGACTATCAGTTCCGCACAATTCTCTCTGTATTTCTGAGTATGGCTATGTTCAGAAGATTGCGTTGTCTGGTGACTTTTCTGCTCAGAAACTCGAGTGAAGAGAATTACCTTTTCATGTTCTTTTAACCCTCCGTGTCCTCCTTGCATACTAGCAACTGTGTGAAGGGAGGTAGGGACGGTGCGTGGTCATGTAAGGCTTGTATCACGTGGATTCATTTTGTGTGGACAGTTTTGTTGTCGTTACTTAGAATTCCTCATGGGGATGGCAGAAACTACGCACTATAGCTTTTAATCTTCTGTGACCACTTGGAGACACTGCTTTCTTTGTTTCAAATATCTTAACCAGGAACTGTTTAAGATTGACAAATATTGAGGATTAGACTTGAAAGAATAAATCACCAATACTGAAAAAAATTACACAATGAACACCATCACATCTTGTTGTTGTTTAGGTTGTGATATGGCGCTGCTCTTCCCCATGCGTTCCCGTCGAATCTACACATCCGTCATACCAGATGTCCCGCTCTCCGTCTCCTCCTTTACTGTCTGCATGTGGGTGAAGCCGACCACCGTCTCCAACAAAACTGTGCTGTTCTCCTACGGAAACCGCCGCAACCCATATGAAATCCAGCTGCTGCTTGGTCAAACCTCTGCGCTCTTCACCATTGGAGGAGAGGCTCACCTGGTGGAGGCACTAGGTGTGGTGAACCCAGGGGGCACATCAGAGTGGATCCACTTATGCGGGGCTTGGTCGTCTGAGCAGGGCCTGGCGTCCCTGTGGGCAGCTGGGAAAAAGGTGGCCTCCACACCTGGAGTGGCTGAGGGACACGTCTTACCCGACGGAGGCTCACTCCAGCTGGGGCAGGAAAGGAATGGCTGCTGCTCTCCATCTCCAAGCAGCAGGAGCGGGCTGGCAGGGTTTGAGGGAGGATTCGATCCCAAGATAGCGTTCGCAGGGAAGATGACAGGAGTAAACATGTGGGACAGAGTGCTGTCAGAGGAGGAGATTTCCCAGGTGGCTTTGCAGGAAGGCCAGGGCTGCAAGCAGAGGGGGAACATGGTGGCGTGGGGGGTGACGGAGATGGTGCCACATGGAGGCGCTCAATTCATCAACTGATTCATACTGCTCGTGGTAAAAATTAGCATCAGCATCATCATAATCCTCATTGTGAATATCAGCAACATCGTAATAAGCTTTCAAGCTGAAACTGAAGAGAGCAACTTAAAAATCAACTGTTTTTATTATCTTTGCCCATATAGTTAAATGTCTTAATTATTATGATATCATTATGACTGTTTTATCATCATCATCACAATTGCTATCATCATGAACATTAATGCTGCAATGAACTTTACTGGACATGCAAATGAGAGAAAGCCAATGCTGTGAGAGACTGAAGTTTATTTTTGTAACCTTTAAACTGACGCCATAACACACACACACCCACCATACACACATCATACACACACAGTACACACACCCCAAACACACACACACAGATGTACAATACATTCACCTTAGAAAACTTGTATTGTAGCAGAAGTGCTGCATTTACCAAATTAGACTACAAAAAAGACAAAGAGTCTTTTGTTAATGTGAGCGGGTTCTGAGCCAGTAAACAGAATTATAACCAGACAGCCGTGCAGGAGAGGAAAATAAGAGGTCACAGACAATTACAAGAGATTATCTTGTAATTGTAGTGATGTAGTTTTTAGAGTAATGATGCTTTTTCTCTCTTTCTATCTAGATTTGTACAGAAAAAGTGAGTGCAATTAATCAATTATCAATGCAAAACCTGTTAAACATTAATTTAACAAACTATTTTGTTATCTACCTTTGCAGTCTTTTAGGTACAAATATTAGAAGTTAGAGATCAACTATCATTCACCCCCATTACAACTGAAAATGGTACCATTCTAATCTGTTAATAATGAGTTGCCATGTGCAGTGCAACATATAATGTACGAAATATGTGTCGGACCGAAAAACTACGTGTTTTCATCTCAAGCATGGACAACCAGCAACTCGAGGAACATTCATTTTCCAAATTTTCTTGAATTTGTGAAAGCTTTTAAAGCTTTTTTTAAGACTTTACATTTCCAAACGTGTACTCATCAGTGTTTAAATTTATACGAGTTGCTTTGTTAGTTTTTTTTATCAGTAGTTCTCATTTAATTTTAGGGTTGCATACGTGTGCCTTGTTTTTTTAATACTGCATAAAGTAGTAGGAGTAAAACTATTATACATTTGTATTGTGAGATTGAGTTTTTGTTTTAATTTGATAAAAAAAACTGAGGACAATGTTTACACACTAATCTTTTATGTACTAAGTTGTCTTGTATTATACTGTAAAAAGGTTTTGTTGTTCTTTTAAAAAAGTGAAACTGAATGTATTTTGTAAATATATATGTTTTGATTAACATGATTTTATGAATGGAGTGAGGTTTGAATAAACATTTCAAGTTATAATATTGCTTGATAAGCAGTGTCAGTGTTTTTCTGATGTCAAAACCTAAAAGACCAATTTGACTACAGAGTCAGCTTATGGCTTGTATATAAATAGACAGAACTTTTCGACTCACATTTATCAATGCACACACTCCCACTCACTGATGGCGAAGGAGCTACCATACGTTTGCTTGTTTAAAGACTCTTCAATATTATTTGAGGATAGAGCCATTTAGCAAAAAATATTGAAATGTTAGAAAAAAATGCACGATCCTTTAATAAAATATATTTAATCTCCTGTTGATTAAAATAAGCTGACAATGACACTGAAAATACATCTACAACTGCAGACAAATAACATGCAAGTTGTTTTGCAGCTTACACATGCTTACAGTTTACTGAGGCACATCCTGCTAGATGCCCATTAGTGAAATGCAGCAGGTTTCTCCTGCAGCTACAACCTCTGCATAGTTTCCAACTGTTTCTGTAACTGTGACCTGTTGTTACGAAATGGAACCATCACCTTTCACACCGTCTCCTATCCAACCTAACCACCCCAAACATTCTGTCTTTTCTTAACCTTACAAGCTAGAGTACAATAACTACATAAGGGAGCTAGAAAAGACATATAGCCTAACTTTGACAGGTGACACATTCCAAAGTTCAGTGTTACCTTAAGATCAGGTTTTACTCACGGTTCTAAAATCCTTATGGGGCCAAAGCAATGCCATATGTTTCTGTGTGTGTGTGTGTGTGTGTGTGTGTGCGTGTGTGTGCGTGCATGCATGCGTGCGTGCGTACGTGGTGCTTGCTTGCTTGACATCTGATAATGGCCGAGGCATAACTGTAGCAGGCTATAAAACCTTCATGCTGTATCCTGCTCCAGGCTTCCTGTAACTAGTAAACATGCACACATATTCACATAAAGATCGCTACACAATGAACTGACAAAGTACAAAATTTTGCCAACCTATTGCCTTCCACAGAACACAGAAATTGGTAAAATTACTAAAAACATGCATGTGGTGACCCCAAGCTTTAGTAACAAACTTATAGTATAAACAACACACACACAAACACACAGTCAATCCATCCTGCTAGCTTGTGTAAGCAACTCATCACACCCCCATCATCAATGTCCCCCGAACCCCATTACATCAGCTAACTTTCTGAACAGAGGGGCTGCTGGGAAAAAGAGAGGTAATCTGTTATTGCTTCTACGAGCTCTGTGTGTGTGTGTGTGTGTGCACGCGCACAATTTGGCATGCGTTTGTAGTCTTTTGTTTATGTTGTGTTGTGTTTATGTTGAGGTTTCAGAGGAAAGAAGTATAGGCTTGTTAAAGAGGCAACATGAGGTTTGAAATGTTCAGAGCACCGTAGACGAGTCTCAGCAGTGGGTGGCAGTGGGGGGTAAAGATTGTAAACTGCCTAGGCTGCATTAAAAACTGCCCAAGGAAACATAAATCTGAACTCACTTTAATAAAGCCCTCGAGCAAGCCTTGTTTACGCTCATCCTCTCTCCCCTCTCAGTGTGTGTGTGTGTGTGTGTGTGTGTGTGTGTCACTGTGTATTCGCATATACCTTTCTATCTTTCCCTTCTTTTCCTCCTCTTTCACACTGTATTTCTCTTTCTTCTCATTCTCTCTAAGCTCACAAACAAGGACAGGTTTCAGTGTGTTAGTGTACACAAGTGTCCCA
Source organism: Percina caprodes (assembly GCA_013375575.1). Lineage (NCBI taxonomy): Eukaryota > Metazoa > Chordata > Actinopteri > Perciformes > Percidae > Percina > Percina caprodes. The sequence goes on along the minus strand of JABXJD010000108.1, from coordinate 30,646 downwards.
AAGTGTGATATTATGTGATGACTTTGGGAAGTCATCAATCTATTGAAAGAAATGTCAGTGTCAAAGTTCTGAAACAAATGACTGTATCTCCCCTGATGGCTGACAAGCAGGAATTTGATCATGTATGTGGACTACATGTACATGTCTATTTTATCAAATGAACTGAGTTTGACTTTGGCATAACACCGAGTGCATAACTCATTACAATCGTCAGATAGGACAAGATAGGTTGAACAAACAATATCAGCAACTACCATGGTTGAGTGTAGTAGCTTGTCAACCATGTTTACATTCAGTGTTTCTCTCCAAAAATAATTGTCTCTAACAAACATGCAGATATATTTCTTTAAAATTTTCTTTATTTGCTCGCTTGCATGTGCATCCTCATGTTCATGCATAATACAAACAAAACAGGGACCTACTTGTAAAAATATTGCTCCATAGAGTCACTAGTTGTCAAAAACTTCACAGTATACCTTAAATTGAGTAATATTTCCAAAGAAAACCACCAAGATGACCAATAAAATGAATAGCTTTAAATGATTTGAGGTATTGACTTTGTTTTTTGGAGAGAAGTTGTGGTGTTTGTTTCTTTAAAGTCAACATCAACAGTAAGCCATGCAGGCTCTTGTTTTAAACTCAGTACCCAAAAGGAAAAACAAGTTTTTTTGGTATCATATATAGCTACTATTAGAAAAACTCCTGCTTTCTGTTTTTCCATTGGCAGGGTATCCACCACAGGCAGGCTATCTCTATTTTCAGCCACAGTTTTACGAACCAAAGGTGTAAAGTGTCTTCCAACTATTTGACGTTCAAAGCCCAAACCCTGTACAAACTTCAAATGAACCAGACATCAGTGGGCGCTACTCTGATGCTGCGTGATGTGATTAGCACCACATGAGGCCTGAGGGGTACACAGGTCTCCATCAGACAGTGCTCACTACAGCCCTTTAGATACCAACACCACACTAATGAGCTTGAAAAGCATCCATGTTAAAAAATAATGGGTGAAAGGGCAGAAAAAAGGTTTCAGGGAATAGCTTTCTTTAATCACTGACCTGATGTCAGCGAGGTTCCCCTTTCTGACTTTAGCTGCTATGAGGGGAAGTTGAAGAAAACACTCAGTTCAATCAGTTCAGTTCAAAATAATCAGATCAATACCTATGGACAAGCCCTCCTTACACTCCTGTATGGAACGTGTAACTCCTCACACACTGCAGCTAGATGCATAATATTCTGTTAGCTGTTTGAATTGCAAAATCTATGTGGGATAAGCAGAAAAGTTGTATCAGCTCATGAATGAAGTAAGAATTGTGGACAAAATGGAACAAGAATGAAACAAAAAAAACTTCCTTCAAATGTTTTGGTCCTTATGTAAAGTAGAAAAATATGGAACCAAGTTCAACAAAACTTATGTATGTATTACACAGACAGAAACAAGACAAAACTGCACAACACAAGCGTTGTCTTTTCCTCCTCACAATAACTACGTATGCATTTCCAGGATGCATCAAAGGGCCATCAGGAAAAAGATGATTGGCAGCAGCAAATTATTGGTTGGCAAAATAATGATGGTTATTTACCATCATTATTATCCTCAATGAGCTGGCAATCATTATAAAAGCAGCTCATGATAGTATAAGACTGTGATTTGCTATACCACCATTGCAGATTATTGTGAACAGTAATTAATTTTTCTACTCCAGTAAACCGGCGGATCCCATTGTTGCAGGTCTGCTAACTGCCCTCACAGTAAGAGCGTATAAGCCCTACTTTCTCTTACTCTTTCTGTGACTCTGTGTGTTAGAAGATCTGTATCTATCTAGGGCAGCAGAAACTAACTCCTAATTTCCACCGGGTGCAGAACGGCTGCGTCCCGACTCCGTCCCAGCTCCGGCGATCTACAGCCCTCCAGAGCAGATACGCAGAGCTTCTATTTTTGTCGGATGCTGGAGAGCTCCACAGCACTTCAGCACACGGCAGAAATTGTGGGACAGGAAGTCAAGCAAAGAAGCAAAATAAAACAGCCGGTTAATTTTCAAAATAAAATAGGCCATGCTCACGGCGGATCATATTTCCCTGCACTACACCTTAAAACACATCACAGAGTTTCCCTCTCTACTCCTCTGGATGGAAACAAACTATTGTTGGTTTTGTGGTTCTCTTCTACATAAATTAGTGAGATCTCGTGGGTCCTCGTGACTTCAGTCAGTCATGGCCGCAGCCGTTCCATAACAAATCCGGACCTGGTGGGTATTGACGGATGACGGAGCACGGAGCCGACACGCAGCGGAGCCGATCCGCAGCCGTTCTGCAACCGGTGGAAACTAGGAGTAAGGAGAGGAGAGGAATTGCACTGCATAGCATTTAACTTGAAAAGGGTAAAACTCACTTACTTTCCCCTTTCTTAACAGCAACATCTAGTGGGCTATCAACGCACAAGGATTAAAATATGCTCATCCAGATGCATTTCTGTGCATGTTTGTTAGTATGTGCATACAGCATCCTTTTCGTGTGTGGCAATATGTATGCATGTCCTACCTCCCAGTACACTGAGCGTTATGGCCTCTGTGTGTTCAGCCAGCAGATCAGCCTTGGCGATGGCAGCCAGGGAGAGATAACTAGACATATTCCTGCTCAGCTCCCTGTTCCCTCTCTGCAGGAACCGCACCGCTACTGGGACAGCCAGCACCATGACTGAAGGACAACTGTAGTTCTGAGGGGACAAAAGAAGAAAGGAGGTTGAGGAGACAGCAACTGTCATAAGTTCAGGGAAAAGAAAGAGACATAAGGACTTTTATTAAGGGCATTGCCAAACAACTTTTAATATTAACAGTAACTATTTGTCTGCATTAAGAAGATCCAGACAAAAAGCAGCAGCCACAAGTACACTTTCCTCAAGCAGTACAATAAATGCCAGAACAATTAAGACAGGCTTTACGACACGTTTAAATTGCTTACATTTACCCTGTGATTCAAGTATAAAAGGGAAGTGTGTTGTATTTGATTATGCAAACACATGCAGAAGTGTGTCCCTGTGAACATTTACATAAGGAAGAATGAGTGAGGATTCAAAATGCACTAGCACCCTCAACAGGACAGACTGCTGATACCATGTCTGCTTGAACATGCACATGTGTTTCTGACTGTGAAAGATGGAGGAAAAAAGACCCCACCACCTTTAAGGCTATTTTAAGTTGCAGACGTCTGATAGGGAAAGTAGGCAATATTTACATTTAGATTTCTAAGACCCTCAGCAGGATATGTTTCATGATGTAGCAATAATCTACAATGTTCACTGCACCCCTCCAAAGTTATAATTGTTCCTTATGTACCCACTTTCAAACTTAACCTTCATTATCTACTTCTACTTCAGAACACCAAGAATGCCTTTCAACCTGACGTTCACTGTAAAAAAACGGTAGTCTTTTACTTCTGTCACACCGCTATTCCGTCACTAGATGGCAATGCAAACAATGTATCCACAAAGATATTATTCAGTCAGCACACATGAAACCAATCTATCAGTCAATCTGCATGACACGACATTCATTGGATAGGCCCTAATTTTAATCTAAACATACAGTAAATGTTTACACCAGGTTACTTATGAATGTACAGATTGATGTATCTGTCCGGTCTCTCTCTCTCTTTCATCTTATTAGGAGTCACATTAAGCATCATTAAGCACATCAACAGCCCAGATGAGGATCCCATATAGAAAAAACACTGTAAATGTCATCATAAGCCAGTAAGCTGTGGGAACATACATGTGCGTGTGTTGCGCACAAGCAGTAAGCTTATGAAAAACTTTCCTTCTGTAGTCTGTTGCTTACTTTTTGCTCCCCTTTGTGGGAGTCTCAGTAAAAGGGTAAGAGGAGTGTTTGTGCATCTGCAGATTCAAAATTACAGGAGGACAAAGAGAGGAGAAGAGATCAGAGAAAAGATAAAGATATTTAGGAGGTAAAAGAATGTAAGAAAGAATAAATGAGACAGGGCAAATGGGTAGCATAAAATCAAGAGAAAATAGATTGAAAGAGACAGAAAAAAACCCAGATTGAAGTGAGTACTTTCCTGATAACTGTTAGATAAGACATTGGAGCCTGGAGCTGCTGTCAGAACTTTTAGTTTTAGTGTGTGTGTGTGTGTGTGTGTGTGTGTGTGTGTGTGTGTGTGTGTGTGTGTGTGTGTCTTTCCTCAAGATTCATTACAATGGTATTAAGCACATTCCTAAAGGAAATGGAAGGAGAGAGAGAGAGAGAGAGAGACAGAGAGAGAGAGAGAGAGAGAGACAGAGAGAGAGAAAGAGTCCCTTTGCTCCTAATCATTGTTTTTTTCCCTGTGAGATATTGAATAGTTTTACCTTGTCAGGCCTCTAAAGGTTTGTACATATTAAACAAATCTAGGTTTTAGAAGAGAAAATCAGTCATTGGTGATAGACATATTCCACCTGTGATAAAAGTGCTATAGTGGTGTCTATGTAGGTGAGTTTACTCTGGCTTCTATTAAAACACGATAAGCTTATAAAATATTATACACCGTTATAGATTAAACTACCCAACAGAATATGAAACAACAACAAAAACAACAACAACAGTAAAATGTTAACTACACATTAATGCATCAGTGTATCTGCAAGAGTGCACAAACCTATATGATAAATCCCCCCTGCCCAAAGGTGGGTATAAGCTGTAAATGTATGCGTTTATATGTGCCTTTTTTCCATACAGACCAAAGACCTGCATGGCAGATTTAGTACTGTATCACATTATACGAAGGGCTATTGTGTATGATAACACATTTAAAATGCATTGGCCTTTCCTCCCCACATAAGTGCAAAGGTATGTACTGTATGTGCAGTTTGTGCTTCAAGCAAACAAATAGAGAAGTACCTGCAGGATACAGCTGGTGATGTCGGAGGCTATCTTGGCATGCGGTGTGTCCTCTGTGTTTTCACCTTGCGGGGTGAGGTTATGTTCAAGACATGACTCCCACAGTCCCACCAGCGCTGTGCTGTGTTGCTCGATGGAGCCTGTCTCCCTTATGGCCGTGGTGATGCGCGTTATGCAAATCTCCACCACTGCCTGGTCATTGTCATTGGTCAAATAGTCCTGTCAGACATCAGATGGTAGGAGGGTACAACATTAAGGATACAGTGATATATGAATCACAAAAACATGAATTATAGATAAGAACATGAATAATTAAACTGGCATTTGCCCGGTAATGTTTTGGATAAACATTATCTATGTGTGTTAGTTCTGTCTGCTGACCTGTGAGCAGGAGATGGCCTTGATCTGGTCCAGAGCCTGAGACAGACAGGCTTCGATCTCTGTGTCCTCCAGAGAAAAAAGATCTCCCGCTCTGGACAGATCCCTCTGCCCCAGCACCTGGCTGAATAGCTGGTGCATTCTGGTTGGTCCTGGTTTAGGACTCCTTTCTGACCAGTTTGGGATGGATGCAACCCAGTTTAAGAACCCTTAATTGTGAATAAAAACATCCCTGACATAATGATCAAGGAAAGCTAACTTTTGAATGAAGTTTTCATCCTGGTGGAACCATTTAAACAGTGTGCAAAGTCCTCTGCATTGTGATCATCAAAAAGTAGAATGTACAGCTTTTAAAATGACACATTTTCAAGCACCATTATTTTCGGCATTCTGGGTCCTGTGAATGCACTATAATTGTTAAAATAACTACGAGACATAATAGAGAACCTTACTAACATTTCAAGAATGATTAATTAAGTGGATTTTTTTCCTCTTCAGTACAGTCCAGGATTAGGTAAGTTGGACAAGAGTGTATGAGTTTGGCCCGAAGTTGTTCTGGGTCTACCTTAGGCCTGTTACCAAGGTGAAGGAGAAGACAATCTTTCTACAGCAGAGTCCTAAAACAGAGAATGGGAAAGAGAGATAGGAAGATTACATTAACTAAAGGGAGAACTAAATGCTGTGATATTCATTTTGTTTGCCAATAGTAATATTCTGGCAAGAAATAGATTGGCAGGGGCTAAAGCAAGAAACTATTTGTGAGCCTGAAATGCTGCCCTGGAGAAAAGGTCTGAATTTTGGCATGGTGCCTGAGAACTTTTCGCCTTGGATTGAGCAGCTGACACTGAGAAAATGGAGTAGTAAGTAAGTAAGAGTGATCACGATTATTTTGGTCATAAATGAAATCACGATTATTTAACCCTTGTGTTGTCCTCGAGTCAAATTGACCCGTTTCAAAGTGTTTTATATCAGAAATATGGATTTCTTCCAACCAAATTGCCCAAAAATAACATGGATGATTCCATACAACATTCTTCAGATTCTTCATTTGTTTGGTGTTTTATTTAATCTTATAGAATTTGAATTTTTTTTATGGTTTTAAAACAGTATCCGGACTAAACTTTGACATATACCCATCTGAGATCCACTCAACATCCTGTGATCTTAACTATTAATGAAAATAATTCATAATTTCTGCCTTGTTAACTAAAAAACTATGTATAATTTGATACAAATGAGGTTTGTTGACCATGAATTCCAAGAATAAGTGTAAAACCTATTGTTGAACCAGCTCGGGTTTTAAAGCGTGATGATTATTACAGAAGCCAGGCTAAACATCACGAACGGCAGCTAGCAGCTTACAGGGTGAGCTAGCTGCCACCAGGATAGAGACAGAGTAGGTGAATTTAAACAATGTCTGAGTTGAAAACGAATATTGTTGTCACGTAAGGCCCCTGTTCACGTTGTACAGCCATTTTAATTGCATTTTGTGTCTGTTAAGAGGCACAAAGGCTCTCTAAAACTTGCCCCAACAACTACCATTTTAGCTCAGTGGAATCTCATACGCGTAGCTGCAGATACTCTGTGTTGCCTGCACCAATTCAGGTCGGGATTTCAAAGTACACGCATATTTATAGCGATCAAGATTAACGTAAAAATTGGCCGGAATTCTCCTTTAACGCGATTAATGTTTGACCTTTGGAAAAGATGTTGCAATTATTGAACTTAAAAAACAGTTTCTAAAAAAGATAACCAAATGAACAGCGCAAACACTTGGAACTGTGAAAATTCCCTAAATACATTCAAAACACAAGACAATAAGCATTCTACTTGCAAAACGTAATGTGCAAAATAATCTTTTTACTCAATTATTCAGTTTTTGTGATCATTAGGAACTGAAATCGTAATCGCGATTAAAATTTTGATTAATTGCAAAGCCCTAATAAATGAGAATTCATACCACTCTAATGTCTGTACATTACATATGAAGCTACCACCAGCAGCCAGTTAGCTTAGTTTAGGATACAGACTGTTAACAGGGGTAAACAGCTTGCCTGACTCTTTCCAAAGGCAACTTCTCATCTAGCATAACTCTCAGCGAGAAAGCGAATACCACATGTCCCTAAATATAACTATTGCTGGTGGCACTTTGCTTTCAAACAGGCGTCATGTGAAAATTACATTCAACAACAATGTGAGAATTAGATTAAAAATATCTGCTCAAGCACTCTTACTACTGCCCTCCTCCCATGTTCATCCCTCCAACAGATTTCTCTCCTTCTGTTTTCTTCTTTCTACAGGTGCAGCTAGTGAAAGTTAATATGTTAATGTTATGAACTAACTGACTCCTTGGTAATGTGTGACATATCTGCTACAAAATCATACATACTTACCAAACTATGTGTGTGAAAGGGCAGTGGACACACACACACAGACACACACACATACACACAATTGCACATGTACGCATGCATGCACTCTGGGAATGTGTGACTACAGTTTACAGTTCACAGAGGTGTTTGCTTAAACTGTGCAGCCTCAGTGACATTTTTGGTGACCACTGATAAAGTTGTATTGTTTATCCATACATTGTGGTGGGCTCAAAGTTTTTGTTATATTATTAATATGCTTTTCATTATTTATTACAATACAATAATTCATAATGACAGAAGTTCAATGAGAATAAAGAGCCTTGAAATATTATCAATAGAGTCGGAGTTGTGGGTATTCAGAGCCACTATGTTAACCATTATCACTGTTTCTGTAAACTTCAATTAAACATTAAACACTACGAGGGGCACGGAAAGGGCAGTGGACGGACAGACACACACACACACACACACACACACACACACACACACACACACACACACACACACACACACACACACACACAATCTATCTAAGCTTGTTTATATCTCTGACTATCTATGCCGCATATCTGTCCTCACAAAAACATAAACACACACACTGCATATTACAATGTCTTTACAGAAAGTAGGAAACACACATTCTTTAAAGTAGCCTGTTTTTTTGCCTCCTTTCAGAGGTTGAGCAGCTAAGCATATGTATCTGTGTCATTGTCTGCTTGCTGCACCAGCTTTTCTCTACAATCAGACGTCATCTTACACCATTTCTCTGAAAGTCATATTGGAGCAATCCCAAGCTAGACCAAAGGAAGGCATGAAGCTGAGCACTTAGGAGACCACTGTCTCCCCTGCCATGGAAACACAGCTTTTGCCAGGATACCACATCAGGAATTCGTATTGGTCCGAGCCAAGCTTCTGGGACCAAAACAACAAAACAACCATAAACACAGAGCAGAGTTATTTATCTGTCACACACAGATAGAGTCACACACACAACTACAGTATTACCCTTTTTGTGTAGAGCAACAATCAGAGCGATTTCTGTGCATGGTTGGAGGTACAGTATGTGTTGAGGGGTAGCTGTCTAAGAAAGAAAGAAAGCAACAAGATAAGAAGAGGCAAGGGGAGAGAGATGGAGATCAGAGAGATACAATAGAGAAAAGAAAACAACAAAAGAAACAGCAGTAAAAGAGGAGGAATGACATTTGGACACATACCCAGAGTGAAAGAGAAAGGCAGAGAGCAGCAGAGGAGCTGACAGAGACAGAGAACCAGAGAAAGAGAAAGCCAGAGGTGGATAATGTTTCGGTGTCCTGAATTCCCTGTGTAACCTGCAGACATCTCACATACTGAGCTTCCATTATTCTACCTAAATGCCTCACCAGAACTCTCTCTCTCTCTCTCTCTCTCTCACAGACACACACACACACACACACACACACACACACACACACAAAAATGCCATCCTCTGTGTGTGTGTGTGTGTGTGTAAAAGCAGGAAAAAAACTGGGTCTGAGGAATTTTAGTTCTTAAGCAATCAGCCAGTTTCTATTAATCACCCAGCTACGGGTCAGAAAGCTCAGGAATGCAGCCTTTACACACACACACACACACACACACACACACACACACACACACACACACACACACACACACACACACACACACAGTAAAAGACGTGCAGTAGTTTGTGTCCACCTGTATTAAAATGTTTCACAATTAACTGAAAACCACATTTGAGTCGCAGTTTTCATTGTTCAAATACATACAGTCTTGCTATGAAAATTGATTGGATGTAAAGCTCTAGCAAACACATATTGCAGGGGAGTTGTGAATGGGCCACTGGGGGAGGGGTGACAGCTAGGGCAGTGTTTCCCACAGGTTGAGAATTTACTTGGCGCAGGATGTGATGGTGTGGCATGTGATGTCTGGTTTCAGAAATAAACTAGTCAAACAAAGGTTTATTAACTATTTATTGAAACCAATAACTACAACATTAACAGATCATTTAGAAAGAAATAAGTAAACAAACTAGAAGATACGGATGAAGTGTAGCTTATGATGTGCTTTGTCAATTAAATCTGATTGGTTTGTCATAAATCTTATGGTTCAGTAGATAAAATATCTGATTACCCTGGTCCCTGAGCCCAAATGTTAGGCTATATGTATTAACACCTTAGCTTTAAAACCATAGCCAACACAGAAAGTAACAAACCCAACACTGTGCGCACAGCATGTCTCCTCCTAACTCCTGTCAAATCATATCACATTAAGGCAATCCTTGTTAATTATTGTTCATTTTGTTTGCAATAGATCATTGTTTATTTTTAAAGTGTTAGGATCATAATGAACACGCTGTTTTGTACTATACAATTACTGTAACAGTATGGTGCAAAACAGTTGTATTCATAAATTCCGTTCAGTGTCAGTCAGACAATTTTTCTTCTTTGCTTGTTAATAATTTAAGTTGAAGGGATGTTTGAGCTGTTTTTTTATGTCAGCCAAGTCAGCTGAAAATATCCTGCGATAATCAACTAAGCAGAGAAGTTGCTGTCCGTGAAAGGGCAAGGCTTATTTCAATGTAAAACGCTCTATAATTGTATAAAGCTGAAGCTGATAAAATAATATACCATTGATGCAAACCAACAGGAATCCTTGCTGTTTATGTTTTATGTGGGTAGGGCCCCCATATTAGTTATTGAATGGACCCCCAGATGCTTAAGGCTGCCGCTGCCGTTACATGTGTCCTGTTGCACTAATTAAGATCTTATCTGTATAGATCTCTATCATTAAAAAAAACTCTGGATTTTAGTTTAAAACTTTTACAGCCAACTTAACTTTTGTTAGGTTTTATTTAGGCTTGAGTCTATGATTACAGTTTATGGGTACGGGCATGGAGACAAAGAACGTGGACAGGCTCGGTTAGCGGTTAGCTCCAGTTAGCTCCAGTTAACTTCATTATAAAGATCATTATAAAGTGCTCTAGCGGATGAGACCGCCGCGGGGAGGGTGAACAACCGGACTGACAGATGTTGTTCTGGGCGCTTTCACAGCGGTGTGGCCGCAGCGTGTTTAGTGTTTATCAGTAAAGCTAATCCCACGGGAAGCCACAACACTACAAGCAGCATGCTACTACATGTGGTTGGCTGATCAATCCAAATATCGATAATATCGATACCAACGTTGGAATTGATATTGTGATTTGATTTTGTACTGTCATGTGACTCAGCGTCACCAGGCAAACAACCAAGCAAGTAGCCAAACCCGGCGGCGGCCAGCAGCACACACACAAACAGGACAGAGACAGAGCAGAAGAATGGCAGAGAAGAAGAGCAGCACCGTGTGGCTATATTTTCAGGCCAAAAATGACGGCAAGCTGTATAAGTTGGAAAAAGGCTATAAGATACAGTGGTAACAAAACAAATGTATACAAGCATTTGAAAATTCTGTCCTAGGTAATAACTTAATTAATAATAAACTATGGAGCCCGGATAGCTCAGTTGGTAGACCAGGCGCCCATAGAGGTTTGTTCCTCAACACAGCGGGCCGGGGTTCGACTCCGACCTGCAGCCCTTTGCTGCATGTCTTTCCCCCCTCTATCTCCCCTTTCATGTATTCAGCTGTCCTGCCAAATAATGGCCAAAAAATAATCTTAAAAAAAAAAAATAATAATCCAAAGATAAAATCACACAACACTTAAAGGTCATGGAAATCCATTAAAATATGGCAATTTAATGATGAATCCACCTTGATCATTAAAAAGTATTGGTATCGGGTGCCAAGACAGCTCAGTTGGTAGAGTGGGCACCCATATACAGTGGTGTGAAAAAGTGTTTGCCCCCTTCCTCATTTCCTGTTCCTTTGCATGTTTGTCACACTTAAGTGTTTCGGAACATCAAACCAATTTAAACAATAGTCAAGGACAACACAAGTAAACACAAAATGCAATTTGTAAATGAAGGTGTTTATTATTAAAGGTGAAAAAAAATCCAAACCATCGTGGCCCTGTGTGAAAAAGTGATTGCCCCCTAAACCTAATAACTGGTTGGGCCACCCTTAGCAGCAACAACTGCAACCAAGCGTTTGCGATAATGTGCAATGAGGCTTTTACAGCGTCCTGGAGGAATTTTGGCCCACTCATCTTTGCAGAATTGTCCTAATTCAGTTACATTAGAGGGTTTTCGAGCATGAACGGCCTTTTAAGGTCATACCACAACATCTCAATAGGATACAGGTCAGGACTTTGGTTAGGCCACTCCAAAGTCTTCATTTTGTTTTTCTTCAGCCATTCGGTGGTGGACTTGCTGGTGTGTTTAGGATCATTGTCCTGCTGCAGAACCCAAGTTCGTTTCAGCTTGAGTACACGAACAGATGGTCGGACATTCTCCTTCAGGATCTCTTGGTAGACAGCAGAATTCATAGTTCCTTTTATCACGGCAAGTCTTCCAGGTCCTGAAGCAGCAAAACAGCCCCAGACCATCACACTACCACCACCATATTTTACTGTTGGTATAATGTTCTTTTTATGAAATGCAGTGTTCCTTCTACGCCAGATATACTTGGACACACACCTTCCAAAGAGTTCCACTTTTGTCTCATCGGTCCACAGAATGTTGTCCCAAAAGTCTTGGGGATCATCAAGATGTGTTGTGGAGAAATTGAGACGAGCTTTGATGTTCTTTTTGCTCAGCAGTGGTTTTCTCCTTGGAACTCTGCCATGCAGGCCATTTTTGCCCAGTCTTTTCCTGATGGTGGAGGCATGAACGCTGACCTTAACTGAGGCAAGTGAGGCCTGCAGTTCTTTGGACGTTGTTGTGGGGTCTTTTGTGACCTCTTGGATGAGTCGTCGCTGCGCTCTTGGGGTAATTTTGGGCGGCCGGCCACTCCTGGGAAGGTTCACCACTGTTCCATGTCTTCGCCATTTGTGGATAATGGCTCTCACTGTGGTTCGCTGGATTCCCAAAGCTTTGGAAATGGCTTTATAACCCTTTCAAGACTGATAGATCTCAATTACTTTCTTTCTCAATTGTTCCTGAATTTCTTTGGGTCTCGGCATGATGTGTAGCTTTTAAGGATCTTCTGGTGGACCTTACTGTGTCAAGCAGCTCCTATTTAAGTGATGCCTTGATTGTGAACAGGTGTGGCAATAATCAGGCCTGGGTGTGGCTAGAGAAATTGAACTCAGGTGTGGACAACCACAGTTATAGTATGTTTTAACAAGGGGGGCAATCACTTTTTCACACAGGGCCATGATGGTTTGGATTTTTTTTCACCTTTAATAATAAACACCTTCATTTACAAATTGCATTTTGTGTTTACTTGTGTTGTCCTTGACTATTGTTTAAATTGGTTTGATGTTCCGAAACACTTAAGTGTGACAAACATGCAAAGGAACAGGAAATGAGGAAGGGGGCAAACACTTTTTCACACCACTGTATAGAGGTTTACTCCTCGACGCAGCGGTCATTCCTCCTCTCTCTCCCTCCCTTTTCACGTATTCAGCTGTCCTGTCAAATAAAGGGCTAAAAAGCCCAAAAAATCTTAAACATTTCTTTATCGGTATTGTATCAGTATTGTATCATGATACTAGTCAAGTATTTACTTGGTTTCCGATCAATACCAAGTATTGCAGTATCGCACACCACTAGCTACTACCAGCCTCTGAGCCTGAGGTGAATCATTGGCAGGCTGCTGGTCTGTACGCACTACAGATTGGACAAAAAATGTAGTTTGGATTTGATCAACCTGGCGGGGCGCCCATGTAGAACCTACTGTATGTATGGGAAACACAGCAGGAGGTAAGCGCGGGGGGAGGTGAGAGGGTTCAGGGCTATGTGAGGACATTGTGACTGAAGGGCCTCTCTCTCTCTCTCTCTCTCTCTCTCTTTCCGCCACCACTGCCACTAGTGTCTTTATTCAGCGCTCTGAGAGTGAGAGAGAAAACACTGGCTCTTTTGTATGACCTCTAAGACAGACTTCCCTCCCAGTCTCTCTCTCTCTCTCTCTGCTCAGTCGACCCTTTCCTTCTGTGTAATGTGCACCTGCTTGGCCTGCAAGACATCTTATGCACACACTCACACAAATTTAGAAAGGAGCTGAGTGAAAGTGAGAGACTGTTTTCCTCGACATTACTGGCTGCTTCATATCTGACTGAGTATTTCTTTCTGTCTTTATTTATGCACATTATTATTTTGTAGATTTGAGAGTGGGTGGGTGAAAGAGGGGGCAGCTTTCAACCCTGCTTGAAAGCTGCTTTTCAAAGAACCATTTGAAGTTCCTTATCTTACACCATTAAGACCATTCTGCAGTCAGGAAAAATTTGACAAGACCTCCTCTAGAGTTTCACTGAGTATGTTTGCTCTTATTGGAGCTAGGTGAGCTTATATACGGCATAAGTGTTTGGTGATTTTGTCACAGTAAATTTACTCTAAAGATGGCATATTAATGTGTTAACTGCATTAACTTTTTTGTTTTGTTCATTTTTTTATACTATGCAAACAAGAGAGTGTTGGGAAAGTTGGAGGGTATCCTGAGAAAGGAGGCCTGCTAAATTAAGTTTGAGCTGGTGTCTTCAGTAAAACGTCCTTATGACTTCTCCATTAAAAGTACACATAAATTAAAAAAAGTCATGACCGACAGAACGAGGTCCAGGGTACAAGCGGCCAAAATGGGTTTCCTCAGGAGGGTGGCTGGCGTCTCCCTTAGAGATAGGGTGAGAAGCTCAGTCATCCGAGAGGAGTTCGGAGTAGAGCCGCTGCTCCTGTGCGTTGAAAGGAGCCAGTTGAGATGGTTCGGGCATCTGGTAAGGATGCCTCCTGGGCGCCTCCCTAGGGAGGTGTTAGCTACAACATGCTACACTATGACTTGTTGTCGACGTACTATACTATGACTGTCGAAATATGCCATACAGTATCTCCTGTCATATCTTCCAGTCACATCCTGAGCAGAAATCCACAGTCCATACTAATGATATGATTAAGGCTGGTTTGGGTTGGTAGATATTCCCTATAATTGGGCCAAACAGTTATGTAACTGATGAATTTTATGAATAAGTCACAAAGAACAGATTCTCTGAGGGACTTGTCTGGAATTAGGTCCACACTGCCGCAGAGAGCTCAGTCAAGACTTTTTGAAACAATCTAATTTTCTCTCTGGAAAGCGCTCATTGTGGACCTGAGAAGAGAAAGCAGAACCAGACCACAGAAACACTTAACGTGAAACTTGGATGTCACACTGCCGACAGCAGAAAAAGCAGATATGCTATGAATACCAAAGTGATACGTTAACAACGGTTTAATGTGCATTTGTGGTCTTTTCTGGGTTTCTGTTATGATTTGACACTATAAATACAATTTAATAAAATTTTATCCTGTTGAAAGACTTATCAATTCAACGTTCCAGATCTATTTGACTAAGCAGTGCTATTACTGAAACACTGGTATGAGAATAAGACATAATCTATAGAGGATTTCTTTATAAACAATCAGCTTAAACCCAGATTGGTCACACAAAATTATATTTTGGGACCCCCACTGTGCTGGATATGTGTGTGTGTGTGTGTGTGTGTGTGTGTGTGTGTGTGTGTGTGTGTGTGTGTGTGTGTGTGTGTGTGTCAGACAGGGAAAGAAAATACAAAAAGAAGATTCTCTTCTAATAGAAAGTTCCTATAGATGAAATGGTGTGTGTGTGTGTGTGTGTGTGTGTGTGTGTGTGTGTGTGTGTGTGTGTGTGTGTGTGTGTGCGTGTGTGTGTGTCTGTAGGCATAACTGTGTCAAATGGCATTGAATCCAATCTAAAGCGTGGTGGTGGGCAGAGGGGGTCCTCTTTGTTTGGTTTGGCTCTGCTGCGCTGAGACTCACGACCGCTGAGAGGATTTCCATAGCAGAGAGGAGAAGTGCTGGTTGGAATAGTGCATTACCGCCACACTCAGCCAACTAACATACACACACATTTTCTAAAACCATTCATTATGCATTACTCCCCGCTGCCTTCTGCAGCCCAAACTCAGAGGGAACAGAAGCATGTTCTAGGTTTCAGCATATACTGGTCTTTAAGTAATAAATTCAGTACATTAAATATTAGGACCTCATTGTTAATAGTGAGCTGCTTTCAAATATCCTCAATACATTTTTAATATGTTTCTAAGTTTAGAAATCTTTTCATAACTTGCATCCTCCACATTATTTAGATTTCCTGCTTCCAGAGTGAGTATGTGGATTCCGCCTACGGTGCATAACAGCTTTTACTTGCTAGGTGCATATGGAAAACATTGTTCTCCTAATACATTTATTAAGTGTTTATAAATATAACCTAATTTTCTCTTTAGCAAAAAATCACCTAATCAACACAAGGAAATGCAAAGATGCCGAAAGATGACAAAGTCACGTGATGGATCACATGTAACACATGCAATCCGGCATAAAGTACATTAAGATATACATGCTCTAAATGACAGAATATAATACAATAATATTTAATTTGGCCTTTGCAGTCAAGGGAGAAACAAGTGAACGGATAAGGGCAAGAGTGTGCATCCAAGTATCTGTCCTGCCTTGTAATAAATTGTAATAAATAAGTGTCCACCATGAATAAAAATATGAATGAATGCATTTCAGGCTGCTATTTGAATGAAGTAGTAGACAACAGTTTGTATTCAGTAAATGGATTTCACAATGTACAGTAGGTGGAACGAAAACTTAATAGAATTCATGGGAAAAAAACAGGACACTGTCCTTTCTTCCTCGGACATCAACATCTGTCTGTGACCTTGAGGAGTGCCCTCCCCACTGAACAGGGCATTAAGAGAAGCAGCTAAATGTGAGTAATGTCACTGAACTCGCCTTTCAAGCTCTCACAACAGATTCCTCTGTATTTACACAGAAACAACGAGAATGATAAAGAGAGAGAGAGAGACAGAGAGAGATGGGGAGAGCGAGAGAGAGAGAGAGACTACACGAAAGTAAAGCAGGTATAAAACAGGCTAACTACTCTAGGATAGCATACCAACATGTTTCCAGCGAAACCTAAAACTATTCACTATAGTATATAGTATAGTATAGCATTGCAAGTATTTAACCCGTTTGCATTTAGTGCCTATGTTGCAACAACCCACGAAAACACCTCTTCAATCCACCTGCCTGCTCCTCCGTGTATTAGCCTGTAGGCTATTTAGGAAGTAAATGTAGCCTATTTAACGTATGATGATTTGGTGAGACAGTGGCACATCGGTGCTTTAAACCCCGGTTTCACCTCATCCAGTCAACTTTCCCGACATCAAGGAATGTGGGTGGCATTCATGCCTTTAGCTTTGCATCGCGTTTCTGACTCTAATGACAGAATGCCGTGCAACAGGAAAAACAAAAAGCTGATTCAATTCCTAACACCTACAGTATGCTATTCGGACAGCTTACCTGCTCCGTGCAGGAAGAGGACGCATGGACACTGAATGCAGAGCTTCGTTCAGTACCTCCAAACATTGGTCCGAAACGGCACATAGCAACACGAATTACTCCTGCACAGCTTCAAGTTCCCCCACAGAGCAAGCCTTGTATTTATCTTCGGCCACCATTGGAAAGCGCGCCATCGTGCGGCCGAGGAGAGCGCGCGACGCAACAGGTGGATGGAAGGCGGGGCAGGTTGGGGTGCTGCCTTAAAGTGCCCTGGAGAATTACAGTACCATCTGGTCTGGCATTTAGTTAATAGTATTGTGCTTTGTGAAACCTTTAAAAGACACACATTTGATCTCTGACAAGTTAATAAAAGTATTATTCACACGTTTATAGTTTCTGTAACTATCCTGTTGCAGCAGTTATATGTTAAGTGAAATGTTTTGCTCTTGTTTTTGCCAACTAATAGGCTACTTGAAATTATAATCTAATTATGTCGCCAGTTTACAAGGAGCATTTTAAGGCAGCATGGTCCTACTGAGAGCAGGGCATGATTTCATGGCTGCATTCCAAACCAAAGTTATCAATAATCCCTTATACCAGCTCAGACATACTGTTTAATGTTTTCTTGAGTGCCATAATGATTCTACTGGTCGCAACTATGCAAATGTATTGCAGAGAAAAAGATAAAGGCCATATTACATACATAGGCTTCATAGTTAATTTAAAATTAATAATACAAAAATCTAATAGAGGAATGCTCATCAAAAATATAGATATCATTTTCACCATTTTGGGGTACACCCCAAAATGGTGAAAATGATATCTATATTTTTAGTAAAAGCGTGAATTAATTGTATTTGTTTATTTATCTAGTATGTCTATTATCGGAAGTGAAGATGGAAAAAGTGTCCAGTTTCCTTCAAAATAAAAGCCCAATGTTTTTCTTTAAGGGTTACTTAAAAATCAAAAGTGATGTATTGGGTTTTTTTACCCGCAAAGGGCCACTGCAATAATGATGGATTCTACCTTTTAAATCTTTATTTTATATTACATATGTGGCAACACTGTTCATTGTGCTACTGCATGGAATCACATCCTATTTGTACAGTTATGTACCTAGGTTAGGCCTATGAGTAAATAAGACATTATAGTTAATAATGAAACATTATTAATTACAAACAAATCACGAGATGTGTTCCGTATTATCCATTCGCTCATCAGTAACTGTCTGTAAGGATATTATTTTGAAAGTTCTCACAGGATGTTGTATTTTGTTGTTTATAGATGTCGCCTATTTGGGACTGGGGACCACCAGCGATGGATAAGCTAGGAGGTAATCTATAATGTTCTTCAAACGCTGTACACCGCTTACAGAAACGTGTAAGGATGTGGGAAAAGTTAACTAAGACCCATGAACAGTACTATTTACCGAGTCCATTTGGTCAGCTCAGCGGTTACCGAAGCTAATTTTAGCCATCTTTGTTTGTTAGCATCTCGTACCCAAGTCTATGCAAATGAGCCTCAACAATGACAGTGTCTAAAGCATATGCAAATTAAGCTAAAATGTGCCCTAATGAAGCAACATCACAAATATGGAATGATGTCGTGAAATATAGGTGTAAATATTATTTTGGGATTAACTTTAAAGCAGTTGCAACACTTCTTACTTCAGTGCCTGATACAGATTTCATTGTTGGTTGATTTTTCTCTTGCAGACTCGTCACATGACAGAACACTTATTTTATGAGGTAGGTAAGCTAGGTGTGTCACACCTGCTTTTATTAGGTGTGGTTTTTTTTGCCAGAATAAATACACATCAACTCACAATTTCTAAGCAGCGGCAGGAGGACGGATCCTGCAGCTGAGGAGCAGGTACAGAACCGGCATCTCGCCATGACCACGGCGCGCTTCCCCGGGAAGGGTGTGGACGTGGCTGCCGCCAACTGGACAGCGCCAGCGCTGGGCCGGCCGGTGTGTGTCAACGGAACGCCGTGGATCCTTTACCTGCTGGAGGAGTGTGTGGATAATGTGTGGGAGTACTGCAGCGTGGTGATAGGACTCATATCCATGTTTTGTTTTCTGCTGTCTACTCTGCCGTAAGTAGCATAACGACTGATGTTTACCATTCTAAACAAAGTGTTACCTTTTAAGGTGAAACTCAGTAAACTGGCTAAAAGTGTCTGTGATTTGTGGTTATGCAAATGTATCTATCTATCCATCCATCCATCCATCTAGGCAGGTCTATGAGGCCTATCGGAACGGTAAAGTAGAGGAGGGCATGTCTTTTGGCTTTCTTTTCTTCCTCTTCAGTGGAGACTTGACCAGCTTTGCAGGCTGCTACCTCACCAGCCAGCTGCCTATTCAGGTAAACACACATACTCACTCATCCTCAGTGTGTGTCTGTTCTGTGAACTACATCTTAGTCTTCTTAACCCTTTGAAGACTTCAGTTGTAGTCCTATATTTAATTTCCTTTCTTGTCCCTGAAGTTGGGGAGTTATTACATTTCAGACAAGTCATGCTCAGGCCTTCTTTTTGCTGCAGGCTTTAAAACACATCTGTGTTTGTACTGCTAACTGTGTTTGAAACTGTCAAAATATACATATTTAAAAAATAAAAAGATTAAAAATACCTTCAAAACCATGTAGTGCTATAACTTTTACCAGTTTGTCAGCATCTTTAGAACATTTGAAAGGCACAAATGATTTCTGGGGTTTTGAATTTTGACCTTTGACCTGAATTGAAAGACTCTTGACCTGAATTATTTAGGGAATTGTTTTGTCTTTACCTTTTTCCTATCCTTCAGAGCGCTGTCTCTATAATGGGAACTATTCTCGTCATAACCAACAAATGTTATGAGTTTAGTTGAAAAATCAATTTATTTAATTTAATTTCTTTTTTTTCCATGTTGTCCTGTCAGGTAGTCACAGTGGTGTTCTACATCTTCACAGACCTGATCCTCATCTCACAGTTTCTCTACTATAAGATCAAAAACAACTCCAGCAGAAGTAAGCCCTGATATTGTCTCCTGCTATTGATTTCCAATGGAGCTTGCATGTGATGCTTGTGAGTCATTCAACCATATCATGACCCTCTAGATTAATGAAAAGCATAACTGAGGAAGGAAATATTTCCTGCTGTTGACTCAATACATTTTTAATTTCAACTCTATGATAGCCAGCCACCTGCTGATTTCAGAGATGACAAGGACAGTTCCAGTTGTTACGTACTTATGAGTAGTTACCAAAGAAGCCAAAAGTGCATGACTGCTTAATGACTCATGGTGAAACAAATCCAAGACTACACACAGCTCTTATAATTTCACTGATTAAAAAAAATATGCATGTCAGTTGCACTTGTCTAGTGTAAAACAATAGGGAAAGACACTAAAGGAGTGTTAAGTGATTGTCATCCTATGTTGGGGGAGGGGGAATTAATTGCCTGTGTGTCTTCACTGTCAGTTTTTTTTTCTTCTAGAAAGCCCTGTGTTGAAGTGGCTGTGCTTCATGTGGTGTGGCGCTGCTACCTTGGTTCTCCTGGCTTTACCCAAACTCATCATTGACAACAGTTCAACTTTAGACACCCAGGTAGGTAGATTGTGTGCAGTGTACTGTATATATTTGAATCCATGTGTCAACATATGCAGCCGTTAGATTAAAGTGTTCATAAATCAAATTTGGGTTGTTTTCTCCCCCCACTATTTTCAGGTTTATTTGACACACATTAATTCACTTCTTCCTGGAGATTGTAATTGTACTGTTTCTTGTGTAGTTGTAACATTTTCACACTTTCACCCCGCTCTCTCTTTCTCTCTGTCCTCATCATGCCAGAGTCCAACTACCTCTAATTCAGAAGAAATCACTGGTTATATATGTGGATACCTGGCATCCATCTTCTACCTCTGCTCCCGTTTTCCCCAGCTCTATAAAAATGTAAGTGGCAATTTATTGGTGTGATTTAGTTGAGATTTGGAGTTTGTTTGGATGGCTTCATGTGAGCAATGGCATCCTGATGGAAAATCTTAGACAGCTGTCTCAGGGTCTCATTCCAGGGGGTCCATCAGAAAACTGTACTTATTATATGTCGGTTAATCATTAACGGGGACTATTAATGTGTTTGGAAAAAGGAGGTGGGATTTATGTGTTTGTGTGTCAAAATAAGAACCAGATGTAAAGGACAATGGTGCTGTTGTGCTGGAAAAACATCCTGGCTCGATTGCAGCTATTAATCACTGGATGGGATCGTCTCGGTATGCTGCTAGTGCCAGAGAAACTTCTGGGCACACACACAAACACACGCTTTCCCTGACTATTGTAAATCATTTAAGTCGGATTTAGTGCTGGGCGGTATACCGGTTTAAAGCGCATACCGGTATTAATTTCCTGTATGACATGAATTTTCATATTACCATAATAATGGCGGCGGAGCCTGGTGCAGCACTGGTTAAACTGCGACTGAATGGAGAACGCGAGCCCTGTTAACTGCGTACCCTTCTCACTCATGGTAGTAACATTATAACACAACAATTAATAACCCACAACTAGCTCTCTTTCACATGATAAAACACCATAGCACACAACAAATTGTGACAAACAATTTTTTAACACTAATAATTGTAGAACGGCATAATGGGTAACATAGCTGCTAGTTAGCCAGGTGGCATAACAGTCTGTTTAGCTGGGAGAAGCTCCAGTCACTGATGACATTAAAAGAACAGAGAAGAAAGATAGAGGGTGAAGAAAGACCAGCGATACACCAGAGCAACATGCATCCAAGAGAGGAGCCGTCTGCTGTTCAGAGTTTTTTGTTTAAATAATACGACACAATTTAGCCTTTGGGCCTGCTCAAGACCTGTCACTTCAAGCATGCAGCGGAGCCAGTTTTTAAATATAATAAAAATCCACCCACGGTCCTGCTCCAGACTGTTGAGAAAGACAGTTTAGACTCAAAACTTTAGAGCAATAATTAACACACTATATTTGCATCACTGAAATACTTCCGCCAAACTTCTAACATTATTCAAACACCGGAGCTACGTTTCGTCGCTCACTTTTTCTACAACAACCTAACTTAAGTTAATCTTAAGTTACAACTATTTTGTTTTGAAAAGATAAAAATGTTAGTTATTGGTATGTATGTGTATTTATCTAATTTAAGTTTATTTTACTTCTTTGCAGTTTGCACAATAAAATAGTTTAGATTCTGTAACTGTTTCATACATTCTCCTTCCTGTAACATTATTGTATAATGTTGTGGAGCCAAGCAAACCCTTTAGTTATCAAAGGTTTTAGTAATGATGACATAACGTGTTTGTTTTTTCAGCAGAAAGCCCAAAACATGTTCACCATATTATTCCTATTGGCAAGTAACTCATCCAGTTTGGTGAAACAAAAGAGAGAAAAAAAAAATATGACTATTATTGATGATAACCTTGAGAATTTAACTCTGGGGCACTTGCTGGTTCCATAGTATTGTTTGGGTCCAGTCCATGTAGTTTTTACAGAGCACTCACATTTCAGTATTTCACACTTTTAGGGACAGATTGAACAATGTAGCAACACCAGCGTATAAAACACCATTATTCAGTCAAGGTTAACATGTTAACACTATTGGATGTATGCTCTCAGAAGTGATGATTGTATATCAGCTACACTGACAGAACGACCATCCTTCCTGTTGTTTGGGCTGAGTGACCCTATTGTTAGGTACTGCATTTAGAATAAACTAAAAATCTGTGTAATCTGTTCTTTTTGATGTCCAGTGCCACGCCACAGACAATACACTAGTACATAGTAGAATAAATTCATAGTTGGTTATCATCCCTTTAGGGTATTTGTTGATAACAATAAAAAGATCAAATAACACCATTCTTTAATCTTGTTACAGTTGTCTGTAATATGTTTGAAGCACAAGTACACAGAAAGCAAATGTTGTTGTTGCTTGTGGTAAACATATAGTACCATACCTTTTCCTCTAAATGGGTTTTCACATGAGCACGCTAAGAGATAAAGCTCCAGTAATAACATAGTGCTGAAGTATAGAAGAATGGATGCCCATTGGAAATATGAATTATACCTACAAGTCCAGTGCAGGTCCTGCTGTTTGGTCGATTAATGAAATACTGTGAACTCTGTTCATTCTAGTTCCAGCGTCAGTCTACAGAGGGCACCTCTTACCTTTTGTTTGCCCTGGCCATGATGGGCAATGGGACATATGGATTGAGCGTCATCGTGGTCCTGCCTGCACTGAAGGGCTCCAAACAGACCTTCATCCTCAAACATCTGGCCTGGCTCATTGGCAGCCTGGGAGTCCTCATACTTGACTTCTTTGTATCCTTTAAGTCACAGGTTCAGCCACAAGTTGATTGTACACAGTCTGTCATGTCTTCTGATAGTACCTGTTTGTAGAAAACTTCTGTTATAAGGTTTAATTGTCTCTAATTCCATACTGAAGGTGAACTCTTTTATGTTTCTGTTTAAGCCTTAACTTAGTCAGGTGACTGCCCAGTTCATTGTGTACAGGAAAAACAACTCTGCTAAAAGCAGCACACTACTCAGTGTCCCAGAGGTGGAGCCGCTACTGTGCGAGGAAGTGGAGCTATCACTGTTATAGGACACAGAATGGACACCGAAATGGACCACGCAGTCAAGAATGGACTGCTCAGTCTACGGTTTGTTTTGTAAACATTCTGTGGATTCTCTGTGGTCATTGATTTACTCATGACAATTTTAGAGAACAAGGACATTTCAGAAACATTGTAGAAGGTACTAGCAGCCATGTTGTAATACCAGCAGGCAATTCCAGTCCACCTTGATAGTCAGATTTTTCTGCTGTTAAGAGGACAAACATGATCAACTCTTGTATGGTTTACTGTGGTAATAGGGCAGGAAAAGGTACAGAAAATATCTGGTCAATACACTTTCTTAACATGGGAATCAAGTCTTTAGTGTCCTCTATAGAGGACATTTGCTTTCACAATCTGTATCAAGCAAACACTCCAAGCAAACAAAAATAACACAAGTCTGTTACAGTGCGCCCAGGTTATGTAAGGCTGTAATGGCTAAGGGCACAAAACTCCTCCGAAAGCAAGTTTTATTTGCAGAGTAGTTTTCTATATCTGCTGCCATGTGTCAATGTTTCTCTATAGGTAGGCGAGTTATGATCGATTACATGTTTTTAATTGGTTATAAATACTGTAATTTTTTAAACATTACTCCACTGAACTTTCTTGATTTTGTTTTGGATGGAATAACTGTAATTTTATTGGCCATTGGGGACCATACACACCTAGAGGAGGAAGCTTGATGCCAGACAACGCTTTACAAATGCAAGCTGTATGAAAAAAATGTAGTGCCTGTTATATTTACACATATTTGACAGGGTAAATACTGCTGTAGTGGACTGCAATATTATACTAGGATGCATAGTATGGGATTCAAGTTTTCTTGCCTGATTTGGTATTTGAGTGCCATTAATTGCAGAGTTTGTATGAGCATGGTAACAGACTTACCAACACAACTGTTTTTATGTGAAGTTGATAGTTTTTTTTCCTGGTTGTTGAACTATGGATGGTTAACTGTGGCTAACAGAAAATTGTCATGAGCTAAACATCAGAACCCAGACTCATAGTTTGTATGGCATGAAATAGCCAGGATGTGAACTGAATAATGTTAATTTCTATTTCAAAGAGATGTTGCATTTCTCTGCTTTCTTTGTCAAAGCTCTCTGCTGTCCAAGAGAAACACGTTATTTGTGCCTTTTTTAAATGAAATTTAGTCTTAATATGAATGCACTGTCTATTCATTTTAGAATTCAATTATTTTTAAATTAAATAAAGTTTGATTTCATAACTATTTACAGTGATTTCTTAAAGCCACTGTTTTTCATGGAAATGCTTTCTCTTTTTTACCTTCTCGTATTCCTACAATCTGATCTGTCTTTGTGTTGTCAGCAGTATTAACAATACTAAATGACGGCCACTTTTGTAACATCTTCATGACATTCAAAAACATTCATTAAAGATGACATGACTTGTTTGATAATATATTTTCAGATGGATCTAAGAATATGAACATTAATGGGATGTTATTGAAGACTTATAGAAGTAATGAGGCTCAAAATTACATTTAAAATGTGCTTCTACTCTACTCTGTCATGTCTATTTAAAGCAGAGAAGATGCTCTTGTCAAGGCAAATTTAAAAAACTTTTGTCTTATTAGTTTCGTTATCGTTCACATAGCAACAGAAAAGAAATAGATGACAACAAACCAGAGGGAAAATATAGAACAAATCTGAACAGAATAAATCTAAAAGTCTTATTGATGACGAGCACTTCAAGTTATTGGACATTCATTTAGAGTAGCAAAACTAACCGCTCATCAGTGTTGTGCCATATGTTACACAGTATGTGTGGTGCTTCAATCTGTCACCTCTGAGTAACTTAGGTGCTTTACTTGCAGAGATCTTCACATTTCTCTACCTCGTTATAGTGTGGATTTGATTTCTCCCAGTGTGCAGAAAATGCTGGCTTGCACACCTTCCACATAACAATAAAAATGAAATACAATTCTTTTGGTAGCATCCAAATGACAATTTTTAAAAGAAAATAATCAAAATCATAGCAAAACTTTAGGTTTAATCATAGCATTAAGCATATGTTGGTCATTATCATCACATTACCATGAACAACATGACTGGCTGTTTTTTTTTCTATTCTAAGCCAGTCAACTGAGGCAATAATGTGGAATTATGTAGATATTGGGGGATTTCTTCTGACTTTGTTTACTGAGAAGGAAATTTATTTGCAAATATATGCAATTAGAGTAAAAAACACCAATGGATTGCATTTTTGCAAATTATTTTTGTATTGCACGATTCATACTTGATCCTTTTTCAATTCCTTTTAAATTCGTCTGATATACTTTTTCAATCTAGCACAGTAAAATACATATTAATGTATGTATTATTACTGAATACTGAGAACGTGGTATTTTTAAGACTAGTTTTTACTTTAATGGTCACTGTATTGCGATGATGTATTTATTTTCTTTAAGCATAACATTCTTTTATATCAGATAAACTGTACATGGCCATATATATAGTATTTTGAAGTTCTGTGTCGGTATGTTTACTGATGTCTTCTGATATTAACTATGTAAAACCGTTATACTGTATGTATGATAATAACTATGTATATTAAGACCTGAATAA
Organism: Percina caprodes; assembly: GCA_013375575.1. NCBI lineage: Eukaryota > Metazoa > Chordata > Actinopteri > Perciformes > Percidae > Percina > Percina caprodes. The sequence goes on along the minus strand of JABXJD010000108.1, from coordinate 4,409 downwards.
ACGGCAATATACAGTAGGCCTATATCCTCAGTCAAGATATTTGTCTGTTTTGATGAGAAGGAAAAGAAACAGAGGGACACATTTCTTTACTAACCAGATATTTATTAGCAAATTAAATAATTTTCTATTATGGATGTTAATCATGTTTCACATTATGAATGCAGGCTCTGTTCTGTAATGGCATACCCCCCCCCACACACACACACACACACGTGAAAACTACAAGTTCCTTCTGCTGAGTTTGACAAATGAAGGTTATGTTAGTATATTTAGCTTACAGAGATTTGATTGTATTGCACATGCATCTAAAGTTAATATAAAAAGGACATAAATGTTTATGCTGGATTGTACGGTAGATTTAAATATAATGTACACAGTAAACATTCTAACAATAATTACAGTTAATTCTCTTAGAAATTATATTAAAAAATAATTTGTAAGGGGGTGTTGGGGCTTGAAATTACTGTAGTAGGCCTACGACTCAAAGCTACTGTAGAGTGGCATACTGTCTCTAATATTCCTATATTTTGTATTTATTTTATATTTTATAGCTTTGATTACAAAGTATTTGCATAGTATCCTAAAATGCTAAAACACCATTACAACAGGTCTGTCATGTGGGGAAAAATATCTACCCTCACCTTACTAGCTGCTTTTTGATCGAGCTCTCTGGCGACCAATTGATAAAAAATCTACCCATTAGAGGGCGGGAGTTGGGAAATGTATGACCGGAGGAGGGACTTCCTTCAGAGTTGCACTGGGATGGCAGGCTACTGCTGGGCTGACACGTAACTAAAGTTAAAGGTGCTATGGAGGCCTCGTCGGGGACTTGAGGTTTTAATTTGCCATACGCTTCTTTAAATTGCGTCGGGAAAGTTAACGTCTGCAAGAGGAAACAAAGACGCAAGCGGGAGTCGTCAGCCTCGCTTTGACCTGCATTTCAGCAGCGCGGATCTGGAGTTTGACGTGAACTGAAGCGAAAATCTGAGCGGCTACTTTGAAGTCACAGGGGAGAGTCGCGAGTGGATGTGGCTATGGGAAAATAACGTAGGTTAGGCTGCACATCGGCAAATATTAGCACTTAACACGTATTTTCTTCTTGGTAATGCTCGGGGAGTGAGAGGAGGAGGGCTTCTTCGGTCTTCACCAGGAGGTAAAAGTTGAGTCGGAAGTTTCCAGCACCAGAGAAGGGGTTTTCTCGAGCATTCAGCGGGGAGGGGTGCGGGTCCAACATGGGAAGCGGGGTGTGCTCCCGGAGGCAGCGGAAGATCTTCCAGTGTCTCCTCCTGGTCACCGTGGTCTGCGGGATAATGTACGGGGGGATGATATCGTATGAGATGCACAAACAGCTCAAGAGGACTGAGGCTATGGCACTGAAGTACCAGCAACATCAAGAGTCACTTTCGGCACAGCTCCAAGGTAAACACAGCGACGGTGATGTGATTGAAGGTTGTTAGGTGACAGTGAGCGTGGAAATTCGGTCTCTTTCTAAATAGCGAACGCCACGCAAGATTCCACCAGCAAAACAGCAATTTTATTGTTGTCGTGCTTGTTGTCGAACGCTTACACTTTAAAAAAACGTGATGATTTAATACGGACCACAGTTCAGTTCGGCATCCAGTTACCAACTTAAAACGCCAAATCCTGTGATAAACTGAGCATAAGGTTGCCATTGGCCTACTGTAAACTTAACAAGAGTTAATTTGGCTGGACTGGTCTGCCTTTTGCATAGGCCTACTGTAAAAGGAAAGTATACATCCACACCCAGAAGTGAGGTTTACTGCTGGCTGGAGGCTGCGCACACACACACACACACACACACACACCTGGTTGTCACCTCAACAGTATACAGATTAGTACACTTTAAAGTCATGAGGTCAGCTGTAGCACATATTCTGTGAGCCACGACTGGGGCTAGAGGAAGAAAGGGCACAGCACACCCTGGTTTTAAATCAAAGGTGTGACAATGATACATACAGTACTGGCTTGTTTTTATAATCATAGTGTGTTGTCCGCATACTAAAGTGAGCATTATTTGCAACCCTTTTGATTTTGGTGAGCCATGAAAGACGTGAAAAATGGCTGCTACAATTTCCTAAAACCCAAATTGATCAAGAAGCTTGTTTTGTCTGATTAACAGTCTGAAACCCAAACATGACCAATTTAGTTTATTTTAAGCAACTAAGAAGATACAGCTGAAATTAATGTTGATCATTATTGCTTGAAAAATAACAGACATTAATAGTTGGGCTAATTAAACTTGAACGCCTTGAATCTTGGACTAGTTGAGGATGAATTTTCTGTTGATCTAATAATCAATTAATTGAATAATTCAGCTGGTTCTGTCCTGTGTTTTAAAATTTGATGGAGGGGTGGGGGGGGCAATCAGAGATAATTTGTTTACAGTATCTGGCTGCAAATCAAAATATGGTGAGAGACCTGCATTGTAAAGATCTGTTGGTATGAAGTCACTAGTTATTTAGTTACAGCAATGAAGCATTCAAATTTGAAAATCATATATAGACTAGATTATTTGCTTTATTGTATGTTTGTAAAATAGTGACACACATACACAATAGTAGACGTAGGGATACATACTTTCCTGTAATACTAGCAGAATGTTTCTGTTAAAAACCTGACTTTTAGCTTTTTGCATGCCGCCCACTGTACAAAAGATGAAATAGTCTTGTCCTACAGTAACCTCACAGAATCACTCACTCCACATGAATACAGACAGGATGTGAGCTTTATGCCATGCCATGAGTTTAAAATTAACAGCTGGGCGGAGAGCCCGCTACATAGCCTCATCTAGAAGGTTTGTGCCCACATCAGATAGTCAAATAGTTTGTCAGGATTTAAGCCTGGACTCTGAACCTGTTAATTTAACGCAGCCTTTGATCCACATACCCAGCAGTCATCTCTCCCTGTTGTCCACAGCTTGGTCCAGCAGTCATACCATGAAGTTGTTTTTAAGCTACTACCTATCACGTTTGTGCTTTTTGTTGTTCTTATATAAAGCACTCTGTGACAAATTACATTGTTAAACAGTAAATCTGAAAACATATTGTTTGGGTTGTAGTTGTTAGGGCGCCTAGAGGTAGGCCTGTAACAATTATTATATCATTGTGTAATCACAATTTGTTTTTTATACATAATTGTGGCTTCTTTGATGTTCATTTAAGAAACAAAATACAATGTTTTTATGATAATAAAGAGGCTTGGTTTACTTCATAGGCTGTGTATTGTATAACCAAAAGATGTATCCCGTAATTCATTCAAAATTATATATATATATATATATATATATATATATATATATATATATATATATATATTTTTTTTTTAATTTGACTTAAAGAGACAAGTGTATTGTTAATTGCAATCATTTTTGAGACAATTACTTGTACAGCAAAATTGGGAATTGTTACAGGCCTTCCTAGAGGGCAGCCGTATGTGAGAAATGTGCAAGTTTGTGTCGTACTTTTTATTGTGTCCATTTCTAAAACAAAGATAGTTGGGTGAGAACAGCTGTCCCACATGTATCAAGATAAAAGAACAAACTGCTTCAGTTAAGTCAGTGTCCAAATCCAATCTCAATTGAATATCTGTTTTCCTAGAGATAAGTGGCTTCTTTTAGTCAGTTCCATGTAAACCTTATACAGATGGCTCCCATTTTATTTTACAAGAAGCTGCAGCCAAGTTGATGTATCCAGAAAAAGAGAGTATGACAGTATAATGTGACACTTTAAATACAGTGGGTATGCTTAACTTAATTTGTATCTCCCAACTTGTGCACCACACCCACACTTTCATTGTGAAGCAATGGTTCATTCAATCAATCCATGGCTGGCTGTTGATTGCTGTTTTTTTGTGCCCTATATTTAGAGGTGGGCCATTGCTTGGGGGCTGTGAGCCAGCTGCATTGATTTACAGTTGCCCCCTATAACCACAGGCTGGCAAGATCAACTGGCACTTTGAGGTTTTGCATGCCCCCACTCAGACATATTTGTATGTGATTTGCAAAACAATCAAATGAAATGATTGCAGCCATCTCTAAATGATTGTTGTAATATGTTTTACATCACAAACACAGTTGTTGCTTGGTGTTCACTATAATGAGCACTCTTGTCTCAACAGTATGAATGGTTTGTTTTTATTCATGAAATAAAACAAATACTATTGGTCTTTGAGTTGGATTGTGCTTTCTCCCTGGATTTAACAGACTTGATTTAGGTGTTTTTTATGTATTTGTGAACAATAATGAAAGTTTAGGTTTGCTGGCAACATTCAGAAATGATAAACTAGCAGCTCACATTAAACCTAAATCACTCCTTTTAGATTTTAGAATTTGTTACTGGGACTTTTGTAATATTGTTGTCATACTCTCAAATATCCAAATCTCTGTGTCC